>CM056997.1:82705920-83305920 GCA_029891345.1 Dryococelus australis
TTACTTGGTTCGCTGCATGATTACATGGGCAAATGAAAGCGAGCAAGGGAATTAGCTCAAAAACCGTGGAGATATTCCATTATGGTTTTTATTGACCCTGCTAAAGTTTTAATTACATTCAGTTTGCTGTAAATAAAGTACTTTTGAAATTAACCTAGGCTTATATAATATACTCCCCGTAGAAATAAACGCGGCGGTTGCGTTGTTTTGTCTTAAGTACTTCCACCTTAAACGGGTCTTCCACCTTAATTTTACATAACAGTGTTTCTTATCAATAACCATATTCCTTAAAATGCTCTTTGCCTAAAGTCGTTTTGCTCAAAATTACATCGTCTAGCGTTCGTTTGGCCTGAAATTAACTTTGTTTAAAGTCTTTTCGCCTACGGTTAAATCAAGACGACCTTAGGATAAGCTATGTGTACTCAATGTAGTGGCTGGGTACATGAAAATGTTATATTTACGAAACGGCTCATAAGTATATTCTAAGTATGTCTTTCAAAGATGCCCAGCCAGCCTAAAGTAGCCAAGACCACCAAGAGCGTTTCCGACTCTTGGTTCCATCCCTGCCGGCAGCAGAGGGTTGTTTCTTCCCCCGAAGTGGTTTTCCATCTCCATTCCAGGCTACTATAGGCTGTTCACAATTAAATTAGCACTTTTGAAAGCCCTGCTTAAGATCTACTTGTATGCACGTTGAGTGTTCTTCCGCCCTATGTAAAATTAACATTGCCACGGGCCTCATAACTTTATTCATCCGTCGGTCGAGTGGAACTGTGAAATTTTTACACTTCGATGTATTATAAAATACAGAAAGTGAGAGAAATAATTCAAGTTATCACAAATGGTCATCTAACACTTTTTTGTTCGGCGTTAATATATGGAACTACTTTCTCCTCCATTGTTACCAACTTTACTGGGCTCATGTCACTCAATGCGCCTGTTAACATATATGCATGTAGGGGCAGTGACTTTTTTCCCAGGTTGAGTTCAAAAGTACTTATTTTATGGTGAACAGCCTCTATAGTTGCAGTTCGATAATTTAAACGTTTCCAGTTCCTCGTCTGTTTTATATGAAGTTTTTCGTTAGCCTGGGCGCAGCAAAGGAAATAAAAATTATTGTTATTTGATGGTTATTAATTATTTTACACACTAGGTTAAGATCCTATATATAATGTAATAAATTCATAATGTTAATATATTATGTCTTCACATGTTAATAATATTGAAATATGGAAAACACAACGACTTCGAATATGTTATTATTAAGAGTTCTGAGAGTATTAAAAGAAAGTAAACGTTGCAGTGTTTTAAGTAGTATGTTGAGCCATATTTGTAAATTTGCTCTGGGAAATGCGAACATTTGTAAACAACTGTTTAAAAATGCATAATGTCCACAAACGGACGGTAGCTATGAAGTTATGTATTTTAAGTGCTGCTTATTGTTGTGTTAGCTTGCAATGTTATTGAATGCTTTCTCCTGTTCCTTACTACAGTCATTTCATAACTCACGTTTATTCCGCCCGTGTATCCAAACATGAGCATGAAATCTGTAATAGCAACTTGCACTTTGATGAGGCTTGGAACATATACTTGGGGAAAAAAAGTCAGTGGTAACAGCTGGAATCTGAAAATATTTCGAACACAACACAACGGTAACACATTGTCATGTCCGCTCAGCTGTCAGCCTCTCTCAGATTTAGAAATACGATATTTTTATACACATAATCACACACAGATTTTCAATTTTCCTCTTTGTCAAGGAGCTCAGAATAGACTTCCCTGTTCGAAATAGTTTATGCAACATTTACTCTGTTAAGTTATACTCGTAAGTCACTCAAATGTCTATAATTGCCACAAAAGGAATTAATTCAGTGTTGTGTCACAGAATACATACTACATCAGAAGTGACATGGCGGCATTTCCACCGAACTCACTGGTGTTTGTTTACTTTTTGGTCACCATATTTTCGGGGCGCGCTTTAACCACGCGTTGAGTGTACTTCGGTTGAATTATATCGAAATTTTCAGTAAGTTAAAGTTCCACAAGAAATTTTTGATGCCATTTCACTCTAAAATTATGAAAAACTTGAAGGATGTGCTTATTGCTATAACTGTTAATGTGTTAGTTATATGTCAATTGTAGCCCTACCCTGAGAAAACGAGTCATTTAAGCTTCCTTTGGTGCTCTCATTCTCCAAGATAACTACTGAATTAAGTACACGAGCAATGAAATAATCCTGAAAGTGGCGTGGAACTGTAATATTTATTACATCTGCTTTAAAAATTATATAGGTTGTACTCGGGAGTAACTTTAAATTTCAAAACTACTTGTCCACATCAATTGCATCTAGGTTAGGTTTGGACTCTCATATTTTGATTGATCCATCACCTGTCACAATCCACGTAAGTGTAATGTTCATACACTACAATGAAATAATAAATAAATACAATGAAATAATAAATATACATGTTTTCAACTAATATTAAGTGGACTTCGGTCATTAGCCTGCTGTGTTTACCTTATCCGACGGCTTAGTGCAGTCATGGATTTTATCTGTAAAAATAATTTCCGGAAACAAATCTGCCATGTGACAGAAGCGAGATATTTAAGAAATACTTGATAGTATTCATTTTCACTTTTGCAAATACGTAGTGTTTGGAAAAACGTTTTTGCGCCGAGTAATTCAACCCACGTTTGTTAACTTTCATTTTCGTGACACATGCATCACCAATGAAATTCGCAGTTGACATATAAAACGTATTTTCCCTGCAGTCAGTAGTCTGGGAAACGAGCTGATGAATCCAGTGTTTGTAACTGTCATATCCAAGATGTAAATAAGGGCAACCTCTGCCTACTTGGGAGAGCTATTAAGTGTGGGGTTATTACACATGCGAGATATCGCAGTTTTGACATGTTTTCATACCATAAACTGTTACTATGGTTTATGATTATTTAATTAAACACTGATAATTGTAAATAGATTTCTCTTGAGCTAAAATTTCTTACATTTTATAATTCGTGTAGGCCTATATGAATATTATATATTAAATGGAAAATTGTGTTGGACACTTGCCTTTGCAGCAGAGCTCATGTCGCAGGAAATAGAATAACACATACGAACATACAGACACAGAAAACCAACCAAAAATAGTTGCCAATAGGTAGATCTACGTGAAGAATACAGAGAACTCTGTGGAAGGAGTAAGTAGCAGATTAACAAAACAAAAAACTAATGATGGAAACAGCCAAAACAGGCAAACACAGTGGTCTTCTTGCAACTTAAAGATTCCTTATACAGAATTCTGTGCGGTCATGTACTTGTTGACAACTATTCCTGTTTGGTTTTGTGTGTTTGTATGTTTAATTATAGTTTTCTGCGAAATAAACTCTGCTACAGCAGTGTATATCCAAAACTATTTATTATTTGTTTCATATGTCACAACTGCAGACCTTGCGAATAGTCGAAACTGTGGGTGGTGATGATTTCACTGTTGTAAACATTATCATCGGCTTGTCAAAATACCTACCAATGTTTTAGAATTGAGTAAGCCTACTGCAAAAGTTTTCAAATGCCACTTCCAGTAATACATGACTTCTCAATAATTTCCTTTCATTTAATGTTCTTTTCTGTATTTTTGTCTCTAAATCCCATCTTTTAATGCTGTTTGTACATATGTATGTAGGTACATTGCAACCCATTTACTATATTTGACAGGTTCCAGTATGTACTGGTACCTAAGAGAGAAACAAGTAAGTATCATTATAAAAAAAATAAAATGCAGATGTGCTAAATACTGACCCGCCCATTCAGAAATCAGATCAATGATAAGCTCGTAGAGAACTATATTAATTGTTATAATCATTTTTTAAATTCAACTTTGTAATTGACTTTACCCAAATATAATTGAAGAAATGAGGTTCCTCTCCTTCCTTGTTAAGGGGGGACTGCGGTGGGTATATTGGTAGGATGCTTGCCTTCCACCAATGTGATCCATGTTTGTTTCCCTGTGAGGTTACTACCAGATTTTCACATACAGGAATTGTGCTGATTAATGCTGCTGGCTGGCTGGCATGTTTTCTCGAAGTTTTCCTGTTTCCCCCACCCTTGAATTTCAGTGCTGCTCCATATCTGCCATATTTCAAACTCATTGGCTCTCAACACCTTGGGTGTTACAAATCACATAAACCTCTTTCAACTCCTCCCTTCTTAAAATGATTGGAGGCCGTGCTGGTGTAGTGGCTAGAGTACACGCTGTTTCACGAAGCACACTTAATTATAAATACCCATTATTCATCATCAATATTAAAATAAGCTTATGTCCAATTAGTTGCCCTCAAAATTAGAATTTCAAAAATCCTGCAGAAGGGTTAAATAGCGTTTAAAGAAAATCACGTGGAGTTTTTCGATTTTGCGGATGTTGTAGTTACAGGAAAAGATTGGCTTTATTTTAACTACCTTTGGAAAACAATAAAAAGTAAACATTTTTCAATTACTGTAATGACTATTGTTAAATATATCACAATCTAAACACACGAGCAAACTCCATTTATTTATCTTAACAATTTGTCGACAGCAGGTTCATTAGAGAATGGTACACCAAGAACACGATGAAGGGAATACGAGGAAGGAATTTGTCACTGCCTTTATTAATGTCACCCCAGAAATTGCCTGAAGTGAATTCGAGAAACCGTGGAAAATGCAAATCAGGAAGGCTACATTCATTATCTATTAAAAATAAGAGAACTGATTTGGTTGTATATTTTTGTGTTGACAAACAGCTGATTTCTTGTTTGTCGCTGCAACTTTGCTGGCTTGGGGAGAAAAAAGGAGTGGTGTTTTGTATAAGGTGTAGTCTTGTATTTGTTTACGATGTGATTTGCCATCAATGCCCGGCAAAAAGCAATTGTATTACGATGAAAGGTTATATATAGAACATGCTTGGATCAGTTGTTCACATTTTTGTTTACCTTCACTCGACAAACTTTCACAGCCTTAGCTTCTAATAAATAAATTCCATAAACTCATACACTGAAATAGTAAATCGGCAGTTAGAAAAATATGTATCTGCAGTTTTATAAAATTACCTGTACCTATAACGAGTCCGCAACTTACAGGCTAGACCTTAAATGCACGGGAGGTTAGTATTCGCAACCGTACTTGCAAAAATTAAATACACTGCAATTGTTCATTTACAAACTTACGCATTAATATTGATTTTTTTTCGTCGCTCAATAAATCAGAAATAGATAGTAGTTTTAGGGCGTGTTTACATGCCCAATACACATTTCACAAACGCAAGAATAATACATTTAGAGAAAATTCCGAACAACTAGCGAGTTCATATAGCACTCGCAAGGTTATTCAATGTAAACAAAACTTTTATGTCTCCAGTACGGGTGTACACTTGTAACACACTAGCAGACAACTTCAACAGCGTATTAACTCACAATAAAATAAAATAGTGACGAAATAACCCTAGTACAGTAAGTTAACCACAAAACAGTCTCGGGGGCTCTATGGTTAACGGTGTATTTTTGGCCTAAGTAATCTGTAACGAGATATTAAAAAAATAAAACGCACACAAAATATTCATGTTGACTGTAATTAATGCCATGTCAAATGCAATAATCTACGTAAAGAATACTTTACTGTAAACTGCAGACGATGTGCAGGTGGTCAAAACAGTGCACTGTATTGCACTTACACCTTCTTGCTTGAAGTCTCTTATCGTTTTTAAAATTTCCATCTACTTGTACTAACGTTACACATTTAACAAATATAAAACCATGCTTTCTTCATGTCTATATGCTAGACACGCAAATACGCGAGGTGCATTAATTTTAATAAAGAACGCACAATGGCCAAGATCAAAATACAGAACGTGCGCCAAGATTTTTCACTCGCATAGTCACATATTATCGAATAGACGGAAGAAAGTTGGTCAATATCCCACGCAAATCACTTCACATACTCTATATTGAAACACTTAAGTGGAATTGGAGCGAATTGCTGTGTTTATAGCCATAAAAGCTGTAGTATGTAACATAGCACCAACAATTCTATATATAAAATGGCGTTTGTTGACATTCTCGTACGCCCCGAGAGCAAGTGACTAACCAGAGCGCTGGTACACGGAACACAAAGAAACAGGTACTCCGTGTCGCTTCTGTTATCCATTGTTTGTTCTGTGGTTGTGGTTTCTACGGCGTTCGTTCGTGACAAGCAAAGGCACGGACGGGCATGATGCCGCTGTTAACGTCTATGGCAAACCTTTGCGAAAAAGAGTTGTTATACTTAAACTAAAGTTTATTTTTTCTGATTAGACTATAAGCTAATGAATGCTCTTTCTGTGTGTGGAGTGACGATATTTAGGATGTTTTACAAAAATACTGACAACGCCGCGTTACAGGACAATGAAATTAACATTTTACGTGAGGTAACTCATGTCCGGAAATTCGTGGTTTGGCCGTTATGGGGCTACAAAGATGGGTGCAAATAGTTTATGGGTTCCTAAAGATGCGAAACCCATGAGCCACCAACAACGTAAGTTCGGTGGACTATCTACTACCAAACAGACTAAACGGACCACGATACCACGCATATTCAGTATAGGCTGTTCACGGTAAAATAAGCACTTTTGAAAGCCCTGCTTAAGATCTACTTATAGACACGTCGTGTATTACCCCGCCTTATGTAAAATTAACATTGCCATGGATCTCGTCACTTTTTTCATGCGTCGATCAAATGAAACTCTGAAATTATTAAGAAAGTAAATACTTTACAAATCTGCTAATTTGTACACTTCGTGGCAATAAAAAAACAGAAAGCGAAAGAAATAATTTTAAATTTTCATCAATGGTTACCTAACACTATTTATTTTACGTTAGGATATGGAACTACTTTCCATCCATCGTTAGCAACTTTACTGGGCGAATGTCACTCAGTGCGCCCATTAAAATTATGTGGTTCCAGGGGCAGTGACTTTTTTCTAAGGTTCATTTCTAAAGTGCTCACTTTATCGTGAACAGCCTTTAGGGATGTTTTGTCTACAGTACTGGATGAGGTGCTACTGTGGGTTCGCCAGGTAACGTGGGTACAACACGGCAGATCTCTGGCGCACTTTGACAGAAATGTGCGGGATCACCTTGCTGTAACGTGTCCAAATCGATGGATAGGCAGAAGAACCTGTTCCACGGCCTTAGAAAATAATATATCATTCGGCTGTTTTGTTTGTGGTGCTACGAAGAATATGATGTACGAGAGAGGCTCCAGTAATATCTGTAGAAGATCTCAGCACGCGGATCCACGCCGAGCCTTAACTACTCAGCAGACAACCAGGCGTCCTTGACTGTGCGCGCAGCTATTTCCACCGTCGATGCAATCTTTGTCGGAGCTGACGATCCTAAACCCTTTTGTAATCCATGATATCATGATCTTGTTGGGTTGCTGGAGTTGTCGTACTGACTACATATATTTGTAGCTAACCGCACTTCCTATGTCCGAAGTATTGTAATAATTTGACGCCCCACATCGGCCAAATCATGCATTTCCGGACCTGGGTTCCCGCTCGTAAAATTTTCAGTTCGTTTTCCTTTTTCATACACTGCACGTTGTCGGTTTTTTTTAATTTGTGTATATGGTTCGTAGACGATTGAGAAATGTTGAATTCAATATCTGAAAATATTTCCTGCCCTTAAATGCGTATGTTTTAACATACACAGAAGTCCACGTTCTCAATGAAATCAACAGCAAACTAGAAAAAAATATTTCGATGTTTAAACGTCTTATTACATTGTAATTTAACATTTTTAGACACTGAATTTTTTTTTCCGTACATGGGCCTATATTATTGACATATTAAAGTTAATAACAATTGTTCTGTTCCAGTTGATCAATGACAAAGCGATCGGGTCCAAGGCCATGTTCATTGTACGTAAAACGAAAGGACACAAACCGGCAGAAATGTATAAAAGTATATAATGAACAGAACTAAAAGTGCTCCATCGTTCGGAAACAGCCTATGTGATTATTTCTCTTAATTATTGCCTCATTGTGAACGATATTTAAGCCCATGTTCAGGTATGTCTTGGTTGGAAAACATTTTCAAAGAAATTTTGGCATTTTTTGTCATATCTCAATTAGATCTTGACATATTCAGGTAATATCCTAAGGAAAGGTATCACAAACACGGATCTAGATAATAAATATAGTTTAAGGTACCAAGCTGTCACCATCAGTTTATCTGAACAAAAAGAGTTTTTTTTTTCATAGACAGAAGTATGACGCAAACATACGCACAGCCGGAAATACGGAAAGCGCAGTAGTTTCAAAAAGCGAAATGTATTTGTGATTAGAGCCTATCCTTTGGGGAAGAATCTCACTCAGTAGAAATAACAGTCTATTATACACTGTTCATGGTTAACTTAGAAATTTTGAAAGAACTGCTTAGGGTCTACGTCTCTGATTATATTGCATTCTTCCACAATATGCATACCTGACATTGCCATGGCCCTGATCGCCTTACTCATGCGCTATGCAAGTGAAATCGTTGAACTGTTAGGCATGTGAATACTGTATCTTACTTATATACTTCTTCACAATACAACGTCAAGTCTTGGGACTATTTTTATTTCTTCGTTGCCAACTTAATTGAGGGCAGCCATGCCAATGTTCACTGCAACATATTAATGTAGTGGCGGGCAGTGATTTTTTCCAAATGTTTATTTTTAAAATGTTCACTTTATTGAGAACAGCTTTTATTAAGATTATAAGTGTCATTATTGTTTTTTAACTCGCCCGCTTTATGCCGGAAGGCTTACATACCACGCCAACATACATTTAAATCTAAAAGAATGGTTAATTTGGGATTCTAATGAGAAACCACGTGAGTGAGGGTGCCAATAAAATAAAACAATTATTACATTTAAAAACAGAATTAAAAGCTTTTTGTGACAGTTATACGTGATCCACCGTTTATCGGAAAATTAAGTTTAGGGGGAAGGGAGTATTTCATGAATTTTTTTTTTTAAGCCATTCTTTACTGGCAATTTATACAGAAAACTCGTTTAATGATTTATTAGGCTTACATGTTCTCCCTACTTAAACAAAATTTATACTGACGTGAAAAGTATCTATTACAATAATGGGTCGTGTGGTTAAACAAGACACGGATATTTTAAGTAGGAACTGTATTTAAATTTGAAACGACGACATACTTGCAGAAACCATTCCGGCCTGGGGAAAAAAAAAGGGGGGGGGGGGGGTTAGGCGTTGGGGAATGGACGATGGAGGAAGAGAGGCGATTACTCGTGTTTTCGCATGTTCGAATCACTTAAGTAATTCAGTTACCTAAAGTAAGTTTTCGAAAAAAAAAAAAAAAAAAAAAACATATTTGAAGCCTACTCGCTGGTAACTGCTGAGCACTATTGAAATCCACTGTTAGGAACTAATTTTGTGACGATTTTGTATCCCTCCCCTACGCGTAAATATAGAATTGCCGTGGAACGGGTTACTTTAATCACTGGTCGATAAATTTAAACACTGAAATTCTTAGCAACATAAATATTTTAGTAACATGTCAGTTATATCTATTCTTTGCACAAAACAACACAAGTCAAATAAAATATACTCAGCGTCACATACTTAAACTTTTAATGGCGACGTAAAGTCATAAACGTATTTTCCATTTGTTGCCACCAACTTAACTGAGACCACGGCAGTCAGTATGTCCACTAAAACACATCTATATTAAGAGTAGTTTATTAAAGGTTGGCTTTAAAAGAGCTCCTTTTACCTTGACCAGCTGTGAAAGTTCTGATAGGTGTTTAAAGTACCACAGAATCGCAGAACGTAAAATTTTCTCCATTACTATGTCATAAAAAAATATTGTCTTACTGATATGCCGACCTCCGCAGCTCAGTCGGCTGCCCATCGGCTTACGATGCGACGGATTCAGAGTTCGAGTCCCGGATAAGTAAGTGGCGTCAATTAGTGAAGTGGAGAGGACTGGACTGCTTTTAACACAACGAGGTCTTGAGAGCCGATGAGGGTGAAGCAAGGTGAGTACGGATCAGCGCCGGAATGCAAGGGCGTGGGAAATGGGAGATCCCCGAGAAAACCCGCCGACCAGTGGCATCGTCCGGCATCCTCGTTGAGAAAATTCGAGAGCGACCGCACCAGTACTCGAACCCGGATAGCTCTGATGGCAGGCGAGCGTTCTAGCCGCTGAACCATCGCGGCCCTGTCAAATTTGTGTTCGTTTTGATGAGTCACACTTGAGTTGTCACGTCAGATATAGTCCATCCACGATTACTTCATACTTATGAACCACTCCTGAAGTTCTACTTCCAGTATATTCCTCCACCTCGTGCAAACAAAGCTTAACCGAGTCTGAAAATTACACCAGAGGGATAACGCACTCAATGTTATAACAGTTTGCACAAGAACAATTTATTATTACATATTAACCAAAATATATATTTTATAACAGTTATTATTATTACAAAATATTATAATTGAATCATGAAACGACAAAAGGACGTAAGTACATTGACCATCATGGTTATGAGAAAAACAAAAAAAAAAAATGTTAACCACCCAGTTAATGTGTGTGAGATTAACCTAAACCAATTTTTCTACTTCAGCGGTTAATTTTTGACATGTATAATGTAAAAAAATATGATGGAACTGTTTTTTAAAATATATTTTAAGGTTTGTAAAGTCCATGGACTTAAGTCCTATTAACAATTTAAAAATATTGAATTTGTGTATAGTTGAAAGTATTAGTATTTTAAAATAAAGTTATTATTTGCGTGTATCGCCGATATAAAAAAAATATTTTCGCTCACAATTTATTATTAATACTACAACTTCGTCTGCAACTGAAACGAGAATCATACTTGCATTACATTAAAACATAATAAATTCTTCTGTCCTCTATAAAATCGTTCATTTTACATCGACAACAATAGCATGAAGTTTCCACACTTTGACACTTACCTACACTCGTTTCCAACTTTCCTTGCAAGAACGTATTTGTTCCTGAGGATTTTGTATAGTTTCCCTTTTGAAAAGTTCATGTTTTATTATATTCGTTGATTAGATACTTTAATTTCTTATACTTTTCCTTTTTTCGCCCTGTGATTGACAGCTTTATTCATACCCACAATAAATAAAACAAAAAAGTAATTAGATGCCTTTGATTACTGTTTTTCTGCAGGCTTGGCATGGAGAAATCTATTACGGTGTTATGTTTACTACTTTTCTCTCTCTCTATAAACATTACACGCAAAAAAAAATGCAATTTCGATAAGTGATCAAGAATATGCTGGACATACATCCTGTTAACACCATCACATGCACCAACCTATACAGAACTAATACACGTATTTATGTCAGAACAGCTAAAAACTGGACTTGAGTCATTTTAACGTTTCATGTTTAGATTTATAGATAAAATATAAATATGATTTCAATTCAAGTGAAAGTATTATGTTACTTAGCGCCTCCGCCGGTCGCTACGCGCAGGGCTCTCAACTGGCATGCAGAAGTGGTGTTCTAGTATAGTTCCACGAGTACCTGTGGCACTTTCAGCGGTGACTCAATCATTTTGTTGGTGTAACATCCGTAGAAAGGTTCAGTAAAGGCTCCTAAAGGCTGTTCACAATCAAGTGAGCTCTTTTGAAATCAACCTTAGAAAAATGTCACTGCCCCTGCCTGCATATATTTTAACGGGCGCACTGAATGGCATGTGCCCAGTAAGTTGGCAATAATAGATGGAAATAGTTCCATAACTTAACGTCGAATAAAAAGTTTTATATAACCATTCGTGATAACTTAAATTATTTATTTCGCTTTCTGTTTTTCTTTAATGCATCGAAGTGTAGATATGACCATATTTGTAACACATTTTCTTTTCTTATAATTCCGCATTCAAACCTGACCGACGCATTAATAAAATTATGAGGCCCATGGCAATGTTAGTTTTACATAAGGTGGAGTAATACACATCGTATATAAGATCTTAAGCAGGGATTTCAAACGTGCTCGATTTAACGTGAAATTCCCATAAACCGCATTACTGCTTTAATAAGATATGAATGGTTTTTATTTCTACAGTCGAACACAAAGCGCACAGCTATATTGGTTATTACAACAAAACTGAGTCCGGTTAAAGTATATTAAGCATAAAAAAATTACTTTTCTGCAACACCTGAAACCATACACTAAACAGATCCTGAAAGGGTAAAATAAAAGTACACATTATACTCGGAAATATTTAAAGCAAAC
This sequence comes from Dryococelus australis, assembly GCA_029891345.1. NCBI lineage: Eukaryota > Metazoa > Arthropoda > Insecta > Phasmatodea > Phasmatidae > Dryococelus > Dryococelus australis. The sequence goes on from CM056997.1 coordinate 82,718,207, forward strand.
TAGTCCCCGAACGTAAAGTGTTTCTTAAATACTACCCGTAGGCAGACATCATTCACACAATGCACAGTTTTTGAATCAAATGTTTTCCCAGTGAAAATCTGTTCATCGTTCGGTGGCCTAAGTACGTGCCATACGGTTTTTCTAGTCAATGATTCTGTCATTGTGGCTGATTTATGCAGGAAGCGGTGGTGCGGTGGACAAACACCGACCAACTCCGTTTGCATCGTTTGAGGCTGTTCACGATAGAGTGAGCACTTTTGAGATCAACCTTAGAAAAAAGTCACTGCCTACGCGTACATATATTTTTACGGGTTCACTGAGTGACATGCGCCCAGTAAAGTTAGTAACGATGGAGGGAAAGTAGTTCCATAACTTAACATCGAATAAAAAATATTAGGTAAACATTTGTGATAACTTAAAATTATCTACTTCGCTTTCTGTTTTTTTAAAGCATCAAAGCGTATTCATTAAAAAATAATTAAAATAATTAGTTTTCTCTTAATTTCCCAGTTTCACTTGACCGACGCTTGAATAAAGTGATGAGGTCCATGGTAATGTTAATTTTACATAAGGCGGAAGAATACACAACATGCATTCAAGTAGATCTTAAGCAAGGTTTTCAAAAGTGCTCATTTTACCGTGAACAGCCTATAGAAAACTGCACCAAAGGGACAACGCACCGTATTCGTAAGGACTCAGTTCAGTACTATTTTGCATGAGAACTATTTCTCATTACGCGTTACCAACACACGTATTTTCTCCCCGTTTTTATTCGTACTAAATATAAATGAAATTTATAATTTATAGATATACGCGTAGAAATTCAGTTTAACCAAAAATAAGATACTTTATGTTAACAGAAATATCAAACGGTTGTAATACATGACATATTTATGAAACAACCAAATTCGTCATAAATTGGGTGCCTAGGCTTGTGGGTCTGTGCCCTCAGATGAACATGGCTCCCACCCCTACATTAAACATCCGAATCTGCTTTTAAGCCCCTGTCACACTGTCAAATTTTTCGGTCAAACTGCTTCCAATTTGTTTGGTCAATTAAAATTGGATAAATATGACGTAATCGAAACGTCATAAACGCTGCCATATTTGTCTGAAGAAGTTGGATGGCTTCAGTTTCCATCAAACATTTGATGATTGGACCGGTTCTAAAAAAAATTTTCTTTTATATTTGACGGTCTCAGCCAATCAGAATCGTACACGAAAAAAAGGGACGCCGAGAAACTTTAAAACAACGAACAATTACTGGAAATGACGTAGGTTATGAAGGTAATTAATTTAAGTAGACGCTGTCTGGGCATGAATGCTATTTTACAAAATAAGAGGCATTAAATTTCTTTGTGCATGAAACATCTCTGACAAATGAAATTTAAATTTAGTAAAGAAGGGAAAATGAATTACGGCATTGCTTACATTTCTTCATGTAATGTACTGCATGGAGAAACAAAGCAATATCTCACTATGAAATAATTTTTAAATAATAGTTCTATTTAGATTCTCCAAGTATAAAAAAAATTGGCAGTGTAACATATTTTAAAACACATTCAAGATTATTCCATAAAATTTGTTGTAAGGAAAAACTTGATGGTCATATTTTTTCTTCTAATTGTATTGTCAAATATATTTGAAGGCGAAAATATGACAGTGTGAAAGGGGCTTAGTAAAGAAGGAAAATGTTCATTGCTTGCATTTGGCTTGGCGAATTCTTTGCCCCCGTCCTTGACAAACAACGCGCTCGCTTCAAACACCCCACTGGGGAAACAAAACACTAGCGCGCACGTCTCAGCGTTGCGTCAGGCCACAGCAACGCTCCAGCCGACGCGTCCTGTGACAGTTATCCGAGTGTTTCCGCGGTCGTGACCTGGTTACAGCACGTAAACAACCGCGTAAGCAAAAACAATTTTGTGGCAACTCGAAACCACTGGCTGTTTCTTTTTCTCCCCAGGCTTCTCAAAACCGATGACGTCGCTGTTGAAATCGGTTTAAACTGCGTTACTTTCTGGCGGTGGAATTGCGTTGCAGCGAGTTTTCATACAGAATTACTAAACGTATTATCAGTGTATATATGTTTATGCACGGAAATAACACACGCCTAACAACACTTATGAATAAGCATTTTAAACAAATTTGCCTGGCAGGAATACTGAGACCTTCAGCTTAGAAAAAAAAAAAAAAAAGCTTTTTCAGGCTGTAGTATGTGAAAACACTCTGACCGAATACGGTACGTAATACACTTTTGATAGCGCTACTTAAGAACTACGGTAATTAAATTCAGTGCTCACAAATTTGAACGTTACACTTTCAATACGACAGTAAGGCATGGAACTAATTATCCTCATCGTTAAAGGCTGTTCACGATACAGTGAGCACTTTTGAAATCAACCCTAGGAAAAAGTCACTGCTCCTACCTGCACATATTTTAACGGGCGCACTGAGTTATTAACGCTGGAGGGGAAAGTAGTTCCATATCTTAACGTCGAATAAAAAGTGTTAGGTTATCATTTGGTATAACTCAAATTATTTCTATCGTTTTCTGTTTTTTTTTATTATTCTTTGAAGTGTAAAAATTAGCAGATTCTGAAAATATGTATCTTTATAATAATTTTACAGTGTCACTTGACCGATGCATGAAGAGAGTGATGAGGCCCATGGCAATGATAATTTTACATAAGGCGGAAGAACACACAACGTGCATACAAGTAGATCTTAAGCAGGGCATTCAAAAGTGCTCATTTTACCGTGAACAGCCCTGATAGGCTGACACTGCAGTATGTTACATTTATGCTAAGTTGAAGATAGTTCAATTTCTCACATAGAAACTTCAACTTAACGTCACTCATAATTGAATGTAAATACACTGCTGCAAGATCTCTGCCTTAAAATGACGTTAACGCAAAGTTAACGCAACGGTCTTTGTTATCTTCAATGTGAATCGGTCTTTGGAGACATACACTCGAGACTTCTGTGTAAATTTAGGAACAAAGAAGATAATGCTTCATGAAAGCTTAAAAAAAACTGTTAAAAACCGTTGCATGACTTTAGGATACAATGTGCAGGTGTTTAAGTGTAGTTTTGAGGATCAACACTAAACATATGTTTATCCACAGTATTTAAGATATCACGGTGACACTACGTAGATATCTGTGTGTTTGGGAGAGCTGGACATACTCTATCATATGAAAAAATGCATAAATACAGGGTTATTATGAAATTTAGGTACAAACATTGTGAGATGGCAAATGGCGAAGAGAACATGAACGACCTATGACCTAACGCGATTATATTAATGAAGAGACAGGCCCTTAAAAATAACGAATTAAATTAAGTGTTTTGCAAAATGTCAGAAAGTACGTGAGATAAAACAAATTTGTGAATTGTGTCGACCTGTTTTGATATCTGTTATCTGTAAACATCTGGCTGCTGATTACATAGTCCGTCATTATGATAGGCCTACCATGTTATTAACCGACGAACGCGTGCTATCCGACGATGTTGATTAATTTTTCCAGCCAGGATTTTGTTTTTCACAAAGAGATGACATTTTATTCTTCTTGCATTTTAGTTAGGAAAACCTTACATGTTTTTAAACGTCTGTTGCCTCTAAAATATGCTGTCTTCAACAAGAACAACGTCGAACGCACATCCAAGACCCAAATTTGACTCTTGTTTTAACCAACACTGAACAGATTGCGCACAAATAATGTTCAGCAGCTAATGTGAGTAATATTGCAGTTAAAACACCAATATGATGTACTTGAAGACTTTAGTATATTTCCTCTCTGAAAAGCCTTTTTGAAAATCACGACTTAATTATAATGACGAAATTAAAACTTCAGCATGTCAAAAATATTCATAATGGAGAATTTATGTCAACAAATTATAACACACCACTTAACAAAAAGTTTTTTCTTTACAGTTTGCGTTAGTGCCACTTCCGGCTAAATACTTTCCTCGCATCAATTTGCCTGTGTTGTTCGTATAGAGATGGCTGGTATTGAGCTAAATGTATCAAGGTTTTTGAAGGAGCAGAACACGAGGTTCAAGGTGTGTGTTTCCTCCATGGCCCCAGTTCCCATCACACAGCATGGATCGTGTCCTCAAACTCGGTAAAACGATTGTTTACAACACATTAACTGAAAATTGACGAGAAAGTTTGGCCGTGTGGTTCGAAAGGGACACCACTAACTTTTTCAAATAACACTATTCAGCGAAAGCTTTTACAATGAAGTGTCTCACTAAAGTAACATGTTTTCTGATGTTTTCAGATTTGCTCCAGGGCCACTTAACTTGTACCTCTGGCAACAGGATTCAATGTTATAAGGAGCAAGCCAACTGCGAAGGTACTAGTTTGTGAATCCGACGCAGAAAGGCTATTTAACCATGGAACTGTCAAAAAACGCGTGGCTTGGTCTAAAGTTACTACACGTTTTATATACTGTAGTTACGTGTTTTAGACTGAAAGTAAACTTCTTTTCACAGAGTTTTAATGTAACAAAGATGTAATCAATTTTCTCATAATACTACTTTTTTCTATAAGCGAGCAGGTCTGTTCAAAATTTGAATGTAAAAAAAAGTCTACGTTACTGTTAAGCCTTGTAAGTTAGACAATTCTGCTGGCAATTTGCTAGCCAATATTGAATAATTATGCAGAAATAGAAAATAATTTCTATGGTCCAAAGTTTTGCGAAGATAGGTTACGTTTTTAAAATTTCAACGTTCTGTAAAACTACTTCGTGTAATTGCATTTAACCATAGTAAAAATGTTAAACCCAGCAATTGGGTTCACAGGAAACCCGTACCCCTTATCCTCCCAAATAGTATTTCCCAAAATACTGCTTTGCGAATAATTTTGAGACACGTGTAATTGCTGTTGAATAAAAAATTAACAAGAACTTATTTATACGCCTCGCTGTATAGTTTTCGATTTTTAAAATTTAAAAAAATAATTAATAAGAATTGTTTTACAAGTACCACATTCTTACTTTTGGCCCAAAACAATGTGTAATAAAGTAATATGCATGCGTTGTAAAAACTTTCACAGAAGAAAAACTACTTTATATGTAATGTTCGTGATTAACCACGCTCTTTTGACACACTAATTAATATCCTATTATCTGTACAATGTATACTTTCCTCTATATGTAAAATTTGCGTTGGCAAGAATTCGAATACTTAATTAATAGGAAAAACTGACGGATTTTTTAATCAGCAAGTCAAATGTTTCCACTAAATTAAAACCGAGAACACCTTAGTTGAAGGCAATTATTGTTCCGTAACCTTTCTGATCGCGTTCAAAAATATACAGGAGACAAAAATTTCGATTTTCTTACACCGATGGTTTAAGCTCAGAATAATAACCTCATGACGAAAATAAAATATTTTTAACGAACGCTTCAAATAAACCAAACCAATAAGAAATCTGTTTATGGAAGCCTCCGTAAAGTTAACAATGGTTCCCGTACATTTACATATTGTCATCGCCGTAAATGAAGCGCTCGTAAATTTACGAAGAAAGGTGGACACTATCTTGCTAGTACTTTCCAGAACTTACTTGTTGTTTAATGCATTATAATTTCGGGTTCGGACCGCGGTGGTATAGTGGCCAGACTACTCGTCTCCCACTCAGGTGAACCGGATTCGATTCCCGGCGGGGTCACTATCGGATTTTCGCAAGTGGAAATCGTGCCGGATATTGCCGCTGGTCGGCGGGGTTTTCTCAGGGATCTCCCGTTTCCCCGCCCTTGCACGCTGACACTGCCACATGCTCACCACGCTTCACCCTCATTCCCCAACTCTCCACGCAGTTAACCCCCGTAAGTTTCCAGTGAGAGCTAGTCACATAGAATAACTAAAGTGTTGTCTCTCAAATTAACCCTTCCAGTTCCGAATTGATTTCCGAGTTTAAGTATAGCAATCGTTTAATTTAATGGCGTGTTCTGTGCATCAAGTGTGGGTACTTCTCGCACTACGTGAACAACGCTCTGCGTGATGGTGGTTAGTATAGGCTATTCACCATAAAATGAGCACTTTTGAAAGCCCTACTTAAGGTATACTTGTAAACACGTTATGTGTCATTTCACCTTATGCAAAATTAACATTGACATGGGCATCATCACTTTATTCATGCGTTGGTCAAATAAAACTGTGAAATTATTAAGAAAGTAAATAGTTTACACATCTGCTAATTTTTTACATTTTGATGAATTAAAAAAACTGAAAGGGAAAGACAAATTTTAAGTTATCACAAATGATTCCCTAACACTTTATATTTAACATTAAAATATGGGAACTACTTTCCATCCATCGTTACCAACTTTTCTGGGCGAATATCACTCAGTGCGCCCATTAAAATATATGCATGCAGGGCAGTAATTTTTTTCTAATGTTCATTTCTAAAGTGCTCACTTTATCGTGAACAGCCTTTATCTGCATTAACAATTCACAAACGACAGATACTTCAACAAACCAGATCTTTGACACGGAAGACGATTCTGAACACCGGCCACGTGCTCCTTGTTGACTGCCAACCACACATATCCTCATTTGACGTCACGTCCTTGATCGTAGACACATGGACTGAACTCTCCTGAGGCCACTGAGCGTGAAATCATCAATACTGCAAGAAACTTGGATATTCTCAGTCGCTCCTTATTAAGGAGAATTGTGAAGCATGTGCTGGGATACATTTCAGCTCATTTTATGCCAGATAATAAATAACAAACTATTCCGCTGTATCTCGTATTAAACGAGAGAAAATTACATAATAGCTAATTTTGTGCGGTAAAATATTTCTGAAGCCTATCCTGATATGTGTGCTGTTAGAAATTTCCTAGAGTGTATTATTTTCCTCGAACGATTCTTATATTCTTAGTATGGGTAGGTGTAGCGAAATTTCGCGAAAAGATTTCAAGACAAGATATATTTCAGAACACTGTAGGGTCATTTACCTATCTTGATGGGCTGAATTACTTTTTGATACGAGTTAACTGTCTGCACACGAATCACGTAGGAGCCGTGCCGATGTTGTCGAATTCTGAGAGGCCAGGTCAAATAAGAAAACGCCTTCTCAAGCAGACAGCAGCCAATAGCAATAGACAATCTGCTGCTGGATGTTTATAGTATTGAAGTCTACCGCGTAATCTTATTTTTTCACGAAAAAAAAAAAAAACTAGCTCTAAGTATGGGTGTTTAATTGCCTCTGAAACGGGCTGTTATGTTAAAAAGATATAGAGTCCCACATACATATGTGTGTGCGTATGTTTACATGTATAGGTTGGGGGATAAAACTGATTTTGCATCTACATTCTAATATATTTTTTAAGATATTTAATTTATACATCAAAAAATAATTGAGACACCACCGTTTTGAAACCCGTGAATGCTGGCTACTGACATCCTACAAGACTTTTTAACAGCTACTTTTCTTCAGAGTTTGGACAGAACAAGAAAATTTCCTCACAAGCATTGATAATGACTGACTTATATGCAAGACTATACTGAGATTTAACCCAAGGTACTGTGGGAAAACTCCTTGGATTAAAAATGAAAAAGAAAATTTAATGTGACGTCTGTCGTACAATTAATAAAGATACGTTTCCTTGAAACTCAACCATGTCAGCTTGTTTTTTTTTTTTAAACTTATTACAACTTGAGATGAAACAATAATAATACAGATCTGTAATTTGGGAAGTTTGATGGTTAACATCACGCCGCTTCATAATGAAAATTGTGAGTGCCACGTGATTGTAGAACAAAAATTTGACACTTTGGGCTAAGATGAAAGTTTTCAGATGAAAATTTAAAAATAAAAATGTTTGCCTTTATGTAACACTTTAGAAAAATAGCTAGCAATTTGGAAATGCCGGAGATGCTTGCCTGCAAACGATGCAACTTCTATGAAAGCGCCAAATTCTTACAAATGTCAGATTGAAATACAAAAAAAAAATATTATTCCTTTTAAGAAATTTTTATTTCGTTGCAAATCGTATATATTGATTTACAAGAATACGCGTACCTGCCTTAATACTGATTGTAGGTAATAAGTAACAATGTATTTTAAAAACTGTTCTATAAAAATTGTATGTAGCATGCAAAGTATGGCTGAATTCGGTTCAGAAGTTCCTGAGCTATGTCAACTAAACCTAACTTTCGGACTTGACTATCTTCCGAAATTGTGGACTAAACAACTTAATAATAGCGTATTTTATGTACACAATAAATACTTCCAGCAAAACAAGCCAGGTGTATACCGATTTAATGTTTAAAATGTTTGTATATTTACGGAAATATACTGTCTGTGGCGTGTGATGAACTGTTGCAAGGTAAGCTGCTGCTTGCTCACTCCTGTACATTCTCGGTGCACGCAGCAGGAGCAGGTAATCACCGTGCAGCCTAGGGAAACTGAATGCACTCCGACCACTCACTCACAAGCGAGCGGCAAGGGACCAATTACACGCGTCCTGTGACGTCAGCTACTGAGCTACGTTTTTGTGGTGGAAGTTTAAACTAGCAAGCAACAGTGTACAGCACAGAGCTAACGCCATCTTACCTTGCAACAGTTCACCATATGTCATTGTGTAAAGTAAATATACGGGAACGCAAACTGTAATTACGAAAAACGGATTTAAGTCCGTAAATACAAAATACGAAATGTCTCCGTATTTCCTATAGCTTCGGGTTTCGGGAAGGAATAATGCCGACTCCACAGACGACATTTAAGGGGGCCGCCTACCTGACGCGACATGGCACAAGAGCGAGCGAACGCTATGGGCGACACTGGCACGCGCATCAAGTGCCGCATCGCCACTATGCGCGAAGCACTAAACAAGCACGCAAGCTTTTCGTTGAACCGTTTTTTCCATGGGACTTCAAGCGGTGACTATATTATTTTATCGATGGAAAGTTTAATGAAAAGTTCAATGCAGGATTGTATCTGAGTTTCACGTAGAACTGGTGAGCACATTTTGACATACGGCAGTCTGAAAATGCTGTTTTTAACTATGTTGGAGGGGTTGGAAATAGTGGTTCTAACGTGCGTAGTGTCATGAAAGCGACATTCCGTCCTCGTCTGAAGTTTGTTTTCTTTTCGTAAATTAGCACATTGGACACACGTGGAACAGTTTCGTAAAAAAAAAAAAAAAAAAAAAACGGATTTCTCTACACACCGCAACACATTTCTAGCGCCTAGTAGGCAGTACTGCTTCCTTTACGCTGAATGCATTGGGACCTCTCTGTCAGTTCTGTGTGATAGTTCCTAGACATAGGACGTGCTGGAAAGGTATGTACTAATGTTGTGAGGGACAGTTTCTTCTTGGGAATCTACAGAATTTTTTTAGTAACTTTGGTGTTTATTAAGAGAGTGCTGTTACGTGGTACAGTTAAATGGAGCAGACAACTGTATATATTTAACATTGTATATTACGATAGCACATAAAGTACTTGTAATATAATCCTGTTGGCATTCTAATTTCTTCTAGTTTCGTGAATAGGCATTGTTCCATTTGAAAAAAAGAGAAATTTGGTTACGAAATTGAGGTGTGGCACTTTATTGATACTTTGTTGCCTTCGGTGCGGGGAAGACCTATCCTTTGCTGCAGCTGCGAATTGTGCCGTGCTCAGATGCCCTGGCACTGGCCTTCTGTAAGGATGGAAAAAATTGTAGGTTACCCTACCTGCAAAAAAATCCTAGTCAAGACAGATCCTTTATATAGACTGTTCACGGTAAAGTGAGCACTTTTTAAGGCCCTCCCAACAGGCATAATAATAAATATATCTTGTTGCAGCCTCAGGCATTAAATTTTGAAGGTGGTGAAATGTATACCCTGTGTTTATTGGTCACATTGCAATGTTTATATTATAAAGCAGCAAGAAGATGGAAATCGGATGAAAGGAAAAATATATAGAGCCTTAAAAAGTGCTCATTTTATCCTGAACAGCCTATATCAGCAATGCTTTCACTACCGAAAGTGTATCGAGAATATTAGTAATATATAAAAATAAAATTGGCACCAAGTGAATGCCACAGAAAAAAAAGGCAAGAAAAATAATAACAGTTTCAAAATCTTACTTAAAATTGTTACCTTTATTTTAAAATATGTGTTCGTATCTATAACAAGTAACTGTAACAGGTATCTGTAACTTTAAATACACAGAGAAATATTAACTTTTCTTGGCCAATCCATTTTTATCGCAGAACAATTTGAAAGGCAGTTCGTGTTCATTTGACGTGCAACTAAACGTTGAAAAAATGTTACAGTAAACCTCCGTAACGTAGCTGAGATTCCAGCTTACGATGTGGAGGTTCTTGGGTCTAATCCCAAACAAGGCATGGCTGCATATGTCATTTTTAAGGCGTGAATTTATGGTTATTCCTATGTGCTATTCACTAGCAGACTAGCCTACTAAATAATCGCTTGCGTTACAAGTATAAACTTGAAGAAAAATAAATTCAGGTTAAATAAAGGCGGGAAAATCTAGTTTAAAAATGTGCAAGGTAAATCTACTACTAAACCCAGTTAGTTCCTAATTTCGCTGAATTAACAAACTGGTATTCTAAAAGTACTTTAATCGTCCATTGTTCACAGAGATCCGAGTTCTCACAGCTGGTTTTTCACGGACAAACATTGTCACATTATAAAATTCTTTTTGCATTGTGTTGTGCTGCGCTACGTTTCAACAAACAAGAGGCACGGAATGCGGAGGGGGAATGAGCGAGCTGGCAGAACGCTGCGCTCAGCGATTTTCGGGCAATAAAATCAGAGTACACATATGATTTGGCCTGAGTCCAGTGTAACCATGACAAACATAGTTTACATCGCGTTCCTCTTCTGCGTCACCGCCGCAACCGTGCGATGCCAGGGGGTCGCCGAGGACAACCGCACGCATGTCTCCGCCGAGAAGAACGTCCACAGCAAACCGACGACGGAGGGCGAGGCAATGCGGTCGCCGAGGAAGAAACAGCTGATGGAGAAACTGAAGCGGGCCGTCGAGAGCGGGAAGAAGGACGACGCGAAGGGGAGTTCCGCCGTGCGCTTCGAGCTAGACGTGGGCGCCGCGATCGAACCACGAGAGCCGTTTTCAGAGGGTGACGTCGCCGCCCGCAGCAAGAAGTCGTCCAGCTACTACCCCCTGCCGCAGCAGATGTCGATCCAGGCCCTGCCACAGCAAATGTCGATCCAGGGCCTGCCGCAGCAGATGTCGATCCAGGCCCTGCCGCAGCAGATGTCGATCCAGGGCCTGCCGCCGCAGGGGGCCTCCATCGAGATACGCCCTCAGTCATGCTACCCGTACAGCGTCGTCGGCCAGCCGCTAGGCCAGAGCGCCACCGCGGCTGCGACCCTGTCGCTGACCAACCCGACGACGAGGACGGCGCAGGGGATGATTGGCAACGGACAGGCAGGCTACGACGGCAACCAGCGCTGGGTGCCGGTGCTGCTCGCCTGCCAGCCCTCGCCCACGTGGACCGTCGCGCCGCAGAGGAACTGCGTGGTACAGCTGCTCGCCTCCGAGAGGCGCGGCGGCTTCAAGAAGAACGCCGGCGACGGCACGGTGCCGCCGTCGAACGCGACGTCCGTGGGCGACGCGGCGGACGCGGCGGTAAGGCAGCTGGAAGAAGAGGCGGAGCGCGAGCTGGCGGGCGTCGTGGTGGACGACCAGGCGGTGCTGGCCTGGCCGACGTCGCCGCCCCCGAGGAGATGCTGCAGCAGCAAGCGGCCCTCCGCGCCGAGCAGCAGGAGCGGCTGCGGCAGTGGCTACGGCTCAACCAGCAGCTCGCCGAGGTGCACAAGGTCGCCGTCGTCGAGGGGAACGTCCGCTCGGCGGTGCCTCAGCAGACCATCATCCTGGCGCCCAGCCCGGCGGCGCCCTTGCAGACTCCCTACACCATCTCGTCTGGAACGGTGTTCCTGAGCCCCGTGAACGTTCCGGTGCAGAGTGTCCCAGTGAGCGCTCCCCTGCAGACGAGGCCCGTCGTCGTGCACCAACCCGCCTCTTCTGCCGCCCTCCAGCCTTTCATCACCATCTCGTCGGGCTGACGTCGCCAACTTCGACAATCTCCTTCTGGCACCTTGTGACGACCGACTGTGGTCGCGCGACGCCTTTGCCTCTCTTTCAGTGAAAGCATCCGTCCACACACTTCATGAGACACTCTCGATTACGTGTTTAGCATTGAAATATGCATTTTTAATTGTAGCTGAGATCAGTAGGACATCGACAGAAAAAATCAATACTGTAACACTCTAGACAATTAATGTTTTCTGACGTCGCAGAAGTGACTGAGAAAACCAGAATATTACATTATCCGTGTGCTTTATTTAAGATCATTTTCTATCCGTACTTTAACACCTGGATTTTGTTGTGCATCTAACCTAATCCCAATGGTTAGTGACAGTTTAGTCTATTTATTTTAAGGACAAACTCACATTACAGCTTACGTCACCAATCTGCTCAATGGTTTTGTAATTTTTTTAAAAATAACTTTTCGATATTTTTTTATTACACCGTTATAAGGTATCAAAAATATTGTTTTCAATTATACAGGATGGTTACACTCATGTGCTAATACGGTGCAACATTTAGTTAAAGTTATAATTTTGATGTTGACAGTACAATGCGCTTTACTTCAAATTTAAATGAATGATTTAGTGAAGTAATTTTCATATAATTACAGGAATTTTAATTCGGTTTAGAATTTAACTTCTGTTGGAACTTTGGGGTGGGGGATTGAAGCTTCAGTGTGAAGAAACTTGCGAACTGGTTTTTCTTGTATGATACATCTTAATTCAGTATTGTTTCAATACTAAGGATAGGAATTTAAAAGATGCTGTCACCATCACTTATGTTTATGTTAAGTGAAATTAATACCTTTCTTGAATCATACGGTAACGAATTAGTAAATAAGTAACACAGTATACTTTTATAAGGTGTGCTATCTGTGAGTTGTTTAAATATGTAACTAAACTAAATAAAAACTTATATCTGTTTACCTAAAAACATATGTATTTTAATGTCTGTGTGCTGTTTTAATAAATGTAGGTAAAATAATTTTTTCTTTGAATATATGTGTGTGTATATATATATATATATATATATATATATATATATATATATATATAGAGAGAGAGAGAGAGAGAGAGAGAGAGATAGAGATATATAGAGATGAGGTACTGTAGCATATATATAGAGATATATAGAGATATATAGAGATGAGGTACTGTAGCATATATATATATATATATGCTACAGTACCTCATCTCTATTTTACTTTTTGTCTTGGAGGTGATAGTACTGTAACAACCGACAAATGTTATAACTGCATACAACATAAATTACAGTAATTTATAAGAAAACAAATTTTATTAAAAGTGCATTTGAAGAAAAAATAAAATATGAAACTAAATTTAAAAAAAAAAAACATTAAAGAGAATTTTCTTTCTAAATAATTTGCATATATTTAGCAGAGAATCGACAACTTATAGTAATCTAGTGTGATTTTGAACAGTACTATTCCAGCTATAGGCTGTCCACAGTAAAGTGAGCACTTTTGAGGCCCTAGTTACTTTTTTCATTCGCCATTTCTTATCCTTTAAGTACCTTATGAAATAAATATTGCCATGTAAGTAATAAACACAGTGTATATATTGCACCGCACTCGAAAGTTCACGTCTAAGGCTAAAATAAAATATATTTATTGACTATTATTCGAAATGAGATGGCTTTCAAAAGTACTCACTTTACCGTGAACAGTTTATACTACTACTTCTTCTTCAACCTGTGGCATTCTTAAAGGGCTGAGGCAGTTAGAAACATATATTTGCAGAGATAAATTAAAAACTTTTCTGAATTTCCCAAAAAAAAAAAATGTATTCTAGCCAAAGGTCTAAATTAAGTCGAGTTATTATGGCTCATCATTTGAGCTTAGCGTTGGTAAATATTCTCATAGAAACTAGTGGCAACAATCTGATTGAGAGTGTCGATACAGACTGATTGATGGTTGTAAGGTCAATATTCTGCGAGTTTTTAACCAGCTTAAAAAAACACACGGGCAGTTATTCGTCGTAACTTATGAACTGCAGAATATGAGTATTCAAAATTTCTTTTCAAGCCTAGCTAAGAATTTGTCCAAAATATGGATAAACTGACTTCCAGAAAATAAATTAAAAATAGTAATCACAACGAATTTGCGGTATGTAGACTATTATTGTGGCAGGGAACTGTTACACTGATAGCGCCTACGAAGGAAACTGTAAACGATAATGTTGGCCAACTGCAAGATTATCGTGACCACAAGCATGCACTTTTTTTTCTGCCGACTACTCAGCTCGAGAACAGAGTGACGGTATCTTCTGACCTTGAAATGCACTGCTGACAAGAAACCTGCAGCCGAGGTGCTGAGTGGACGAGTAACTCCATCCGGCTTATGACGACACATCAGCAATGTTCAGTTATAACTAGATACAGGCTGTTCACGGTAAAATGAGCACTTTAGAAAGCCCTGCTTAAGATCTATTTGTGTGCACGTTATATATTCTTGCGCCTGATGTAAAATTAACATTGCTATGGGCCTCATCCCTTTATTCATGCAGCGGTCAAGTAAAACCGTGAAATTTTTAGGAAAGTATTTATTATACAAAGCTGCTCATTTCCTCATTTCGATGCATTAAAAAACAGAAAGCAAAAAATAATTATTTAAGCTGTCACAAATGGTCACCTAACAATTTTTATTCCACGTTAAGAAATGTAACTATTTTCCTTCCATTGTCACCAACTTTACTGAGCAAATGTCACTCAGTGCACCCATTAAAATATATGCAGGTAGGAGCAGTGATTTTTATCTAAGGTTCATTTCAAAAGTTATCGTGAACAGCCTTTAAACGAGTTTAATCATACAAACATTGTGTTTTCCTCCCGCTCTTTTTTATTCGCGCTTCACTCAAACTGTAAAGCAGAACGTTTGACTAGGTGTGATATAGTTCACACTCACGAATATGTTATAAATAATAAGATAAAAGGTTAGTACATGGGAAAATACAATCTAGTCACTAAGAAGAGAGCGAATGTAATTAATTCCAAGAGATTCGTCAAAATTGATATAAATAATCACTGAAAATGGATGTAGCGTTGCATTAGATCATTTTTCAGAAGGGCATGTAAAACCAAATCTACTGCAAGTGTTTTGGTCGGAAGACTGCTTAAAAAGTTGGTAACAATTTGTATAAAACCAAAAATTGGTAAGTTTACCCCACGTTATTTCTTCACTTTCTTTCGTCAAGGGTTAGGCCAGAAGCACGTCTTCATATTTATATTAACTTAAGTTTGCACCCACGTGTTAACTGAATTTTCTTTTAGTTGAAAACTCTGTGGGTCGGCGTCCCCTTTCTTTTCCTCACATCGTCTTTAAACATGTTCTCAATAAACAAGCCTTCTGGTGTGTTTGCGTCACAAGGGACGAAATCGGAGACTCGTGGTATTCCAGGAGTTGCAAGATGTGTATAACTTCAGCTTTAATTTATGCAAAATTTTCCTCACGTATGACCCACCATACCATCCGAACATCCGTTAAAAGGCGACTTGGTAGAAACATTTGAAAAACTCCCAAGGTCACCACACCAGGCCACTGGGAAGCAGTGTTAGACAACATTCAAACAATTCGACGTGCTTTCACTCTAGCTGGATTCCTGGGAAATCAAATCTGCAACAATATAATATTATTAAAATCTGTTCACAGTAAAATGAGCATTTTGAAAGTCCTACTTAAGATCTACTTGTATACACGTTGTGTATTCCTCCGCCTTATGTAAAATTTACATTGCTATGGGCCTCATCACTTTATTCATGCGTCGGTAAAATTAAACTGTGAAATGATTAATAAAGTAAATACTTAGAAAACTTGCTCTTTTAATACTTCGGTGCAATAAAAACACAGAAATTGAAATGATTAATTTTAAGTTATCACAAATGTTTACCTAACACTTTTTATTCGACGTTAAGATATGGAACTACTTTCCATCCATCGTTGCCAACTTTGCTGGGCGAATGTCACTCAATGCGCTCATTAACATATATGCGGGTAGGGATAGTGACGTTTTTCTAAAGTTCATTTCAGAAGTGCTCATATCACCGAGAACAGCCTATATTAGACTAACCTCACTTTCATGAAGATCTACAGGCAGTTTTGACTTCAGTATCTTACGCACACACCGGCAGTCTTTCTTAAGTACTGGTCGTATATGTTTAAGAGAGAAAAAAATTGTGGTATATTTGACTGGGTTAATCAGAATAATTAGATTATCCGGAACTAAATGTCTGGCAGAAACCTAAGTCTGTTAACAGTTTAGACTATCCAATCGCGGAAGTGGATCTAAGCTAAAATGTTTTAAATATAAATGTAAGAACACTTTTTGCAAAAATCGTGGACGTCCCTAATTACTACACCTGAGAGAAGCCAACTGACTGACTGGCAGGAGTCACTGAGAACTAACTTAGTACTCGCTTAGTACATTTTTCCCACCTCAAGATGCGCAGTCAAGCTCCAGTGATGCTATTTTTAGCTAATTTGCCTAATCATTTTCCTATTCAAAATAATTTAATATGACATAACTATAAAGTGGCTGCCCCAGTTAAATGTTTTTACATTTCTGAGTAAACCCCATCTTCCTAGAACATTTATTTACTGAAAATCGCGTATACACGCAAACATTGATTTTAAAGAAACTATTTTACTAGGCGTCCTATTGACTGTGTCTTTTAACTTTCCACTTGCGGTGTTTGCAAATCAGTTGCTTGTTCCTATCACCAAGCTAATTATATATATATATATATATATATATATATATATCGCACCCAGCCAAATTGGCATATTTTAAGAAGATTTCATTTACATTTGCATATACATGGCACTAATAAAATGTTATGTTTTATAAAAACGAGCATTAGATTCTCTCTGCCTCATCCTACAGAAGTGTCTGAGAAATGCAGCATCAGTTGTGCCGAAAAAGTTGTTAAAATCTTATTGAAATTAAAACGTGTGTACCTTATCAGTCAATATTTGTTAAGTGGGAAGCTTTTCCCACACTTTGGGAGTAATGATCTCTAGCTCCGGCGTTATTAAATTATTTCTCGACGCTGGAGATGTTCTTGAATACGTGCATGAAATCTACACGTCACTTGCACTTCCACTATCGGATAGATCGTAAAGTAGATATAAATAACTACTAATTAACATTACACAATAATTGAAATTGCAGTAATAAATTGTGAATAAAATTATCTATGGTATTGAGAAAGCCAGTGACAAAGTAAAAGTAAAAAATATTTATGTCAGATACGAGCGAACCGCAAAATAGATGCTATACACGAAAATCTGAATCTAGCGAAAAATATATTTTGCGAATTTCCTTGATGGGTTTATTAACCTAATCAGAAAGAAATTGTCCACACATTTATAAATTCCAGCCAATATATTTTGTAAAACATTGTTATCTGTATTCCTAGTCAACTTTCGATGCATATCTTGGACTCTGCATGTTTGAGATATCACAGAAAAATGTTTGATAACCGGTTGCCATTAAAAAATTAGTAACTCTACAAGCTAAATATTTGTAAAATTTTGCAACAGACACTTACATCTGAGTCTGATGACTGATAATTTGCCGTTTTTGTACCATAACAGCAACTATTATAATTTTGAACTGGACGACGCAAAGTCTTAAATATATCCTAGAGAATTCGATAGGGTTGAAAAGATATAATATCTGTTCACATTGGCTTAGACTTTAGCATTTTGTCTTAGGCCACAAGAAATCATCCCAGTAAGTGACAATCTCAGTTGTGAGATTTGCATACGAGTAGTAGAAATAATTCGGGAACTTCTACTATGATAGCAATAGTTAGCAAAGTTTCAATATTGGCACCAATATTTATTTTTCTGTTGCGATACAGTTGGCCCTCGTGCCAACGCACAAAAACGTTTTCACTTTGTGCAATACTGAAAAAATAATAATAATTCAGCTGCATTTACAAGGAAGTTTCCTAAGGCATAATCTCAACTAATTTTTCGATTAAACTGTATATTTTCTAGAGAAAAAACACAGTGCATTTCACACGTGCTTAAGACAATTATACACAGAGAAATAGTATTTCGTTGTCCCTTACACCACGATAAGCGACGTTTATCTTTCACAGGTAAGTATGGATAAAAAGTATTCTCCTTATTTTATATATAATATTAAATTACAGAAAACACACAATTTCTGCAACGAATACATGTATCCAAAATATGGGTTTTCGACAGTCAGGCAATTAGGAATGTATATAGTATTTTATTTAAATCAGAATAGTTGCAACTTGCCTTTCAAAATATATTTCCATAAATTACAAATTAACCCAAAACAATTATCATATTTTCTGAAGCGATGAGAGAAAGAATATCTGCGTGTGTGTTCCCGACACAACCGTGTATTTTACATGTAATAGTCTGCGTTAGCGGGTAACATTTTCTTTGTAATATATGAATGAATTGAAAGTAGAATAACTGGTAGTTGACTTAGATGGCTTAAACTCACAGATCTAGACGATGTAGCTATTTAATTTGGCACCAAAATCACCGTGAGAGCACATCAGGGTCGTGAGACATACTATAAGGAAATTTACGCCCAAAATTGCCGCCGCACTGTAAAAAAATTTGTTAATTTTTACTGAGAAATTCTTTGAAATTTTACTAATCATTGCAATAGTACAAATATTTCTCCTGTAAAACTACACGTTTTTAAATCTACAAGGGCCGTGTTTGTAATATACCTCAAGAAATGTTTGTACTATACTGGCCTGTTTCCACGATCTTCAGCAAAATGGCGGACACTCAATAACGTAAAACTCTATGTAGCTGTTTATGCAAACACTATGGGCGAAGTAATATGTAGCTGCATACAAAAAGAAATGTATTGCAAGTTTTAATAACGTAAAACACTTAAAACAACTCAAATGATCATAATAAGAAATGAAAATTTCAATAAAACGTGACCGTATTAATTATCAAGTGTTAATGTTTCCTAGCTACACGGAACTCTCGAATCGGCTCTCAATACTTCGTTGTTGAGAGCCATCCAAATCTCTGAACAACAGAATTCTCAAAATTAAATAAATGTACCTATTATTTTTAAACAAAAAATCCATTAGTATTTTATAGGTGCTTCAAGTATATTATGTTGGTCTTGTGGTTAAGGCTGCCGACTAACGATACAAGAGGTGTTGGTTTTGGTTCCCGTGCTGGCGAAGAGTAACCTTTTTAAAATTATATTTTGGAATTTTTTTATTCCATATTATTAATTTATTACATGTGTTTTGTAAAAGAAATAGGATGATTTTATGTACACTTCTCAATAATGTCAGCTGTAATACAAGGCTATCATTTGTAATATATCACATATAATTTATGCAGATTTTACAAGAAAACTCTTTATAATTTTACAAAGGATTTCCTTGGCAACTGGATTTCCAAGGATTTTCCTTGTAAAAGCACAAAAAATCTTCGAGTGCAGTCACGTGCCCCCCCCCCCCCCCCTCCTTTTCTTCGCCTTTCCCCAGTATTACCAGCATTCGTAGCGCCAACTCAAGGTTAAGCTTGCGTAATAGTCGTATACTCTCGATCGAACGAGAGACACATTTATTTCAATCGCGCCATTAGTCATTAAGTTTTAGTATCGCAATGGATTACCCTGCACACGTTACATCGCCTTGTACCCCACGTGTCGGTCTGACTTTGAAGAATTATTCGCATCGAAAATGCCACACATAAGGTACAATGAGCACTTTTGAAAGCCCTGCCTTAGACCTACTTATATGCACATTGTGTTTTTTTTTTTTTTTTTTTCACCTAATGTAAGATTTACATTGTCATGGGCCTCATCGCTTTGTTCATGCGTCGGTCAAGTGAAAGTGTGAAATTATTAGAAAAGTAAGTATTTAACAAATCTGCTCATTTTTACACTTCGATGCATTTAAAAAAACATAAAGTGAAATAAATAATTTAAGTTATCGGAAATGGTTAGCTAACAATTTTTATTCGATGTTAAGATACGGAACTACTTCCCATCCATCGTTATCAACTTTACTGGGCGCATGTCACTCATCGCACCCGTTAAAATATATGCAGGTAGGGGAGTGACTTTTTCTAAGGCTGATTTCAAAAGTGCTCACTTTATCGTGAACAGCCTTTACATACACGAACGCATACATACTCTTCTTATCATTGCGGAGCAGAAATCGCCAAGCGTTGGATTGTTCGCCCACCAACAAGGAATGTGAGCTGGGATTTGACCGTCGTGAGACAGGTGACATTCGCCCTACTGAGGCGACGTTGTTGCCCCAGTGTTCCTGCTCAGCTCGAGAGGACTGGTTCATGCACTCGATCGAAAGACAGGTGCGGTGACGCGAAGCTACCAACCGTGGGATTATGCCTGAACGCCTCTGAGGCAGCGTCCCCTCCAGGAGCGAATACATACATGCATACGTATATGCGTGGAATCCATGCTTAAAGACTGTTCACGATAAAGTGAGCACTTTTGAAATTAACCTTAGGAAAATGTCACTGCCCCTGCCTACATATATTATAACGGACTCACTTTGTGACATACGCCCAGTAAAGTTGGTAACGATGGATGGAAAATAGTTCAATATCTTAACGTCAAATTTAAAATGTTAAGTAACTATTTGTAACAACTTAAATTATTTATTTCGCTTTGTACTTTTTTTAATGTGCCAAAGTGTAAAAAGGAGCAGATTTGAGAAATATTTTATTTTTTAAATAAATTAAAAATTTCACTTGATATACGTATGAATAAAGTGATGAGGCCCATGACGTGGTAACAGTGCAGTGTCAAAGAGTGCAATTTCAGGGCTGAAGAATGTTCAGTACCTTTTAAACCTCTTTCCAACAAAAAAAGTCGGAGAAAATCTTCGCACGACGTGTCGGTGCATTGTCATAGAAAAAAAAATGTATGTGACCATGCTTGATCTGGACAGAGATTTGATAGTACTTTGTCAACTTAGAGTTAGTTGGTCACCAAAAAATGCATTATTTTTTATTTGTGCGAAAAACTGCTCAACTTGCAGATTTTATTTACAAGTAATAATTATTCGTATAGTAAATATTCGACCACATATTTTTACACAAAAAAAATCACAATTATAGGATATGTAGGAAGTACAAATAATAAAATAGAAACTAACTCACCTACTGAACTCAGATAATTAATTTTGAAATAAACTACCATAATCTATTTCAAGATGTCTTTACAATTTGGCTATGAATCATCTCAGAAATTTTTGAAAATTGCTTTGAATAATGTAAATTTCTTGCATATTTATTTATTTTTAGCAATTTATGATTTTGTGTACAGAACAATTTTTCTACGCCTATCCAAGATGAATTAAGTCATGCCTTTCAGTGATCCAGTTTATTTTATTTGTACGTATCCGAAACACATGAATTTTTATTTTGACATTCCGTAAAACAAAAACCATTTGATTGAACTGCCAAAAGCTCCGCGTATAGTCCATCTACGGTTACTTCCAAATTTTCTGAAGCCCTGCTTAAGTTCTAATTCCAGAATATTCCTCCGCGTTGTGCCAACCAAGATTAACTGTTTTTAGAAAAACTACACCAGAGGGACAACGCACCGCATTTGTGCGCACTCACTTGAATAATATTTTTGCATGAGAAATATTTCTTACTATGCGTTGCCGAGACATCTATTCTCTCCCCGTTTTTATTCAAATTAATTATAAATTAAACAGTGCAATTTATGGATAAAATGGAAATAGAGATAGAAATTTAACCGAAAATAAGGTACTTTTATGTTAACAGAAATATAAGGCGCTTTCTACACGTGGCATATTTAGGAAATAACCAAATACATGGCACATGAGGTGATTTTTCAAAGGTTCTATTCAAAACGTGTGAAGTAACCGCGAATAGATTATAGCAAAATTTTCTTAGTGTATATGTATATATATGTGCGTGTATACATATATATATACACACACACATTCACACACATATATATATATATATATATATATATATATATATATATATATATATATATATATATATATATATATATATATATATATATATACAGGATGATATATGAGGGCACCAGCATCCATATGAGGCAGGGAACCCCAGACCGGAAACGCCTCCGGCGAACGTTACAACCTAAACTTTGTTGGAATGCGTATTACAGTGGAATACGATGGTTGGGTCGTTGTGGAACAATGTACTACTTTTAATGTAGTAAGGTAAACTACTAACATTAGCTTGAAGCCTGCAAACCAGGATAAACATCCTTGCCCCAGCCGGGAATCGAATTAGGTACGCGGTGTGTCGACGTGGTGGGTCCTGAAGTACCAACGTGTGGGTAGACTGCAGTCTGTGTTTAGGTGCGAAAGAGTGCACTTGATCAGTCTGAGTGAAATGGAGTACACTGCCGCGGAACGTGTGGATATGGCGCTCGTGTGCGGGCGGACAAGCTAATGGAATCAGTAGGGAAGCAGCATGTTTGTATCGGGCATCTTTTGGTAACGGCAGTTCACGATAAAGTGAGCACTTTAGAAGTGAACCTTAGAAAAAAAAATTCACTGTCTCTGCATGCAAATATTTTAATGGGCGCGCTGAGGACATTCACCCAGTAAATTTGGTAACGATGAATGGAAAGTAATTCCATATATTAACGTCGGTTAAAAAGTGTTAGGTAACCAATTGAGATGACTTAAAATTATTTCTTCCACTTCATGTTTTTTTTATTAGTCGAAGTGTAAAAATGAGCAGATTTGTTAAGTATTTACTTTCTTAATAATTTCACAGCAATGTTAATTTTGCATAAGGCGGAAGAATACACAACATGTATACGAGTTGAGCTTAAGCAGGGCTTTAAAAAGTGCTCGTTTTACCGTGAACAGCCTATAGTAAAGGCTGTTCACGTTAATGTGAGCTCTTTTGAAATTAACCCCTGAACGCATATATTTTAATGGGTGCACTGAGTGACATTTGCCCAGTAAAGCTGGTAACGATGGATGGAAAATAGTGCCATAGTTTAACGTCGAATAACAATTATTAGGTAACCATTTGTAATAACTTACGTTTTTATTTTTCACTTTCTGTTTTTTTAATGCATCGAAGTGTGAAAATGACCACATTTGTACAATATTTACTTTCCTAAAAATTTCTGTTTTACTTGACAGGCGCATGAATAAAGTGAGGCGTCCCATGGCAATGTTAATTTTACATAAGGAGGAAGAATACACAACGTGCGTACGAATAGATCTTTATCAGGGCTTTCAAAAATGCTTATTTTACCGTGAAAAGCCTATAACGTTCGACGAAGGCATTTCCGGACCAGAGTTCGATAGCTGAAATAAATGCTGGTGCCTTTCTCCAAAATCTCTAAAAGATTGTTACATCACTCCGGACACATTCTGTATACTTACATATACGGAATGGGGTGGAATCCAACCGACAACCTTCTTAAGGTGATTTATTATACAAAGTAAAATTCTATATATTGTATATATGACAGTTTCTAACTGGACTAAATATTGAAAAAATATAAGACATTGTAAATCGAGATTTTAAACAGTATTTTGCAAAATATCGGAAACTTAAATTCTCTGAACGTTGTTTTATGTCATCCGGATATTCAACCTTAAAGCATACTGCCATTAATTACCCTCCCCATAGGTAATCAAAATAACAGGGGCGGGTACCCGTTTATTGAGCACAACTTTTTTACCGTCAGGAATTATGTCTGTCTGTAGCTGGTTTATTGAGCAGTATGACCTAGTCAACGAAAATGGTCCTGTTGTTGCAACTTATTGTTACAGTTACAGTCACTTAGGTAGTACCAATACTTCCTGGAGGGAAACAAACACAGATTTCAGCCAGAAACAGACCGCTCCAGTTCTGTAAGCTTATTAATGTATAGTGCATGTTGTTTACAATAATTGTTAAAGATGTCCTCGCCATCGTCTGCGCATCGAGCACAGCAGCTTACTATAGCAAAATGTAGGTAAAGGTTGTTCACGATTAAGTGAGCACTTTTGAAATCAACCTTAGAAAAAAGTCACCGTTCCTGCCTGTATATATTTTAACGGGATCACTGAGCGACATGCGCCCAGTAATGTTGACAACGAAGGGTGGAAAGTAGTTACATATGTTTACGTCGAATAAAACATGTTAAATAATGGTGTGTCATAACTTAAATTGTTTATTTCACTTTGTGCTTTTTTCTAATGCATCGAAGTGTAAAAATATATTTGTACAATATTTAATCTTCTAATAATTTTACAGTTTCACTTCACCGATGCATGAATGAAGTGATGAGGCACAAGGCAATGTTGATTTATATTGAGAGAAAAAAGAAGAAACAGCGTGTTTACAAGTAGATACTAAGCAGGGCTTTCAAAAGAGATCATTTTACCGTGAACAGCCGATAGTGTTACATACGTGGTAGGCACTGTATCATTGCAACCGAAATTAAGTGTTCTTTATATACGAAAATAGTGAGTCCTGGGCAGTTGCGATGGAAAATACATTTTTGATAATTAGGCCATACTGCTCAATAAATCAGTGTTGGACGTTCATAATTCCTGACGGAAAAATAAATTGTACGCAATAAGTTGGTGACCACTATTGTTAATGCTCGTCCCCTACCAAGGCGAACCGGGTTCAATCCCCGGCCGGTTCACTCCGGGTTACCTCCCGTTACCTCCGCCCCTTCATTCCAGCGCTGCTCCATACTCACTTCGCTTCACCCTCATCGGCTCTCAAAACCTCGATGTTAAGAGCTTCCCAAATCTCTCAACTCAACTATGGAGTGGAAAACTCCACAAAATATATATTTCGGTTTCCGAACATTTCGTCCTGTAGTTAGAAAAACATCTAAAAAAGTTCCTAGTTACATACAAATTTTCCTAGTAGCTTCGCATACATCTATTTTAGTAATTTTGTTAAATTTCAAATATCTTCACTCACTCACTCACTCGAAAACTTACTGCGTAATCTTGTCGGATGTATTCGTTAATAAAACCTGCCAATAAATTAAAATTGGCATTTTAAAAAGTATTTACCTAAAATTCTGATGATTGAAATAACATATATTTGCTGGTATATTGCAAGAATAAACTATGTTTCTTTTTATTTTTTTTATTTAAGATGTTTAGTTTTCATGGAACCAATTAAACATTATTTCTGATATGGTGAAGTTCGCACGAAGATCAGCATATTAAAAAATGCTGCAAACACTTTGCTGTCTGCCAAAAGCGGCGGAAATTAATACGGTTTCGAGAACATGTTTTAAATAATAATTCAAGTTGTAATTATTCTTTGATAGCTGAAATAATATCATTGAGTATTTCACTCGCCAATATCTAACTATTACTCTTATTGTTTGTCGATGTAATATGTATTAATAGTTCAGTGAAAAGCTTTACATCTTAATAGCCTCATAAAAGGCAACTAGGAAGAGCGGTATTATGTCTTACGCACGATTGCCTTTTGTTACAGCTTTGCAAACAGCAATGTAGACCGATCAACTTACATGAAAACACATCCGTTTCAATCACCTTGACACGTTCCGAAGTGGTCGAAAAAAATTTGTCTAATAATCAACAGATACCTATTTGTCGGCCACAGTTCTTCGAATTCAGCCCATTTGCGATCAATAAAATAGGCCTAGCTTGTCAACAACGATCGCTTAAAATACTTGGATCATGTGTTATCATATAAGGATTGACTAACATGGAAACCATGCGCCATTGTGATTTGAAAATTGTGTATATATAAATCGATAGGCCATACGGATAACACTCATCAGGAAGTACTGTGTACTGTGGCCATGCAGTTAGAACTTTTAAGTGTTCTACTACTAGCGGTTTACTATTCTCAAGAAAAAATCCAGGTACGGATGCTTTACACAATTCTCTTAGTTTTATGCTAAAAAAAATTCAGCAGGAACAATTTATAGAAATTAAATCGCAATGTTAAAATATTAGTCAATGTGTTTGCACTAATTTTGTAGAAGCTCGATTCAGGAGTTCGTAGTTCAACGGTTTTCTTCTTTTGCAGCACATATTGCGGAGACAACAATTTTCAATTTTGGAACACGAATTATGACTCGGCATGATTGCGTAGAAAAGGCGCGAGTATTAAATGAACGCAACAACTGTTAGCTACAAATATTATACGTTACATTCCGTTCATATCGCTAGTTTCTTCATTATTATTTTCAAGCGTATTGATCTCAGACAACTTGAATTAATCAATTTATCTAAAAAGGTACATTGCAAAAAGAAAGGTATGTCGGAATTGTTATTACAGTAAAGCACGAAAGAATAATTTCGTAAACTTTCTTCAAATGTTGTAAATCCTCTGCCATCATTGTTCTGTAACTAATTATCGATGAGAATAGATAAAGATGTCAGCAATAGAAATCAATCTTAGCCGGCTTCAGAAACTATACAACTGTTTCGCGGTCGACTGAGCACTTCTGAAATAATCATATGAAAGAAATCTTTATTCCGAACTACATATACTACGTATTTTAAAGGACACGCTGAACAGTAGGCTCTCAAGTTAAGATGGCAGCGGCGTGGTAGAAGTATTTCTGTCAAATATACGTAAATATTGGCGTAGTACACCAATATCAGCAACTCTCTAGAAAATGGTGCTACCTGTTATACTAGCGTCTTTGAGAGATGGCCAGCGCCCAAGTCTAAATATTCACAAAAGAACAGAGCATGCCACGGAAATTTTCTTGCTTAGTCGGGTGATATATTATAGTGCATATTTTAGCTGGTCTTATTTGTTCTGTTTTCTGCTGCAGTACTTATGGAGTGCAAAATTCCAGGAAATATTTATTTAGATTTCCAAACATTTTGTTCTGTAGTTAGAAAGATAGGAAAAATAAGTTCATATTTTTTATAGTTACATGCAAATTTTCGTAGTAATTTTGCAAACATCTATTGTAGTAATTTTATTAAATGTCTTCAATGAGGTATAGAAATTATTAAATCGTTTTATTTCGTGTATATGATGATTATTATTACAGCCGTGTTTCTGTATTTAGGTATTCTCTAAATGAAGGTTTACATGTGTAAACAGTTGGTTGTTTACTGTAGGAGTGACCTGCATATAATTTTTAAAAAGCATGGTCCTGCTCAACAATCATGCAAAATTATTCCAGTGTGCTCAGATCATTTTTGAGCTTCATATTTTCGCAACCAGAATTTAGCACCACACAAGAGTACATTAATGTAGACTTTTAAATAAGTATATTTTACATTCACGTGTTAATTTGATTTTTTTACAGTCTTCTTTCATTCGTCATACCAATCTAATTACCTGGAAAGATATTACTTATAAATAATCCGCTATATAATTAAATAATATCCTGTAAATAGAACTTAATTCAAACTAATTATTTTATTAATTCGGAAATTATATACACTAGTTTTTCATCGCGCAAAATACTCTAACGCTCATTTCGCAGTGGTAGAAATGTGGCCGGTCACAAACCAAGCCACTAGGGGCGTTGCTGTTGCATGTCGCATTTCTCTCACATGCTTCGGAATAGGAGTAGCCAATATTGGTGTAGCATGAAGTTTGGTTCTATGTACTTACTGCATGCTAAGAGCGTGACGTTTAAGTTTGTGGACACAGTAATAATTTTGTTTAGTTTCTGTTTGCTATATTGACACAGTAACGAGCATGTTGGTGACATATCTACGTTCGTTACCGTTTCAAAACGTGACCAATGCTTGTATTTAGTCATTTGGTTCGTGACAATGTTAATGACGCAAACAACGGAACGGTACAAGAGCAGCGAAAAAGTTGATCCTAACAAAGAATTTAAAACGTACTTAATCAAGCTATTTCCTCTGCTAAGAGAGGACAACGCTCAATTAAAATCCTGAAAAATGATCTAGGTGGGCAGATTTTATTCTCTATGTATTTTAGTGCAAATTTACGGCTACCCATTTAGATTTATTAAGAACAGCTTAACTAACTTACATCCAACTTATACTTAAACCAAAATACATATTTTCTCGAGAAAGGACTCAAAAGGATGGTTTTCCGATTATTTTTAGGATTTCTACTGTTAGCAAAGAAGTGGCTGGCAAACTGTGTATTACTTATGAATGATCAAAAATTAATTTACGTATGAAAAAATGTGAAAAATATTGAATGAAAATAACTGAAATAAGTGTACGTGGATATATATATATATATATATATATACATATATATAATATGTATGTGACAATTATCTGTTAATTATTTTCATTCAGTATTTTACACATTTTTTCATTTGTAAAATAAATTTTAAATATCACATCATAAGTAATACACAGTTTGCCAGCCACTTCTTAATATATGCATGTATGTGTATATATATATATATATATATATATATATATATATATATATATATATATATATATATATATATATATATACACACACACACACACACACACACACACACGCTCACGCACAGAAAGGGATGGAATTCTAGCGAAAGCTTCATGAGGTCATTATTTATGCAAAATAAAATGGGAAATATACAGGACACTTTATAACTAAACTGAATATTAAGTCAGTCAGACCCAGTGTATACGCTGTTCACAATAAAATGAGCACTTTTTAAAGCCTTGCTTAAGATCTACTTGTATACACGTTGTGTATTCCTCCGCCTTATATTGCCATGGGCCTCGTCACTTTATTCATGCGTCAGACAAATGAAACTGTGAAGTTATTAAGAAAGTAAATACTTTACAAATATGATAATTTTTACACTTCGATGAATTAAAAAAACCGGAAAGTGATAGAAATATTTTGAAGTTATCATAAATGGTTACCTAACGCTTTCTATTCGACGTTAAGATATGGGACTATTTTCCATCCATCGTTACCAACTTTACTGGGTGAATGTCACTCAGTGTACACATTAAATTATATGCATGCAGGGTGACTTTTCTCTAAGGGTCATTTCTAAAGTGCTCACTTGATCGTGAACAACCTTTAGGTAATTTTTGGTCTGTACTGCACACTGCAAAGCTCAATGACCAATGATCTTACCTGTGGGTAAATGATTTGCAAACCGTCTTACTGTTCTTGGTTATAACTAGTCCACATAACTGTAACCGAACATACTGCCTACAGCTTATTTGCTGTGACAACGAGACAAGTGTTGCACCAACGTAAGTACAGCACGCTTCAAACAAATATTTTTGCAACACCTGAAATCGCAAATTAAAGTGGCTCTGAAAGGGTTAAGGAAAATATGAGCCACTGAAAAATCGACATTTTAAACCGTGTTTTGGCGAAATATTGGAATCAAAGTAATGTTGAATTACAATTCTCTGAACATTCATTTCTGATATCGGGGGGACTTCAACGTAAGAGCAAACTCCCATTAATATCTCGCCACGTAATATAAATAATATAGGTGAACACCCTCCTATCGCAGAGTTTTTTTTACCGTCAGGAATTTTGAACGTCTGATGCTGGTTTATTCAGCAGTATGGCCTATTAAACAAAAATGGCCTTGTTGTTGGAAATTCCCATAACGCGCCGTTTTCGTGTAAAACTCAATCAAAACTTTCGGTGGCAGCAATACATTTCCAGGCATGTAGGTAATGCCAATATTTTCTGCAGAGTAGCCTACACCACCGTGAACAGAAAACGGCAGCTTCAGTACTCTAATCTGATTAGAGGCTGTTCACGATAAAGTGAGCACTCGATATCAACCTTATAAAAAAGTCGCTGCCCCTGCCTCCAAATATTTTAACGGGTGCACTGAGTGACGTGAGCCCAGAAAAGTTGGTAATGATGGATGGAAAGTAGTTCCATATTTTAACGTCGAATAAAAGGTGTGAGGTAACCATTTGTGACAAATCTAATTATTTCTTTCGCTTTCTGTTTTTTCTCATGCATCGAAGTGTAAAATTGACCAGCTTTGTAACATATTTACTTTTCCAATAATTCCACAGTTTCACCTGACCGACGCATGAATAAAGCGATGAGGCCCATGACAATGTTAATTTTACATAAGGCGAAAAAATACATTAAGTGCATACAAGTAGATCTCAAGCAGGGCTTTCAAATGTGTTCATTTTACCGTGAACAGACTATAATGCTGTTTAGAGCTAGTATTAAAATACCCACCATCGTGTGTGCAGTGGATACAGCAGCATATCATACACGCATGCAGGTATAGGCTATTCAGGTTTATTTACAATTTTTGAATCAAACCTTTGAAAAATCACTCCATATAGGTCGTGTTTAGTTATTTTCTAAATACGCCATGTATCACAGCCGTTTTATACTTCTGTTAACATAACACTTCTTATTTGTCGTTAATTTTAATTTTAATCAATGTTTAATTTATAAATTATAATATATAATTTACGACAAATATGAATGAAATCAGTGAGAAAACATGTGTGTTGGTAGCGCCTAGTAGGAAATACTTCTCATGCAAAATACTATTACAACTGAGTGCGTACGAATTTGGCGTGATGTCCTCTGGTGTAACGTTATAGACCTAGTTAAGCTTAGTTTACACGAGGCGGAGGAATATCTTGAAAGTAGACCTTCAGCAGGGCTTCAGAAAAGTCGGAAGTATAACTGTGAATGAATTATA
The DNA here is from genome assembly GCA_029891345.1 of Dryococelus australis. Classification (NCBI taxonomy): domain Eukaryota; kingdom Metazoa; phylum Arthropoda; class Insecta; order Phasmatodea; family Phasmatidae; genus Dryococelus; species Dryococelus australis. Next base: position 82,748,926 of record CM056997.1, read on the forward strand.
CAAGTAGCACCGCCTGCGTGCTGCGGTGAGATAGCAGTTACTAGAACACTCCTGAAATCAGACTTTGAAAAGGACGTTTACCATTAATATGTATATTTGAATGGACAGGCTGTGATTATCTTGTGTAAATCTTGAAGCGATCTAAAGGCTATTCACAGTTAAAAAAAAAGGGGGGGGAGGACTTTTGAAAGCCCTGCTTAAGATCTAATTGTATGTACATTGTGTATTCTCCCGTCATATGTAAAATTAATATTGCCGTGGACCTCACCACTTTATTTATGGGTCGGTCAACTGGAATTGTGGAATTATTGGAAAAGTAAATATTTTACATATTTGTTCATTCTTACAATTAGACGCATTACAAAAAAGTCAGAAGCAAAAGAAATAATTCCAGTTTGCACAAATGTTTACCTTAGACTTAGAATTCAACTTAATTTCTTGGAACTACTTTCCCCGTAGTTGCCAACTTAATTGGGCGCATGACACTCAATGCGGCTATTAAAATATGTGCAGGTATAGACTGTTCACTGTAAAGTGAGCACTTTTGAAACCCTAGTTACTTTTCGGCGAGAATACGTCTTTAAATTTGCAACCATAGTGGGAGGCAATCCAGAAAATCCGATGATAACAAAAATCGAGGGATAGAGTTTGGCATTGCAGCTCCGAATTTATCGTCTACATTCAGAATTAAATTACAATACCAGTCGATTGCCAAAGGATCAAAGAATATGTTACGTAGAGTGAGGACTGTGAAGCATCACGCGTGGTGGGGAAAGGGTTGGAAGGGGCGCCACAATTTCAAGTTCGTTTCGCCGCTTCTTATTAACTTCCGGGTAGTATAAATTTTGACTGGGAGAAGCTACGGCGCTCGTTTGAGTTTCAATCGGTAGCTCTCGTCAAGATACATCGATTGCGAGAATAAAAACATTTGTGTGGCGTGGTTGTGGTGAAATTGTATGAGATTGATGTAAAAAAAATTACGAAAACTTAACACAATTTCGGTCTATACTCGTCAAAAAGCCAAGTTGAAATACAGAAATCGTATACGGATGTAAAGAGCATCTCAAAAGCAATCTAGTGATACCCATAGAACCCCATATGATCCAGTGAAGCGGTGCCGGGAACGTAAAAAATATTAAGGCGTCTGAGAGTGTCAATGTAGACGTATTCACTCAAAACAAACGGTCTGGTCCCTAACACAGACACACCCCACTTTTATTTCAGTCATTGCTTATCCTTTAGCCACCTTTTAGAATACACTATCTACCAAAAAGTAACTGGGCACCCATGAAGATAGGTAATTCAGTACGTCAGTTGACTTGTTTTTCACGGCCTTCGGCGTAGGACAGTTGGTGTTTGTCAGTGGTAGCATGAACACAGAGGCCTATTGTAACATTCTGGATAATGTAATGCTCCCAACATTGTGGCGTTTTTACGGGATGGACCCGTGTTACTTCCAGGATGACAATGCCAGGTGCCATGTTTCAAGGGATACTATGCAGTAGTACGCCGACAACAATGTTCGCCAATTGGACTGGCCCCAGAGCCCAACCTCGACCCTATAGAACATCTTTGGGACGAACTGGATCGCCGGGTGAGGGCTCGTCAGGCGCGGCCAAAATCCATTGCTCAACTCATGGAATGGCTGCAAGAGGAATGGCGACAATCCCCGTGGATGTCCTGCAAACACTCGCAGAGAGCATACCAGACAGGGTGGCTGCTGTTATAGCCGCAAGAGGTGGCCCTACGAGATTCTAACGGGGTGACAACCACCGAGCAAAAATTGTGAACAGGTGCCTAATTAATTTTTAGTAGATAGGGCCATGTAAACAATAAACATAGTGGATATATTCCACCGCTCTCTGAAGTTTATGTCTAAGTCTCAAATAAAATATATTTACTGACTATTATTTCAAATGTGAGGACTTTCAAAAGTGCTCACTTTACCGTGAATAGCCTATAGGAATAGCAATATTTTCCAAAGGTTTATTTCAAACGTGTTTGCTTCATCGTGACCAGCTTTTAGGAAAAATAGTCCCACGTCTTAACGTCGTGTTAAAAGAGCTGCATTTTATTTTGTGTTTATTTCATTTATTTCATTTAATTTCTGTTTTATTTATGCAGCTAAAAGTAATAAATAGCACATTATTGACATATTTGCGACTATAATCACCTTACAATTTCAATTACACTTGACCGGTGCGTGCAAAAAGTTGTTGGGTCCATGATCATGTTAGATTTACATGTGCTCACTCAACCGCGAACATCCTAATATATAAATATGGCAATATCAGACATCAATGAAATAATATTTTCCTGCCGAGCTGTTGGAATCCCAACCTGATTCCTCTAGCTGGAAACGACAGATGTGTCACACACAGTCGGCCCACCCCCACTTGCGACCTGTTTCTTCTCATCTCATATATTTCTGCCGTAACATGTGCAGGAACTACGTGCGGATATAATTATATGTACATGCGTATTGCAAATGGCGTTTATTGCTCATAGCACAGAACTTTTTTCAAAGTTAAAACTTACTTGAATAAAAATATATTACTTCTCAAATTGTCTGGAGTTATTACATTAACCAACCACGGTACACTGACGGAAAATCGAACAAAATATTTGTCTGTATAGGGCCAAATTTATATTTAGTTGTCCTAACAAAATATATTGTTGAGCAAACAAAATTTGAAAAGCAACAAAATTACTTTTGTTCGTCTAGCAAAATGTATATTTGAATGAACAAAGTCTCTATGTTGGGCCAAAACAAAAATTAGACTGTCAACAAAATATTTTGTTGAAACAACTGTATGTAATTGCTTGGCTACTCATTTGACTGCCTTCGTTCGAAAATACAGCTTGGAAGTTTGTTTCTATTTTTTACATTAATAAAACAATGCAACAAGAAACTGACAAGTAAAGCTGTAAAACTTGAAATATTTTTTTGCACACGTTGCCCAATATTTACAGTATATCTATTCAAAATCTTTCCGGTATCACGGACATCACGTTAGCTGAGATTACTAAGGCGTTGCGCTCGGACACAAGTGATCTGGTTCGAAACTCGCTCCAGCGTGTAATATATTTTATATCGGCCCAAACTGTACGTGTAGCCAAACAAATCCTTAGTTGCACCAACCAAATCTTATGGTTTGGGGAAACCAAATGAGAATAACATAATAATTTGATTTCAGCAACAAAATTGTTCATTGTCCCTATACAAACAAATAATTTGGTTGCACCAAACAAATCTTGTTTGATTCAACAAAACCTTTTTCTCAGTGTGCGTTTACAATTTTCAAAATGGTGGCGGTACAAAAATATTTTATTATACTGAGTTCTACAACACACGATTATGAATACATGGGCTAAAAGGACGGCCCAATAATAACGCGATCCGAGTTTCTTCACCGCGTTTGCTATGATAGCGCTCCGTACATAATCATTTAACAATAAATACGGAATGACGTTCCGAGCCTACTTGATAAGTAAGGGGTGGGAGAGTAATACACTTCTCTTTATACATTTTCTATATTGCTTAAGGAAATGAGGTGAACGAATATTTGAAATATACGCTCTAAATTAAATATTGCAAAGTCATCCGTGGTAATCTAGTATTCGCTACGTTCATTATTGTGATGATTTCATTGATCATTTATTTATTTTCGCCGGCAGGCAATCCTTGTGAGGTATTTGTTTAGAAAGCCAGTTTAAGGTGCAGTCAACTCTGTGTTCCAATCTTGGCCAAGGCTTAAATATGTATGCCGATATTCGTTGTTAGATTAGTTTTAGTTTGTAGGCAGTGAGGAATTACTAATCAACAATAAATAATTATATCTATGGGTTAGGTGATGCCTGGATTTCACCAACCAAATAATCTATTCTTATACGTAGTACCAGCATACACACGTTCATGCTTTAAAATGTATTTGAAACCAGAGCCCCCTTGCTCCTTGACGCCCCAGTCAATTACGATGGAAGTACCTTGCCGTCCAACCATAGTAGCAATAAAAGTATGTTTCTAACTCTATGTTCAAACTGAAGTCACATCACCTGTGACCAGAAAGAAACGTAAAATCTCAGTACACGTTCACCCAGAAAAGCTTGCGCAACAATGCCAAGAGTAAACAACTGCCTATCAATGCTTATGTGTACAGCAAATTGGGGTATCGTGGAGCTGAAAATCACATTGTTTCAACATTAATCGGCTCTGAAGACCTTGATATTAAGAGCTGCCCAAATATCGCCACTCCGTTTCACTCTACAATTTCGTGATTAGACAACATCTGTGGTAAAGGCTGTTCACGATAAAGTGAGCACTTTTGAAATCAACCTTAGAAAAAAGTTACTGTTCTTACCTGCATGTATTTTAACAGGCGCACTGATTTAATTGCACCCTGTACAGTTGGTAACGAATAAAACGTGCCAGGTAACAATTTGTGATAATTTAAATGACTTCTTTCGCTTTCTGTTTTTTAATGCATCTAAGCGTAAAAATTAGCAGATTTGTGAAATATTTACTTTTTTCTAATAATTTCACAGTTTCACTCGACCGACACATGAACAAAGTGATGAGGCCCATGCCAGTGTTAATTTTACATTAGGCTGAAGAATACACAACGTGCATACAAGTAGATCTCAAGCAGGGCTCTCAAAAGTGCTCAGATAAACGGGAATGGCCTATATCAATCTGCGCTTTTCACTTGCAATGCGGTACGTCCAGATAATTTCTCGAAACACATATTGAAACGGTATTTTATGTTCATCTCGACCAAGAAATGAAGTGATTTCAGTTCGGGCAGAGAGATTATTAACAGTCCGCACACGCACGTACTTCGCGAATTCACGTCACGAGTGGGAACAGCTGGAATGTTGTGCGACTAAGCGATCGCGACGTGAAGTTTGCTAGCTAACTGGAAAGCCGTTCGCTCTCGGTACGTGGATTTACCTTGTGAGTCTGTGCCCAGTTCTAGACCAGCTCTATTTGCCGAAGTTTGCACATTACTTGTACCAATAATCATAACCGTATTTATTTCGTTTAAAAGCTATATAATGGTATCGCAGTTCACGTATTTCAGAAACATAACATCAATTACAGAATATGAACTACTTAATATATTTTGATGGCGTTAGATTACTGTCAATATAGGCCTATTTTAATACCGATATTTATCAGAAACAGCAATAGTTGATACAGTCTATAGATTTCGATTAAAAAATTACCATTTTTGCGAAAAATTAGGGATTCGGACCAGATAAATAAGCAAAAATAATTGTTGAGGTCAACAAAATAATAATTTTTTACTTCTGTATAATAATAATAATATTAAACGTAATATGTTATATTAGACGTGTGAGGGAATGTGGGAGGTTCGTATTAAGGAAATACTTTGTAGAACAATATTTTCTGTAAATGGTACAGCATATTCTAAAAAGAGTTATTCATAAGAAAGATAAAAAAAATATAAAAAAATTATACGGCTGCCACTTTACGCTTTCGTCCAGTAGGCAAACTGAAAAGTTCAATAATTAGTGGAGTTACTTAAAACAGTACGTTTAAAGCATGGTTGAGCAGTTTCTTTATCAGACACGATACCAAATGCACTGTGAAATTTTCAGTTTAATCCGTTGACTTGCATGGCCCGTGATAATAGTCCACTGTCGAGGACATTATTTGAGAGCCAAGCAACTGAAGCACATGTTGAAGCTTCTGAAGGCCGCCACATGCTGCTTCCGTAACAACTTAGCGTAAACTTGCAGGGTTTAAGGTTTCGAGGTTTTTTTTTTGTTTCCGCAGAAGATTAACTTAAGGGCTTTCACGTGGCTAAAATTGTTTTTCACATTTTTAACACGCTGTTACGTAATTTTCCGCTGTGACATGAAATAAAAGCGTTGATAACAGTATGGCAGTGGTGGAAAATTACTTTTCAAAAACAAATGAAAATAACCATAGAAATTTACAATTAATATTATTTTTCGTGCAATGCTCAAAATTGAACACAATTAATACCCGAGGAGATTGCTGGAAGTATTCGTCCATGTCAACAAAATGGTATAACGAAGTTTTCTTTTTAAAAACTGCAAGACGTTCACACGTGTACAAATTTAAATTTTCAGATACAATTTACAGTCAAAATAACCCCAGTTTAAACCTTTACCGCACGTGAACCAATTTGTAGAATTTGTAAGAAATTGCAATATGAAACTACCGTGTTTTCGAGAAATACTTTGGCTACTATTAAACTTCATATCAAGAAAAACGTGACAAATGTTGTCTACAAATTTAGTTAATCTTCCACGAAGTTATCATCGATACCATGTCACGCACGAGAAAATAAGATACTCTCGAAATACAGAAAAATGATGTTCGCTCTTGAACAGACTCGAGTGTGCGATTGGCACGGACGCTTGGCTGAAGGAGCTAGCGTGACCCCGCTCGAGGAATGTGCTGAGTGCGCGCGCGTTCCGAAAGTGCCAAGTGAGGCGAGCGTGAACGCTCTCTACACGAAGCCGTGCCTTGCGACACTACTGCAGGCGAACGCCCCACTGCCAACATCGACTACAGTCATTCCGGGACGACGGCACACTTCCTTCCTCCTCTCCACTATAGGCTGTTCACGTTCAAATGAGCACTTTTGAAAGCTCTGCTTAAGATCTACTTGTATGCACGTTATATATTCTTCCGCGTTATGTGAAATTAACATTACAACTGGCCTCAGCACTTTATTCGTGCGTCGGTGAAGTGAAACTGTGAAATTATTAGGAAAGTAAATATTATATAAATTTGCTCATTTTTGCGATTCGGTGCATTAAAAAAAATCGGAAGCGAGAGAAATAATTTAAGTTATCACAAATGGTTACGTAACACTTCTTATTCGACGTTAAGATATTGAACTGTTTTTCGTTGATGGTTACTACCTTTACTGAGTGCATGCCACTCAGTGCACCCGTTAAAATATATATAGGTAGCAGCAGTGACTTTTTTCTAAGGGTGATTTCAAAAGTGCTCACTTTTCGTGTACAGCCTTTATCTACCACTTTATGTACAAAACTAGATTTAAAAAATTTGAGGACGGCGAGATCTCACCTCATATAATATTGAACGTTAGTTATTTTGTGACAACTGAAATGAGACAAACAGTATAGCTTTTTAGTGACAGATGATTAATATTACAATTTTTTTTCGTATTTTAATCACAGATGATTACGGTTACTTGAATTATATGGGAAATTCACGGTTGAGCACTTATAATAGCAATGCTGAAGACCTACTCCCTTTCTCGCATTGTATCCAACCGCCATACTGCATGTAAAATTAAGCTTGCTGTGGGCCTGATCACTTTACTCATCCCTCATCCAAGAGCAACTATAGAATTGTTAGGAATGTGGATGTTCATACGTGTGATTGAAACAACAACAAAAAAAAAACTAACTTGATAGTCTTAAATTTTAACGTTATACTCACAATGCAATGTCACGTGTTAAGAACCATATGTTATGAATCAGCCGCCAAAATAATACTTCGAGGTTTGCAAATATTGACTGGCATTCGGGACAAGCTAGAAAGCGAGTCGCCTAAACAACGTGTTTCTAAAACATGGGGACAAACTGTGGTATTGTATTCCTGACGAAAATATAGGACTAAAATATAAGTGTCACTTTCCTTGTCAAATTATATTTAAGGGAGCTGTGTGCACCTGGACAAAACCTCATTTAAATTGCCTTACTCTGTACGTGGTTAGCCTACCTGGTATGCAACACGCGATCTGTTTAAAATGTTCAGCACGAATTATCTCACAAACTGTTCACCTGAGAGCGTTCTGACAAGACGACTTTTTTTTTGTGAAGTTAGGCGTACTGATACACAGGCTGCCTTTCAAAATTGCTTAGACTGTAGAGTTACAAAGTTTGATGCAACCATAGGGTGCCAACAGCCATTTCCATAAGTATTGTATTCTACCGCCATAAGTAGAATGATATCATTAATGATATTACCGATCGCGTTTTTAGAGGTGCAATATCTCCTTAATACAAAACGCCATTCATCGATTTATTGCTTAATCACAAGTGGTTGAAGATATTTTCAAGTAAACGTACTATAAAAATTAAGTTTTCGGAGCGCGTAGCTCCCTTAATAATTATTTTAGGAGATTAGAGTTGTACATACATATTCGTTTTTATCCTTGAAGTTTAATGGCAATAATGAGTTCATGATGGTATGATTGGACTGTGCCCTTTGCCGACTATGAGACTAAATAAAGATCGCACACACACAACTCAGCAAGACAAAAAACGGAAAAACATTTTACAATAACACAGACGGATAATTAGAAAAATATTATTCTTTGTCAATAAAGAACTAATATGTATTCAATTAAAACGACAAAAAGACGGACGAACAACATATTATTTCAAAACAGAACTGACAACGAAAGCAACACAAAAGAAAAATACGATGGAGAAAACGAAAACACAAGACAAGTGAACAAAACAGAGCAAAAACAATTTCAGTCAGTGGACACAGCTGAACAATAAAAACATAAAACATACACAAAATAGGACAAAAAATCCCAATGAAACACATGTCAGGGAAAAGTATTGCTTGTCAGATTATAAAACTAAATAATTCAACACTAAGAACAACACAGGAACCACAACAACGGAACAGAGGAAAGAATATATAAACAAACAGAGACACACAGAACGACGAAAAAATGATAACACAAAAATAAACAAACCTTCACGACGTGACGTTTCGGAGCCTGAAATCTGTCCCCTTCTTCAAGAGATACACTGGACTCTTAAGAACAATCGCAGTAGACTGATTCGCATGCTTGAATCAAGCAAAATAATTTTCTCCGACAAATACTTTTTTTTCTGAGAGTGTAGTATGTGTCAAAGTAAAGTGTATGTCCCACGTGAGCCTATCCTTGAGTGTTGTTTATGTCATATACACAACACCGTGATACACACACACATACCACACAAAAGACGACAAGGGACATGTAACCTACACCACACCTAAAGACATGCGCACATACATCTCAATATCTTTAGTGAGGAGCAATTTCGGTGTACTCTGCCTCCCCTAGTTGTTACGCCACTGGGCATGGCTAAGTGTCAGGAACGAGGGGAGAAATAGGTCACGGCACGGCGCGAAACCATCCCATAGAATTAGCCTGTTGAAATTTCCGGAAGCCATGGAAAATATAGATCTTTAATGGCCGGACCAGGAATCGAACTCGGGTCCTCCCGAAAGATAGTCTAGTTTATTATAGCCTGTTCTCAGTTAAATAAGCGCCTCTGAAATAAATTTTTAGAAGAATTGACCCAGAGATAAATGCATAACGAAAACACTAAGCTGTATGCTTCCAGTCATACTGGTTTGCGATAGTATATTCTTCAGATTTTTTAAAATAAAACCCCTGAAAAATTAACCCATATTTGACGTGTTTGGGTATTTCCTGAACATGTAAAGTACCACAAGCGTTTTGTATTTCTGTTAACATAAAATTATCTTGTTAATTTTAAATTGAACGTTTACTTATTTTTTATACATAAATTATTATATTCAATTGATAATTAATATGAATACAAACTGAGAGAATAAAGGCGTGTTGTTAATGCCTAGCAACAAATAGTTCTCACGAAAAATGCTGTAAAACTGAGTGCGCGCGAATGCGGTGCGTTGTATCTTCGGTGTAATTTTCTAGACTTGGTTACGCATTCTTTGCATGAAGCGGAAAGAACATTAGTAGGGTTTCAGACAATTTGGAAGTAAACATGAATGAACTACAGCTTACTTGTATAAAATAAATCATGATTGTTGTTATATATCATCACTCATCATCATTAATCAAAGTCCATCATAATTACTCATTATCAGTCAGCATCATCATCCATCATTGATCATATTCACCACCAATCATCTAACTCTTAGGAGTTAACATGGGTCTTTAATTAGTGTAAAGTACACGGATTCAACACAAAAATATTCAAAATTTTGACTTTATTTCTACAAATATTTTTTTTATGAATAGTTTACAAATTTATAGATTGAAAGAACTCTTTCCACTTTGCAATGAGTTCTCTCTTACATCTTCAGATGTTTGATAATCGACTACTTTTGAGAGGAAATATTTCACGAAGACCTATGTAAAAATGTTATGTGATATTAAATATTTTCTTGGTGATCACTTTTTTCTTCGCCATTTTTAACTTGCTTCTACTTAAACACGCGAACTTTGTAAACCGTGTATAGGTAACAGGAAAACTTATTTGGTAACGTGTACGCAGACAGCAGACAAGTCTTAGAAAAATCTGAGATCTCTAATAATAAGCACTGCAAACTGGTGTTTCGTCATTTCTACCCGAAAAATAACTCGTGACTTAAAGTTTGTTTTCGTAATTGCCTCAGCTACGTAATTGCAGAAAAGGAAGAATTGAGTTCTTAAATTCTGCGGCGTAGTGTCAACAAACGCAATTACTTTGAAGTGACTCAGTAACCCCAATAAGTCAGTTGGGACAAACTTATCGTTTTCAAGCGTAGAGCTTGACAGACTTTCTAAACATCAAAATACTTCTTAAAATCAAACTTTTCATTAATATTGCAACAGTAAAATACGTAGTGCGTAACAAGACTGGACTTTTACTGACACAAAAAAGGGTAATCATATGAATATGTATTTGCGTAACGTAACCCGTAGGAAACTTGCAGGCAAAAAAAACTATTTTTATTGCTTTGCTCTAGGTAAATTCAGACTCCATTCGTTTAAACGTCACATATTTTAATGCGACGTTAAGACGTGGAATGAATTCTCCTAAATCACTGTCATCTTTCCTGGGAACATGCCAACGTGTCCGTTAAAATTAATGTAATTAGAAGAATGTAATAATTTCAAAGGTTGACTTATAAGTGCTTAGTTATCCGCGAATCAGCTATAACTTGCGTCGTAGAACTGTTAAACTGTATTATTCGGTCCTTATGGACTGATCTGTTGGAAAAGTAGGAAAAGGAAGAGGGGGAAAATGTAAGGCTGTTGAAGAGCACAATTGGTCAACTATGATGTTTAACTATTAGCTTTTTTTAATTTAAATTTTATCTTAAAAGTTAAAATTGAAACACGGGAGTACCGCGCAACAAATTTCTAAGAAACATTTTTAATGACATTATAGTAACATGAGCAATTATTTCGACATGATAGTTTTGTTCAATTTTGAGATTTTTACGGAAAAAATACACAAATTTAAAATTACTATAATTTTATCGATTTTTTTAAAGCAAATTTTCTTCATTGTCAGAATTTTTTCAGGCTTTTATTTTGTATCACCAAGAAAATAATTAATATGCACAATTGTAGAAAATAATTTTAGCCTCTCAAGATTTCGAGGCAATCTCCATGGTCAAGGTTATTACTGCGCCTTTATGACACGGGTGCCGTGTTCGAGTCTCGGATGAGTGACAGATTTTTGGGTAAGTCAGGTATACTTATATGTATATCGCCCGCCTAATAACATCCCAATATAAAATATGGACGTACAAAAGTAAAAAATTCGAAAGAAAAGTTATGCCCTCTTATTGTATTACGATGTATTTTCGTCCTAACGAGTTGAAGATTTTTACTAAGAGATAGAATGAATGTATGGTAGAGTATAGTTACTAGCTGCGCAGTAACCAACTCCTGACAACACTGTACGACCATTCTCTATCAACACATGGGACTGACGACGTGGATTGGAATCTAGGATACTATACTATTTATTTTGCAGCGAGCTTTTTTTTTTTTTACTGAAGCACAAATATACTAGAAAATCAAATGTAAACAAACTTTCTCGTCACTGCCTAAATATGTGCGTAACTGTGACAGTTCTATTGTCAGAGGGGACTCAATGTTGGGGATACGAACAAAATATGAAAATTAATCTATCACCTTTGGTGTTTGGTTCCAGGTAGCAGCGGCTGTGACGAACTCCGACATGCAGTCAGCAAAGAAATGCAAGCAAGTTATTCCAAAAACTACGCCGCACGAAACAAACAAGCGTACCGACATCTACTTCGAACCATATCAGCAAAACATCCCTACTTCAGTAGACGTGAGTAATTCCTGAACACAACATGGGCTAATTCTTCTCAGCTGCTGATCTGTAGAACGTTCGCGGTCTGTTCTCGGTCAATTTCTGAATAGAACGTTTGAAAAATCATCTCATGTATTACATGTTTGGTTGTTTACAAAATAAATCATATATCAAAAGCAGTTTCAACTCCATAAACATTCACGTATCTTCTTTTACTCGTGGGGTAGCGACGGATGAGCGATTAGCCTGCTCGCCTTCCACCTAGGCGAACCGGGGTCGATCGACGGCCGGGCCACTCCCGGATTTTCGCAAGTGGAAATCGTGCTCGCACGATGCCGCAGGTCGGCGGGTTTTCTCGGGGATCTCCCGTTTCCTCTGCCCTTTCACTCTGGCACTGTTCCATACTAACCTCACTTCACCCTAATCGGTTCTAAAGACTTCGATTTTAAAAACCGCTCAAATTTCTTAATTCCACTCCATTCGGAGGGTAGGTACATGGCGAAACGTGCGACAATTTATTTAGATAAAAATCGAAGTTAAACTTTTTATTCCCATAAAATTATTTCGATTTTGCAAGAATTTTATTTCACTTTGAATAAAGAGGCTTTAGGCAAGAATGGCCACAGAAGAACGTAAGCCCTTTCCCGATAAAGTGATCACTTTTGAAATCAACATTACAAAAAAGTCACTGCCCCTACCTGGAAAAATTTAATGGGCGCACTGAGTGACATGCACCCGGCAAAGTTGGTAACGATGAATGGAAAGTAGTTCCATGCCTTAACTTCAAATAAAAAGTGTTAGGTAACCACACGTAACGACTTAAATTATTTATTTCGCTTTCTCTATTTTTAATGCATTTAAGTATTAAAATGAGCACATTTGTAAAATAATTGCATTTATAATAACATTGATAACATCAGAGTTTCACTTGACCGACGCATGAGAAAGTGATGAGGCCCATGGCAAAGTTAATTTTACATAAGGCTGAAGAATAGACAATGTGCATATAAGTAGATCTTAAGCAGGGCTTTCAAAAGTGCTCATTTTACCGTGAATAGCCTAGAGGCATCTTAGTTCCTCTGTGGAGTGTCAAGTGTATACAGGTAGGGCTAATATATCGCCAACAGTGGCGTAATTAGAGAAGGGGCAAGCTGCGCAAAGATACAGGAACACGGTCTGAGGTACGAAGGAGCCTCCCCAGCATTCTCGTGGAGTGATTTTGAGAAACCGTGGAAGGCCGAGATCAGAATGGCTGAATGTGGACTCGAACCCAGTCCTCCCGAACGCGAGTCCGAATGTTTACCATTGCGACACTTCGCTTGGTGTTAGAGTAAATATAGGTTCGACCAACCTGGGAAGCTACTATAGGCTATTCACAGTAAAGTGAGCACTTTTGAAAACCCTTTCGTTTGAAATAATAGTCAATACATATATTTTATTTTAGCCGTAGACGTTATATTCCGATTGCAGTTGAATACACACACTATGTTTACTACTTACATGACAATTTTTTAATTTTAAAAAGTGGCTAAAGGATAAAAAATTACTGAAAGGAAAAATGCCCCAAAAGTGCTCACTTTACCTTGAACAGTCTATCACAAGGTAGAAGAATGTTTAATAAGCTATAGTGAAAAAAATTAATAACATTTAACACTCGTCGATAGTTCCGTGCTAATTCATTACCGTTTTTTGTTTATCAGTACCATACAAGTTGAGAGGAGTGAAGAAGTTTGGACTGCCCTTAACATCGGGGTCTTGGTAGCCAAACCAGGCAAATTGAGTTAATTTTAAACCCTTTCCATGTATGTTTATAACTGTGTAAAATATCTTGTGAAATCACTGCAAAAGAAAGCCGTTAGCAGAAGTAGGTACATACACACGTTTTAGTCAAAATAGTGTATACTTGAGTGCCTTTGATGCAGTTTTTAGTCACGAATTACGCCCTCGCAGTGGAGAATCCGAAAAACTGATGTTCCAGACTTGCAAGTAGCCTAAGATTGTCGGATTTAGATTACAGAACAAAGCCTGTACCTAATTATAAAATACAATGATCTCTAAATGCCAACATGAATGTACAGATCAAATATTAATATAAAAACGTTGTTTTTCACATAAAATGTTATATTTTGGAGTAAAAAGATTAATGTATTCCTTCAACTTTAGATATTTTACTAAATTGTTGAAATTAATTCTCTTGTTGGTATAGTTCCTATAATACTCATTTGCAAAAAAAAAAAAAAAAGATTGCCATGAACAAATCGCGCGAGTGCAACTAGGGTTGCCCAGAACGCCTTGGGAAGAAGACTGTCTACCGTGCCCACAGTTTCTTCTAGTTCTTAATGTGAACTCAGTACACCTTGGAATAAGCCTGACTACTGTTCCTACAGTGTTTCCTAGTTCTGAATGTGAACCTATTACGCCTTGGCAAGAATCCTGTCTACTGTTCCCACAGTGTCTCCTGGTTCTTAATGTGAACCCAGTACGTATAGGCAATAAATCTGTCTACTGTTCCCACAGTGGTATATAGTTCTTTATGTGAACCCTGTACACCTTGGATGTCTGTCTACTTTTCGCCCAGTGGCTCCTTGTTCTTAATGTGAACAAAGTAAGCCTTGGCAAGAAGCCTGGCTATTGGTACCACAGTGGCTCCTAGATCTTAACGTGAATTCAGTACGCCTTGGCAAGCCCTATATGTGTCCCCATTTGCGATTAATGCGGTTTGCTTGCGCGTATATGCCACTAGAGGGCATATATGTCCCCCCCCCCCCATAATTCGTAGATGCAAGACACCGAATACGACTTTACTAGCAGTGTGGGCCACAGAGCTAAGTTCAGTGAACACGCAGCAAGCCCCCGACGGCGCATTGGGCAAGCCTTTGCACAACTGGATGAGTTTGAGTGAAGCCGCATTGTCTGCCTCCAAGAGACGTTTCGGCGCATTGCTCCCCACTTGAACCGTTCTGCATACACTGTAAGTCGGAGCTGCTTGCTGGATGCAGTGCGAACAGGAGGGTACACGTAGCTATCGAGGAGGTTCGGAAACGGCCCGGGCAGATCACTAGCAATGAGGATCGTCGTTTCATCGTGTGACAGGCTGTAAGCATCCCACGGGCGTCGCGGCGCACCATTCATGGTACATGTCACGACAGCTGGGGATACGCCTGTGTTCACCAGCACCATACACATGTGGCTATAGTCTGTTCTCGGTTTATTCGCCCTTTTTAAATCAAACCTTTGAAAAATGGCCCCACGTATCAATGTTTAGTTACTTTCTAAATATACCATGCATCACAAGCGTTTTATACCTCTGTTAACATACACTAATTTTATTTTTCGTTAAATTGAATTTTCGTGTATATTTTATATATAGATTACAATGTTTCATTACAAATAATTACGAATAAAAACAGTGAGAAAACATGTGTGTTGGCAACGCGTATAGTGAGCAATAGTTCTTATACAAGATACTGTTGCACTGAGTGCGCACGAATTCGGTGCGTTCTCCTCTGGTGTAATTTTCTAGACTTCGTTAAGTTTAGTTTGCGCGAGGTGGAGGAATAATATGGAAGTAAAATTTCAGCAGGGCTTCATAAAAGGTCGAAGTAACCGCGAATGGATATAGCAGAGCGGGACCTGTCGTCGTGGCGTCCCTTACGACGTACCATTACGACATGTGCGTCGCAGAGCACGCGTGACCTTCTGCTGGGAACAGGCAGCATGGCAGCTTTCGGATTGGCGACGATTGGTGTTCAACGACAAATCACGGTTCTGTCCGGATACAGACGATCGGCTAATTCGAGTCTGTGATGCTCTGGCCAGCGCCATGATCCACACTTAATTTAGAGTGGCACACCGTCCCAAAGAAAAGTTTCATGGTGTGGGTAGCCATTTCCTACGATTCCCGCACACTGTTGGTGATGAATGATGGATCCCTGGTGCAGTTTGGGAACCCAATTTCCCAAAAGGATAATGCCCGTCCTCCCATAGAACTGATACCTCTGACCTACCTTGCTGATGTCAATGTGCTTCCTTGGCCAGACAAGGTCCACAGACGTCTCGCACATCGAGAACGTTTGAGACCTGATTGGAAGGAAACTTCGTCCAGCGTCATCTACGGCATATTTGGAGGGATATTTGCGCCAGCTGTGGTAGTATTTTTCTCAGGAGAAGATCCGATGGTTCTATGCCTCCATGCCCGACCGTATCGCCGCCTGTCTCCGAGCTACAGGTGGTCCAATACCATACTAAGTGCATCCTTCAAGTGTGGATCTCCTGCATTACATGTTTGGTGTTGTACAATATTTTGATGTTTTCTGTATGCATACTACCATGTCCTGTGCCTATACACCCTTAGGTGCCCCTGTAACGAGAGCTTCTGGTTAATCAATGTATATTTTTTCAGATGAGTGTATATTCACAGTATCTTCCAAACTTGTTTACATTTAGTAGAAATATACACAGTGGCCAGCCCGAAAGTAGAAGTTTATTGGGTCTTCAGAGGAGTTGAAGGTTCCCACGGATGGACTATACACACTTTACTGGTACTCTTGACGTTAAGTGTAGCTTCTACAAAGTCTTAGTACAGAGGTATCGTAATATTATGGTTTATTGCAGCTGTGCATTAGTTCATTACCACAGTGGCAAATCTCTTGTGAGGAGGCAGAAATCTTGAGATCGAATTTCGGGTAGAGACCGCGACATACAAGAAGATGCGAAATGGGCCCAGTTCTCCTCTTAAAAAAAAAAAATGGAAAACCGGCACATGTTAGGGCTGCTGGAAATGAGACGGAAGGTATTTATTATTTTATATATTTGACAAATACTTGACAACACGGAGGTTGGTAGAAACACCAGGAAACATCTCAGTAATGGAGACTGTGGCACGCTTTTGGTGCGGCGTGAACTTAATGTGGGTTGCCATTGCCTTCCGTGGTATGAAGGCGAATAAGTCCCATTAGTCACTTGTAAATCCCAAGAGCCGATTCTGGGAATCAAACCCGCATGTTCCCATTGAAAATGTAATAACGTTAACACAGTTATTCATTAAAGCACGGAGAGAGATATTTTGTATTTAAATTAACCATTTCCATTCACATTGGGTACTTGATTTTTGTCATTATTACATGGCAGATTTGTACCCGGACCTCACAAAAAAGTTGTTGAGAATTTTTCAAAATCAAATAACGTAATGTTGGAGATATCTTGTATATATACTCAAAGTCTGAATAACTTATCTCAGTCAGAAAAATGATTTTAAAAAATGAGACAATCTTCCAGTGACTGGCAAGTGATTGAGAAATAAATGGGGTCCAGTGATTGTAAAATATAACAATTCATGATTAAGTACGTGTAATTTGGTAACTTTCCAGCGACTCAATCCGGAAGTTTTTAACTTGTTCGCGTTAAAATTGTACTGAAGTGGAGTAATTCATTCCCACTGCCTCAATTTAGAAGCGCTTCTAAATTATATATAGTGTAAGAATTAGCAAGTTTGTAAAACATTTATTTTTCTGTTAATTTCATTGACGCATAAATAAAGTGTGCAGGCGCATGGCAATGTTAACTGCACATATGGTGGATGAATACATAATGTGCACACAAGCAGATCTTGAACGGGGCTTTAGAAAGGTGCTCATTTGACTGTGAACAGGCTGGAGAGACGATGGGATGAGAGATGACGTGACGTGGGTGTGTTGCAGACGGGGCGGTGGTACGGGGTGCCGCTGACGGCGCAGAGCGTCACGACGCTACCCTGGGACGACGAGCTTCTGCAGCTGCTGAAGGAGCTGGTGAAAGGCCAGCAGAGCAACCCCGGCTACCAGCAGCTCCTCGGCGACCTCTGCGCCTTCCTCGGCCCGCCCTGCCTCACCACCTACCTGACCCCCACCCAACACCACCGCTGCTACATCGTGCCTGACGACCAGTTCCTCCTACCTCCCTACCCTCTGCAGCCACGTCCGCGCCTCTGAGCTGCACCAGGAACAACACTAGAGCACTCCTGCAGCAAGTCCTGTCGGTGGTGTGCTAGCGTCAGCTCCAGCCAACAGATAGCACCACCTCTGTTCACAGTTGAAAATTAAGAGCGACGTCTGACTGGGGGTGTTTTGCATGTGTAAGGCCTATAAGTATGGCAGCGCTAAGGGCATTCCAGATACGTCCATCACATGCAATACTCTGAACTGGCGTGCAGTCTCTTGTCGACTCGCCTCTTGAGATTCTCAGAGTGGTGGCTCTTATAGTTTTATCGTGTAAAAATAAAAATTGAGATTGGCTGCATGTTCTTAAGGTACGTTCAGTAGCCTGTTTCGAAAAATCCATCCTAAATACGATTGTGAATTACTTGTTTAAACTGATTTTTACTTATAAAAAGAAACGGAAACTATTTTTCGGACGTGAAAATTTTTTTACACGCTATTTGTAAGTAGACACCGCTCGGAAATATTGAAGAGTTTTAAATTACAATTATACGACTGAACCTCCGCATGCTGTTTGGGAACCTGGGCAGATGGCGCCCTTAGTGGAGCTAAAATTTCCTACACCAACGTAATGGACTCGAAGACTTGACTTCATTTTCTTCGTGATATGATTATTTTTTGTATTGAGGACACAGTGCCGAACTCAAATCCTGAACACGTCAAATGTTTCAAAAGAGCAGAATGCACGAAAACACTTAGTTACTATGCATATTTTGAAGAATTCTTGCCGAAGATTTATTGTAGTGGCACCTTTTGACATTATTCTTAGTTCTCTTGCCTATATTGTTATTCGTCTCTAGCCTATAGAGTGTTTGCTTATTCCATAGTCGCTGTAGTTACCGGAATCTTCTCCGCTTTGTCACTTTACTAGCACAGAGTTTTTTTTGTTACGCTTCCCGTAGCCATGATGCTCAAAATGGCTACCATGCCTACCATTAAGTTGCTTTGTTTTAAAATACAACAGTTTGTTATGAAGAGTTTTAAAATAACATTTGCAGTACGAAAGCTGTAACCTATATTCCGGACAATTTGCGAAACTTAGTTTCTTTTCACCTGGCAACATATTGCGAATGCATCCTCTCGTCAGGTAACATCTGACGAACCCATTTTTTATTCCTGGATATCGTCTCCAAATACATAAAGACGCATATTAATACGTACATTTTTCTAATGAAGACTTAATATTACTGACTGGTAATATTTTTGATGTCGTTCTGACGTGTAACTGTTGTTCTATCACGGTAATGGCTTACTGTTATTCGAAAAGGTTACAAAGATAGTACCCGTGGGACTGACCTCTGGTAAAGGGTCCCAATTCGTGAACGGAAATTGTATTTTACATTCAATCTGGAAGTCCCAAAAACATCATCACAGCCAACTTTCTTCAGTGCCGCCGACAAATATCGTTATCAGAGCCCAAATACCATTTTCCCAAGTAATATTCATGGGGATAATATTTACAAACTTAGGTTGTACTGTATTGCAGTGCACTGTAAAGATTTTATGTATCAATAAAAATAAATAAATTCATCAAAATTGAAAGCCTTAAGATTACTTTGACTCTGGTAACAATCAAAGCGCCCAGATGACAGCATCCAACGAGATGAAGATTGTGTCTCGTTGGTATTTATTTGTTTGTGTGTTCAATATTAGACACATCCATTAATAAAATTAATTTTTTGGGTAGAAAATAAATAACAGTCGGATATGGCGTACTTGTAAAATCACAGAAATGCTTAAGAAATGAATTCTGTGCCGCTTTAAAATGTACATAGTTTTGCTGGTATTATTAACATACAATTTTATTGTCTGTGTTTCACACTTTCAGATTTGCGTAATATTTTCTGTATGAACGCATGTAAATATTGTCACACATGTTATCCAAGGAATTTAAATTTATGTATTTATTTATTTTCTTTTATATTTTATTTTCCTTTTTATTTCTCACATCTAGGATGTTTGTTTTAGTTTTACGGTGGCAATCGTATACTGTTTAACTTAATTAGGTTAGCTAGTTTACGGTTTGTACTTTTCTTATATGTGATTAGTTTAGTTTTTCTTTTGGTCTCGTTTTGTGAATATTTCTGATTTTTATTACATTGTTGTATCCATTTCGAGACCCTATAATCGAGGATTTAAACTGTTAGGCAGTTCGAAAATGGTCCATGAGGGGGGTTCGGATGCTTCTAGATTATTATTGGCCCTCAGGTTTAAATCATGGCTTATGACTGGCTGGAATAGCAGGCCCCATAATTTAGCTTCAGTCAATCGTGCTTGACGCTCTCGCTCCCAACAGCAGCCATTACGTATAGACGTCGGTGTAGGACACTCGCTTGTAAGTGAGCGAAGTGTAGGGTTTTTGCTTAGTTTTTAGGGTGTTTTAGACTTCCCTCGACTCCTGTTTGAGATTTGAGGTTACCAGTGTAGAAAGAGGGCTATTAATTGCCCTTCCGCTAGGTTTATAAGTTAGGAGATAGAAGTCAAGTAGGTCGACGTAAAGTATTTTTATTATGGTAATTTGTACATCGTATAGCACTCAGATCGACCCTACCACCCCTTGAGAGCAGCTCACGATCCCCGTCTTACGTAATAAAGTTGTATCCAGCTGCGAGGGCAACGATTACCCTGCAGAACCAGGTGAAAAATTTAATTTTCATTTTCGTGGAGCAGAATCGACGGCCATTATGGTGTGCTCCAGCCGCCATGTTGAATCCTATAAGCACTGTTTAAACCAGCATTAAAGTTTGTTCACGGGAAACCAGCGAAAGGTTCTCAGTGACCTACCAAGCTGGTTACTATAATTTAAGACATTTAATCAAGTGCAACATTATAATTTAGTCAGTTGAGAAACATTAACTTTCTATTAAATTTTATTTTCGCGTGTGAACTCTGATTTTTAACCTGGAAAATCATTACGTTAACTTGGGGAAAATTAATTCTAGGCATGGCCACATCAGCAGCAGTAGGAGTGTGTTGTTTTCATTTAACCCTTAGCTGATTGTCATCAGGATTTTCAAACCCCAGTTGCATAAAAGTTAAAAAGAATTTCGAATACATATTATTAGTAAAAGCAGCTATACCAGGTTTCCTTGTTTCTCAGTCGTGTTGCATATTTCATATGTTCCTTATGTCAGTGTCTTCATGTTGGATTTTAATTATTTTGAGACTTATACTAAGTGATTTGGTGTACAAAGTGTGTACAGTAAAGTGTGTATGTTGCCAGAGGTGTCCATTATTGACGGAGTATTCCCTGCGCGGCCCAAGTTAGCCCAGGGCCAAGGTGATTACTAACTGGGTTTGTCGCACAGTCACATAAAAACACTCATAATTTATTTTCATTACAATTCGCCTACATATTCTATGATATTTATATTTACACATGGTGTTTGGTAATGATATGTTTCACTGTGGGTGTGAGTACCGTAGGTAGTTTAGTCCAGGTTGGTGTTAAGAAACGAACCATCATAAATATCTGTTCATATATCAATGAGAGTGAGCCTGGCAAGAAACTGATTATAATCATAATTATATGCACCAAAGAACCCAGCCAACTAACTTACCTAAGTTAACATCCACAACTTACATATACTCACAGTCTTCTGTTCAAAGAGTGAGAATATTCAGCATAATTTATGCACTCCTACTACTGACAGAGACAACATGGAATTTCATAGAATTATTATTACTACTATAATACTTTTCATAAGTGGTCCCTCTTATGTGTGGAGAAATTAACATCAATATATTATTACAGTAATACTTTTTAATGCTATAATAAATAAAGCAAATTATCTTACCAGTGTACAAAGTAAATATAATTCTAAATTCACTGTGTGAAGGTGTAATATGAATAAGTTTCACTCTTTTAATTAATCTTCTAAAAGCCCACTAATGAACATACAAATTAATGTTTTGAATAGTTTTATCCAAAACCAGTGACCATAACAAGGGGTCAAACTCGCACCAGGGGTGTGCCGAAAATTAGCACGAATAAAAATTGCTTATAGAAGAAAAGGACATTAACATATTTCTTATCATAAATTGCAATGAAGTAAATGAATTACATTAAAAGTTTACTTCGACTTCGATCATTTCCTGTGTATACGGAAGACATGACAAAAGGGAGAAAATATTTACAACTAAACTAATTGTATAAAACAGACCAAAAAAATAGTAAAACTGAATCCGTTGTTTGTAGAGAGATATAAGAGTAGGGAGAGAACATGTTTTACTATACTAGGGAGACATTAGTGGCATAAGAGACATTCGATTAGCCTGTAAAGTGGTGTCGGGAGGGTGAACCCCTAAATATGAGGGCTGGTTCAGTGAATTCTTCTTAGAACAAACTAAAAATAGAAAATAAAAAGATGTTGCAGATTTAAATAATACTCATTCTGTCCTCTGCACTTACTAATTGAAATACTTATAGCATTTAAAAGCTTATATTTAAAAAAAGTCGATTCAATATCAAGACATTTTTAACGAAATAGGTGGTCATTTGTAAAGCATTTGCTAAGAAGACAAAGGAAAACAATTTTTGTCGGTCTGAGTACTACAGGTGTACAAGTTTGGTAATATTCAGTACACAGGGTTTTTTTTATGACAGATATGTACAGAGCTACACATAGTTGAACAGACAGGAGAGTGCGCGAAGAGATTTGGGCGGCTTGAGAGCACAGACAGGAAGATGATCTCATTAATCCTTCTTTCCTTCTGACTGTGGTTAAGAAGTAGTTCCTGGTACAAAATATATTCACTTGGATAGTATGTGTTTACGTTGAACAATATTTGTTTCGCACAACAAAACCGCTCTTACCCAAAACATCTGCATACATTCCCTTGAAAAAATTATGTGTTGAGCCAAAGACATTCTTTATTGTTTCTCAGTTATCACCATATAATTAGTACAGACGCCATTTCACGATAGTCGTCATACATTTCATACTATCATATAACTCAAAATAATGCCAACATAACGAAAATTGGTATTAGTTTAAATCATGTTTTATGAAAAACTGTTTCCTAACGACATGTCTTTATTTCAGTTTCCAACATTACGATGTTTTGTGCCTAAGGGAAACTAGTGTGTTTACACTTGCAAGCGTTGTACAAAATATAATATAATAACCCTACATAGAATAATAACAAATATGTCGTTAACAAATAAACATAAGTACACACGAGACCCCTGATTCGTAAATAATAGCAATAGATAACACGCTATCAGGACTCGTAGAACATAAACATAGCAAGTGTCTCAAAATGGAAATTTTCAAGGTGTAAAGAGAAAGTGCTTAGAATTAGGCAAGTGAAACCAAAAAGGAATAAATGAAACCAAACGTTTAGACTAGTTTTATACACACACACACACACACAAACATATATATATATATATATATATATATATATATATATATATATATATATATATATATATATATATATATATATATATATATATATATATATATATATGTGTGTGTGTGTGTGTGTGTGTGTGTGTGTGTGTGTGTGTGTGTGTAAAATCCATTGTGCGTGATTAAACTGCATCATCACTGACAAACCGCTGGACCAATTGAGACCATATTCACACAATATGTTATTGAGGTGGCGAGTAAGGTTTTTAGGTATGTTTCTTTCCGATAGGTGGTGCTGGATTCTAACTTCTATATTTATGGGCAGGAAATGTCCATAAATGCAGGAAATGTTTATTGATATAAAAAAGAGAAATACCAGTAATACCACAGTCGATCATCGGTCGACGTACCCGACGTAATAGAGAGCGGACGCATTGAGAAGGCAAAATAGAACGTGAACACGCGCTGCACAAACTGGAGGTGCACGAACACATAATCGAGAAGCACGTGCACGCCAAACCGATTCTTATAGATAATAATGCGCAGAAACAACATAGTTCAAACCATACAAGACATACAAAACACACATTGATTGCACGACACTTTACAATATCCACTTATATTCTGAGGAGAGGAATGGATATCGTTTCAATTATAAACGAAAAAATCCAACAACAGGTGCTGAAACTGAAAAAAAATCAGTGCTATGAACTTCTATGGGTATCGAATAATTACACATGAGTTTTGTCATTGTGCAACAAAAACGTATGAAAATTAATTTAATAAGCGCTGTTGAAGGTTTAATTACAGGTTTATTATCTCAATTCAAAGTAATTATAACATGTAAAATACAATACTTTTATATTTAAAAACAATTATCTTTACGAAACACAATACACATGACACTTGCGCCTAATTTACTATGACACACAATGCACATGACATTTACACTTCATGTTTTAAATGTGGCATTTACAATTTAAATACAACAGATGGCGTTATATAAATTGTGGATTTTAAATTGAAAAAAGCGGCAGAAGAACGTTCGCCGGAATCAGCATATATATATACACACACACACACACACACACACACGTACACATACGTCATTCTGTTCAACAGCCTTGTATGCGTAATTGTTATGTCAGAGGGTAGAGCATTAAGACTTCCGAGCATATGATTCTCGATGGATTTTAATTTTTACTAATCGCTGTATTATGACTCAATATAATTAGGATAACTAAAATTGTAAATATTTTCAAAGTAAAACGATTTGAAACTAGGTCAATCTTCAGTCAAGTTAATTTTACATGCTTTAGCAGCAATATAAAATTAACTTTAAATGTGCAATTGCTTTTCACTGCAATACATTATGTGTTGTTTGGTTAGCAATAGCTTTTCACTGAAGTACAGTAGGTGATGCTTGGTTAGTGTAAACAAATATGGCGTAACATATTATTTTGTTCTGTTGACCGTATATTTGTTTCGCCATATACAAACTTACGAATTTTTTGGCTCAAACAAATTTTGGTTCCCTCTAATATTAATTTTTCTCAATGTGTCTGTATATGTTTCTATATTTGTATCTACGTCTTTCCACTAAAACTTTCCAACCAGTTCTCTGAATTTTACCAAACTCGATATACCTATAGTACTTAACAAGGGCACCCAACTACATTTTTCTACAGATGTGAACCATAATTCGTATGTTGACAACTCACATTGTCAACCTTAAATTCATAAATTAATGTCCTATTTGTTTGCCGCTTTGGAAGATAATGGCACCTGAATGCAGATTTATCGTCATTATGTCGATGAATAATCAACAGATTACCACACATTTTGGCAGACCAATACTGCTATTTTAAGTTAGCAAAACTTATCAACATTTTGAACTATCAGACGCTTATTTTCAAAATGGTAGTCTTAAATATTTTATGTTAGTACTTATACTACCACAGAACGTTTACAATCATTTCAATCAAACATGGTACGCTGGCAGTACTCATTGTAAGCATTAAATGCAGTAATTTGCAGCTTCATACGTCCGTTACTTTGCAAGATAACGCCACCTGGCTAAAGAAACTTATATATCATATCTCAAGAACTCCCGAAACTAAACCCTACAAATTGATCCACGTGAACTAGGAATTTTAAAAAGATAGAAATACTTTTCAAAATTATGGCCTAATTATACTTTGTGTTGTAAGTTGTTTCTCTGGTACCGTAAAACAGACTTGAAGCTACAAAACCAACTTATTGATGACCTATTTTTATTTTGACATATTGGAAGATATCGTCAACGTAAAAATGCAGCTTAATTTTCATACCTGAGTTAATTATCAACGGATTCTTAGTACACCTGTTATGCAAATCGGGATATGCGGGCCGCGTATAAACATTTTATAATATTGTTGTTTGTTTTCCAAATGTCGGTTTGATTCATTTATTATTATATTCCACATTTCTGGAAACATTAAAAATTGTTCAAAACGAACTTAGTGTGCTTAGTTACTGCTGTATGTACTATATTCGGTAAGTAAATGCTCCATTCGTCCTCCATTTTTGAGTCTAACGCTACCAGAAATGCACGTCTGCAAAAATATTTAATATCTGAGTAACTACTATTCTGATCACTATCAAATCTATTTATTTAACATTTATTTTTACTGATTCGGTTTCTTAAACTCGATGTGCTGCTAATATAAGGTTTTGGGAACCTCAACAAAATACTTGAATATGTAAGTGTAGTGCCTGGTTATATCGATAACTTCGTTTTGTGTTTGCTAGAACGGGTGCTTGCAGTAAAGCGTTGTCGATATGCGGAGAGTAACTGCGATAGCCTTTGTATGTAAGTAAATGTGAATAAATAATAACATTTATTGCGATTACGAAATGTTATGTACATAAGCTTTAAAAATTAACAAAATAAATACGAGCTGCTAAGAAATATTTTCTTTCAACTCTGTCGTGGTGATATCGCGCAGTGACAGTCGGAGAAATATGCCTCGTGATGTATAGTCGATATCGAACCTGCCTGCCTCCAGTTCGGTACATATTAGGGTTGACGTCCGGGAAAAAAGCAAACACAAATAATTACATATTTCACTGTTCGTAGATTTGCTAAACAATATCTGCTCTCACTCAGCAACAACTTAAATAACTTTAGGTGTTCTAATGATGTTAATTTGGCCGTAAATATACATATGTCTGTCATCCTGTACTCGAAGTATTTTTAGTTAATCAAGGTACTGCGGAAACTAACTTTTAAAAATAATTGGCACAGCTAAAATTTAACTCGTGCCGTCATAACTATTATGCCACCTGGGTGAGTCGTTGAATCCAACTCTTTGTTTAAGAATGAGAATAAAATTGTCTTTCTTTCGTAATTCGTATGAAATACTTTAAGGAGAAAAAATGTACACAAATGTATGTTACAGCAATAAGTAGAAAAGTGGTACAACATATACTGCATACATAACTGTGATGCAGAATGAAATGTTTTCGTAAGTATAACTTCGTGCATGATCAACGAAACGCAGGTAACAGAAGAGTAGGTTGCTTACTTTACTGTCGGCTGGTTCAGCTGAACAAGCATCAAGAACGAAGCATGCGTGGTGTACACATTCCGCAGAAGCTGCGTCAAACATGGCGCGAAAAGTGCGTAGTCAGGTGTGTCGGCAACTGCGAAGGTTCCACGTAGCCTGTTTTAGAAAACATCTTCTGTAAGAAAAAAAATGTTAAATAATGTTTGAGTCAAAGTTGGTTACTGAAGATTAAGCAATAAGCAGACTTAGTTGTTGAAAATTATTCAGACACCACATTTTTCTACAATGTTCACTAAATATTTTACTACATAGAATACTAGACGCATTATTTCATTGCTTGTTTTAAGTCCGTCATTATAGCCATTTGGTTTCAAAATCACGCTCAAACAATGTGACAATATAATGTGATTCTGTACCTACCTTTAAAACTCGAGTAATTTTTCGAGACTCGTTCACTTCTTGATTGATCTTTCCAAGCATATAAGGGTCACCCTTTTGCATTTTTTAAAATATCACGACCTCTACGTAATTATTAGAATGTTAGATTGCAATATTTTAGGTATTTGAGATACATCATAAAACACATCGATTATCAATTTAATAGTTTTAGTAATGGTGTAAACATAAAAATTAGAACGATAGATCAGGCGAAAATTTTTGAATCTATAAAGCTAGTATTTTTTAGAATATATTTCCATTCAGTGGAGGGTTAGTTTAATTTAAAGGCAACATCATCTGTACTAGTTTTTTTGTTTTTAGCATAGACACATTCTTAGTATTTTCAATTTTATATGCAAAAAATAGCTGTAAACCAGCCACTACGAACTTTAAAAAAAGATATATTTTATGTAAATATAATCCGTTTGACAAATTTAATGAGAGAGTACTGCCCACTTGCCACGTATTTCGTTGCTTCATTAAGAACATGAATAATTCCTCGAAAACTGTGGGTTTTCTTTATATCAAGGGTATTTTGTCGTTAATTTTGTCACACTGATAAGTCGTACTTCAGCCAGTTATTCCTGTAAAGGAATTACTGTACATGACAGTGTCAGGTTTGGCAATGGTTGTCATTATCTGCGCACTCTCGGTTATATATTTAGAACTTCCATAACATTTACAGCAAACTTGTGTCTCAGTTCCAGCTTCAAGAAATTAAATTGCAGTCACTTGATACCATAAGTGGTATGTAGGCCTACGTCTTCAACTTCTTATTATTTTTCGTATCAATCATA
Source organism: Dryococelus australis (assembly GCA_029891345.1). Classification (NCBI taxonomy): domain Eukaryota; kingdom Metazoa; phylum Arthropoda; class Insecta; order Phasmatodea; family Phasmatidae; genus Dryococelus; species Dryococelus australis. Next base: position 82,777,119 of record CM056997.1, read on the forward strand.
CGGCCGCAGTTATTTTGTTAGTTACAACCGAAATATTTAATTGACAGAAAAAAAATAGCTTTGTGCTGATCAGAAATTGTTTAGTCAAAAGCATATTTGGTGAAAATAATTATGCGTTTTTAGAACTGTTAACATAAACATTTTATCGGTATATATAACACGTCATCTCGATGAGATTTTTCCGGATAAGTCTCAAACTAAAATTTTCGATGGAAAATTATTTATTTAGGAAAAATAGCATAATAACACATAAAAAGGAATACCGTTCTGTTGAAAATGATTTTCGATATCATTCTAAAATACTAGTAGTTACAACTTCTATAATTTATTCCTCTATTTTCGTGAAGTGCTGATGTGACAAGGAGACCGAGGAGGGGAAGGCTGAAGTCTTGCCATACTTACGGATAACGAGTGCCGAGTAACTACCTTGGTGGCTATAGGCTATTCACGGTAAAGTGACCAATTTTCAAAGTCGTCTCATTTGGAATAATATTCAATAAATATATTTAATTCTAGCCTTTGACGTTAACTTCCTATTGCGGTGGAATATACACACTGTGTTTATTACCTGCATGACAATATGTATTTAAAAAGATGGTTAAAGGTTTTAAAAACTGGCTGAAAGAAAAAAGTAACTAGAGCTTCAAAAGTGCTCACTTTATCGTGAACAGCCTATAGTCAGTAGGTAGGCACGTAGAGTTTTCGCCTCGTCGACAGCAAGGACACTAAACGGATCGGTGACTAGAAGAAAACCCGCTGTAATGTTGGAGGTTCCGTGCAAAACTACGTGCGTTATCAAACTCGCAGTTTAACTTCCTCCTTTATCGTGGCTTCCTGCTTACATCGCCCCTTTCCCCCTTTTTTTTTCTCCCCAGTCCACTTGTGCCATTTTGCAGAAGGAATTAAAAGAGATGGGAAGGGTAGTCGATTTTTCTCTCAGTCCCTCAAATCAACCACCAATCACGTCAATTTGTGATATTGTTATCAAGAGAAATGTGCACAGAGTATGTTGGTGTTCTGGGATACCAATGACGATATAGGTTGTTCAAAATCAACTGGGTAGTTTTTGAAAGCTCTTCTTACGATTTATTTTTCTGTCCATTTTGGAACACTCTGATGAATGCAAACTCAACTCGCTTTACACTTTGTTCATGCGTCGATCAAGCTTAAAAGTGATATTGTTAGAAACGTGAAGATATTACTTAATTTTTGTATGCTTAACATAAACCGAAATGAAATAAAATACACTCGATGTTCACGAATTAAAGGGTTACAAATGTAATACGACGTCGCTGCCAAATTGACTGGGACCTCACCAGTCAGTTAAATCACTCGAAGTTCCGAACAAGGGCTGTTTTCAAAGTTTGGGTGTGGCCAGTTACCCGCGAACGAGCTATAATAACATTTATTATTTTTTCGCCATGAGAGTAACCTGTGTCTTAATTTACTGAACGTGGATTTTGAAGGTTCGCAAAATGGTATTCAAGAGAAAAAAAATATTATTTACATTTTTAGTTTATTACATTCATTTTCGTTGTGATATGAAATAATAGCCTGAAAAGTATGACGATGGAGAAAACGGACTTTTTAGAAACTAATGGAACGGGTTATAACAATTATTATTTGCATTTTTTTTCTGGTACAATTTTTAAAATGTAACAAAATAGCAAGAAAAGCAAGAAGTTAAACACCTTAGTGCAGGTGAACCAAGCGTCGGATTTCAAACAAATTGCAGCACGACACTCTTGTGACTTCAATAGATACAGTTGAGCTGACACCAAACTTTTTGTTAAAATACTATTTCTTAAATTTGTAAAACTTAAGCATTTAAGTTAAAATTCTATTGTTTTGAATTAAAAATTTCAAAAAATTTTTTTTTTTAGGTTACTTTTAATAACATGTCACGAAACCATAAATAACCTTCAAAATGTATTTAAAAAAATTGGGTGTGGCTTTGTTGGGGACATGGCCGTTTTATTTGCGTGAATAGGTCTACGTTGACTCGCTCGGACGCCTTGAAGTTTATTTTACGTTCCCGGTACCGCTTCACTCGATAAAATGGGGTTTTATGGGTATCGCTGGCAGTGGCGCCGGAGCTGGGGGGGAGAGGGGCAGCAGGGGCAATTGCCCCCCAACTCGTTTTGATTGGTGGGTGAGGGGACAAACATGTGTTTTACCCCTCCACTTTTTGTGTACACGAGTTTCGAAAAATTAACCCCGTAGCGTTTCTTCAATTCTACGTCTTCATTACATCATAAAACACTAAGCAGCAATGCAAGTTTTTATTTTAGCATGTGAATGAAGCTTACAGAGATTTGATCAAAAAGGACTCGACACACTTGAAATGTTAGAGGATATTTTACTCTCTGCCTTTAAGGGAAATGTGCTCTCTGAAGATGACTTTGTAAAAAGACTTGGGTTCTATGCAGAATATTTTGAAATCAATAATCTCCATGTTCAGCTCAAGTTGCTGAAGAATATGACTGGTGATCTACCTTCGTCCTGTGCTAGTTGTTGAAGAACTTAGTGAAGTCTCTCATACCACAAAAAATGTCTTCTCAAGAAAGTCATGCTTTTGGTGGTGTTGATAATGACTGTGCCAGCCTCAGCTGCTTCATCAGAACGATCATTTAGTGTGCTCCGCCGTTTGATGACTTATCTGCGGGCCACCATGAAGGAGAAACGTTTAACGCATATGATGCTACTTCATGTCTACAAAGAGAGAACTAGTATACTAAATCTTAATGATATAATGAGAGAATTTATTTCCCGCAAGGACGAAAGAAAGGCCGTATTTGGGAAAGTAGTGGAGTAAATATTCAGTGTATTTATTGAACAATTGTCATATGTCTTTAGTTTGATGCCATGTGATGTTTTAAGTAAACATGTCACTGTTCTATGTAATAATGCTTCAAACAGATATATATATATATGCAATTTAAAATTACAAAAATTTATTAACGAAACAATGAACGATGTACATTTAGGTACGCATATTCAACATAACTTTACATATTACAAATATCGTTTTATTCTTATTGCCATTATCGTATACAAATATATTATTTTATTTGAAATTACTTATAAATTGTGTTAATTGTTATAATATTCCACACAGTGTTTTTGGCAAAAAATTATTTGTCGAACATGTTGCAGCTCGTTTTTAGTGAAACGAACTTTAGACATTGTGCTTATAAATTATGTAAAATCTACTTCAGTCTTCAATGTACTCACGGCTATGGGGTGTTTCAGTTAATAACAATCTAAGGGAGGAAAAAAATGTTTAAACTCAGTGTATATTAACTTACCATGAAGCAACACAGAAAATAATGTGCGACATTTAATTTGTGGAGAGAAAAAAAGGTATATATAGTCGTTCAGAAAAAAAAAATAGTTTCTTCCCCCCCCCCCCCCCCCTCATACTCGAAAGTTTGCTCCAGTGCGCCTGACTGGATTGCTTTTGAGATGCTCTTTCCAACCGCATACGATTTCTGTATTTCGACTTGGTTTTTTTGACAAGTATAGGCCGAAATTGTGTTAAGTTCTCTCAATGTTTTATATTAAACTAATACAATTTCACCATAACCACGTCAGGCAAATGTTTTTATACACGCAATGGATTGATCTTGACGAGCGCTGTCGATTGAAACCTAAACGAGCGTCGTAGCTTTTCCTAGCCAAAAGTTACACTATGCGAAAATTATGAAATGAACACGAAATTGCGGCGCACTTCCCCCCCCCCCCTTCCCCGAGCTTTGCTTCGCAGTCCTCGCTCAACGTAACATATTCTTTGATCCTTTGGCAATCGAGTGGCGTAATTGAATTTTAAAGGTAGGGGATAGATTCGGAGCGGCAATGCCAAACTGTATCCCCTGATTTTGCTATCATCGGATTTTCTGCATTGTCTACCATTATGGTTGCAAATTTAAATACGTATCCACATCAAAAAATGTTTTTGCTCTTGAACATACTTAGGAAACTGCAGCCACACGAGGAAAAAGCAACCCCAACGCAGCCAACTGGGACTAAACCTACGACATCTATATCATAAACCAAAAACAATGCCTCAAGAGTGATGAACAAATCAGTAAGTAAAACCTCCAAAATGGCGAACAATTATAATCTCGCCTCATATATGGTGAAAAAATGTAAATCAAGATAGTGTTCCAGCCCACAAGCAGGTACAATAGATGAAAGGTGGCTGGTGCCGAGTGGAGCCAGCTGCCCTACGCGTGCGACATACCTGTCGTTATCAGCCGGCCAGGAGAACGGATGAGATGTAGATGGAGCTGCAGGTGAATGAGGACGGAGGAGGAAATGGAATCACTCCGAAAATCCTTCAACACCACGGCAGTGTCCGCTACACCCCCCCCCCCCCTCCTTTTTTACCCTGAAACTCACGGCCAAAAATTTCCCACCCTCCTGAGCTCGGACCCCGGTGATGGGTGCCCTGAGTTTAAGGGGGCCGCCTACCTGACGCGACATGGCACAAGAGCGAGAGAACGCTAAGGGCGACACTGGCACGCGTATCAAGTGCCGAATCTCCACTATGCGCGAAGCACTAAACTAGCGGGCATGCTTTTCGTCGAACTGTTTTTTCTATGGGACTTTAAGCGGTGACCACATTATTTTACTGATGCAAAGTCTGTTGCAAAGTTCAATGCAGGATTGTATCTGAGTTTCACGTAGATCCGGTCAGCACTTTTTGACATACGACATTCTGAAAAGGCTGTTTTTAGCTATGTTGGAGGGCTGGTAAATAGTGGTTCTAATATGTGTAGTGTTATGAAAGCGACATTCCGTCATAGCCTGAAGTTCGTTTTCGTTTCGTAAATTAGCACATTGGGCACCCGTGGAATAGTTTTGTCAAAAAGGCGGATTTTCCAACACACTGCAAAACATTTCTAGCGCCTAGTAGGCGATCCCCTTAAAACACTGATCCAAACATGGTTCCGCTAAAAGATCGTGTATTAAATTTCAAACAATTAACTGTAATATGGTTACAAAACTATTTCGTTTATGCTCTTCAAAACGAAATTTTGTTGATGGTTAAAATAAAACAGACTATAGAGCACAATATGACGTAGACTGACAAGTACTGAGCTATTTAGTGCTCACCAACATACTTGTTTATTAAAATTAATTTAATTGGCTGCCATCAAGAATCTGGTTGGCTCCAATAAAATTCATACTATCCAGAGTAAAAGTACCCTTCTGTCTTAACACGTCGCCATATTTGCCCGTGTTATATTCTTTGCATCAGGTTACGAACTAATTCATGAGGGTTATTCTTTAGACACTAAGAATAGCTTACGTAATGGCCTATCTTTATTCTAATTAAATATTACACTTAGATGATTCCAGTAAATAAATTTCCGGAGAGGTGAAATGCCCAGGTCTTGGTGTGTCACCTATTATATAGAGTGAGTCCTTTTAAAGAGACCCCGTGGTACATGTATTTAACGGAGCGAGGGAATGAGGAATACAGTCCAGTGGGACAACAAAATACGTAGAGTAGGTGCTGGAAGTGGCCGCCATTGACCTCTAAGTACTCAAAAAATAAACATACACATACGTGACGGAAATTAATCGATATATAAAAAATATAAATAGCATATAAAGCAAGATGTTAATATGTGTACTAGTTCACAAAAGGAGCTCGTGTTTTCAAACGTAAGTGTCAATCTTCAGGAAAGATATTTCATATAAAAAAACATATGAAAACAAGAGACAGCCAAAACCAAATACTGCACACACAACTCAGCCTTGTAAATAATTAGGGATTAACGAGTAACAAAACGTGCAAGTTTAGAAGGCTGTAAGTTCATCCGTTCGTCCGTCAAATGTTAAAGCTTGCCAAGGTTATGACGGACGAACGGAGAGAATTAAGGGGAATGGTGCACGAAAACCATATATTTACATAATTTTTGTCACAACTTGTTTCACAGAGGATTTTTCGAAATTTTCTGCTCGACAAGACCTAAATATCAGTTTTGAACACCTTCTCACATTGTTACGAATTCACTGCGTTCATTATCCTCTGAACAATGATTGAATGTCCCACGGGGCCTCTTTTAAAGGTCTCACCCTGTATTTTATGATGTAAGTACGTACGTACTCAAGTGAAAGCATTAAACATCGAGCGAGGTGGCGCAGTAGTAACACACTGAAGTCGTATTTGAGAGGACGTGGATTTGGTTCGTGGGCTGGACGTCCGGGATTTTTTTTTATGATTGTTATACCATACCTACCTACCTACCTAGCTACCGAATCCCGCTACCCGCAGAACACTTCTATGAGCCCAACTAACTAGTAAGTACTGCTACTAGCGTGCTGACTTTATTGCTGCCACTAACACAATATTATCCACCAACACACTGAAAATATTGATAACCACAAAATACTGAAATGACAAAAAACTTTTGTTGGTGGCACAACATTTTTTGTGAGATCTATACTTACAAATAATCTTAGTGTCACAAACCAATTTTTTGGTAATCGCAGAACTTTTTTTTTTGTGTAATGCCCACGATACTTAATGAAAATGTGCTATAAAGAAAGTCGTGCAATCGGAGATGGTGAAAACGGGAAATATACAGAAAAGAGACGATAAGAATGGCCGGAATTATTGGAGAGAGTGGGGAAGGGGAGTTGTGAAATGGTTTAAGATAAGTCACTTTGGTGCATTATAAAATTAATATTTCAGTTATGCTTGCCAACAGTGAATATAACAAAACTGATGGTTGTTTATTTACAGCCACAAAGATTTGGATTTTCAATAGTCACTCAATTCTGTGTTGATTTGAAATTAGAATTAGGCATCGGAATTGTTTACAAATTATGCTGACGCGCATGATTTTAACTTGACTGACGTCTCAATACATGCTTTAATTGTTCCAATAAAACTATTTTGGCCAAAATTCTGTGTCAACATTTTAATAAGTACTGTTAGTTATTTTTGTAATTCATTGTACACTTTCTACAGAAAAGTGTGGGCGAGCATATCAGAAGTTATTTAAAATTTGCAATTCCCTCAACTTGAGAGACATTGTAAAACTCTCACAAGCAAATATGTAAATCACTGCATTATGACAAAGTGGAAATTGTCATTCATACTTAAGAGTAACAGAAGAGTAATCTTCGTATAACCCATTTCACAGGTTGGATTCCCGTGACATTTTAATCGTCGTTACTGGCTTCGCATATTTTTGCATTATACATTTCATCCCTGCTATGCGACAAGAAAATAAAATTTGCCATTTCCTTTTGAATTTGTTGGATACTCAGACAGCGTGTAAGCTTGCGGCAAGCCAGCCATTCAACTTGAACTTGACTTGCTGAGCAAGCTTGTCATATAGTGCGTGCCGGCTTACGGCGCAATGGGTTCATGGTTCGAGTCCCAGTGAAGGCAACGGTGTACATTCATGTGTGAAATATTGCCAACTAAATTCAGGAAGAGTTGTATCATGTAAGAATAAATTTTAATAAAGTCATCAAATATGTGGGTAATAGTTAGTGACCCACTTGGAAACCACACATCCAGCACTGAGACTACTTCTTCCCCTCCTCTCCACCAATCTCTTTTACCCGTAATCATCCTCCCAGAGGACTTTCAAGCGACTCAACCTGCCAAACTAGGACATGTATTTGCTACATTACATGATCACACCAAAGCGTTCTCGTCAGTGCCAATGTAATGGACACGTGACAAGCATCAACTGTTACCGAGTAGCAGTGTTGCAGACAATGCTGCGAAGAACACGACACCAAAGACTGCGCCCTCTCTCCTAACGACGTGGTTAGACTACTCGATTACCGGCGGGGTCGCCCTCGGATTTCCACATGTGGGAATCGTGCCGGACGACGCCGCTGGTCGGCGAGTTTTCTCGGGAATCTTCCATTTTCCCCGCCCTTTCATTCCGGCGATGCTCCATACTCACCTCGCTTCGCCCTTATCGGCTCTCAACACCAAATCTCTTCACTCACCCTCCTGACGAAAGTCGCACGAAGGCGGTTCCAAGAGTTGCCCCAAACTGCAGCAGCGCGAAGATCTCGGACGAAGATTCAACGGCACCACTCCAACCTTTCTTCAGACTACCCCAGCATGGATGTGCTGTACGAATGGTTCTCGCAGCAACGTGCAGCAGGCGTGCCGACAAGTGGACGAGTAATTCAGGTGAAAGCTAAGGAACCGGCGCTACTCAACTTCTTCCTCCCCACGCTTTACAATCAGTCACAGTACTAACTTCACCTCAAACCACCGCACAAGCCCATAGAATACTTCCTCGTCGATAACAAGTGAACAATACCACACGTCGACAAACAAACCAGCACGTCATTCCGCACAACCCTTCTCATTTGCCGCTACGGACTTCGTAGACTCTCACCACATCCTTCGCGACCTGTTCGACAGCATTCAACCTTACATACATACCACACAACTAACAGCAAGATAGTTCCAATAAGTCTGCACGCCTTCTGAGAAGATGCAAATCATCTTCAATGCATTCTGCGAAACCTTCATCCTTTCACCCTAAATAAAAGACAGAAGCCGAAACTTAAGAACAAAGCCCAATAAAGAAAATTGTTTTAAATTTCCCAATTCCACAAAAATCAATCAATGCAGATTACGTATACTCGTAAAATCAAATAAAATTATAAATACCAGGCGAGCATTCATTGCAGGGTCTTGGATGGGGATCTGCTTTATGCATTTCCAATAATTTTTATGCTAGCAAACAGTTTGTAAACTTTAAGTTCAGTCCTTTTTTAATTCGCGAGGAAAGTACAAATATAATTCCCAATTAGCTATGAAATGAGAAAGAACCAAAAATAAAATCAAGCTTATTTATGGGCTCAAGTTTGTAAGAACTCATACAAATGTTCGTGATTTTTATTTCCGACATATAAATTAAAACACAAACTGCTTTGTAAGGCAAACTCTCGGAAGCGGAAATTTCCCCCTTTTCCCTCTCCTTATATACGCCACTGTAACTGACAACAGTATTAGGCCTACACAATACTAAAACAGTCGCCTAGCATGGCACTAAACTAGGAGTGGAAAAAAAAAGGGGGGGGATAGCCAACAAAGTGGGCAAGGCCAAGAAAAAACTAGTTTCGTTCTCGGGTGGGTCAGGCTTCGATTCCCGGTCCGTCTGTCATGTATTCGGATTTCTATGAATTTCCGAAATCGGTCCCGGGGGATTCTGGGATGGTTTCAATTCTCCGTTTCTGCTTTTCTGAGAAACTAGCTCATTCTTCATTGACCCCACGATTTGAGTTGTGTTGAGAGATATGGGCAGTTCTTATCAACGAGGTCTTGAGAGTCGATGAGGGTGAAGCGAGGTGAGAATGGAGCAGCGCCGGAATTAAATGGCAGGAGAAACGGGAGATCTCCGAGTAAACCCGCTGACCAAGAGAGGACTATGATCCTCGTATCGTGTTAAATCTTAGACAGACAAGACACTTGCGTAGGGTTGCAGATTTAAGGGCGTAAATGATCCTCCAAATCTCGAAAATAAAGAAGTCCAATGAAAGAAACTTTACAATGGCTTCGCGTTTATATATTTAAAGTTTTTTTATTTCTACAATTTACAATGTCTTCGCACAGTACACATGGCATCCCTTCGCGTCAGCTGAGAGCAGAAGATCCGAGAGTCAAGATTGACGATAGGAAACTCGTAATGGTACATTTACTTTCACTTGCTACAGTAACAATAAATTTATTTATTTTCCTCAAAATAATCCGCCGTGAGTCAAGCGTCGCTTTAACTACGTGTTTTAATAAAAGCTTAATATCAGCATAATTTATTTTGTGATCAATCGTCCAATAAAGCGGCTGGAAATAATTTTCTCTCGGTCGATGATGATCAGTTGATTGACCGGTTGCTGGTTTAGTCTGTTCGCAGCAAAGTGAACACTTATGAAAACAACATTTGAAAAAATGTTACTGCTCGTTAACTGCACACATTATATACCGTACACGCTGGCATGTACGCTGCTAGTTCAGTTGTCAGCGAATTAAGAAAAATAGTCCCAAGTCATGACGTATTGTGAGCGGAATGTCGAAATTTATGTCATATCAAGTTGGTATATTTTCCCCTTTGTACTCATTAGTGTACGAACTAGTATATTAGTAAAAATTACGTTCCGTACAATAGGTACCACGTTTTTACTTGACTGACGTATAAATAAAGTAACTAGAACCATGTCGGAAGGATACCAATTGAGGAGAAAAGTAGATCTTAAGGAGGTTTTTCATAAAGTGCGCAATTAACCATGAACAATCTTAGAAAACCATGGCAATTCTGCTATGGTTTGGCAATAGCTTCCGCAGGATAGGGGTGGGTGCCCACCAACCGCTATAATAGTTCCCCAGGGTAGTAGCTGGGAACATAGGTGCCAAACTCTTATTTTTTGGACTCTGTGACCATACCCACGTTCATTATAATCATACCACTCTGTCCCTCTCTTACTGTAAACATTTACTTTTAAAATATTTTAATAAAATAGCTATTGCTACTACATATTTATATTTTTGTTACGAAAATATCTATAAAATATATTTTAAAAAGAATGACCAAATTTGTTTACTGTTAAATACAAATATTTATTACAAACTGAAGCAGTTACCGACCACTATCTATCAACCCAGGAGGCCGGGGGGGGGGGGGGGTTGAGCGACGCCCATCCTAAATGAAAAGTACCCCCCTCCTTGCCACCTGTGGCCAGGAATCAATGACGTGGGAAAGGGCAGCAGTAGAACCCCATACACCACATTACATTTTATACTTTCGTCTCCACAGAATAAACGTTCTATGACAATTTTTATGAGCAGTGACTCAGACGGCACTGCATAGATGAACACAAAACGACATCCTGTGAATTGCCCGGGACTCAAACCCGGAACCCCTGTCGCCATAAGCCGGCACGCAACCACCTGTCCAATGGAGGTCCATATCATGGGTGAGGTCGTGCTCTCGACTGTAGTTAACTATACCTCATTTCGCTTATAGACGTGATTCCCGCTTCGGTATGCCACCGACATATTTGTTATTGACCAGCCAGACGGACTCTTGACTCTTGAAAGAGTTGTCCGCTTACATGATACGGGAGCGATAAGGGTTATACTGTTACGTGAATCAAGTTGCGTCATCGCCGCTACTCGCAAGGGTCTGAACTGATGTGCAATATTCTCTTAATTCTACATGTACCCATGACTTTTTAAGAGGTGCTCCTATAATCTTATGGGTTGAAAGTGTGTAACATATTTCAATGCCGGTCCCTCGAATACTTTCGTGTTATCTCACCCGAATATTCTGAGAAACGGCGCTTTAAAAAAGCAATTCGGAGCTATATTGGAGTATTCAGAAATGGGGTTTCTAATGTGATTGATGTCTTCAAGGTGATCTGAGTTATTGTGTGTTATTTTCATAGATGAGCACACTGAGCGCACGTTTGGTAGTTTCTTAAAAAAAAAAAAAAAAATTGCATTTTGATCACAGTTCAAGCGCTGGCAAGGCTATGGTATTATTTAATATACCAGCCCTACGGCTGGTATTATTTTTTGTGTTACGTTTATTAGTGGAATATCTCATTTGTTGCATACTAAATTATTTAATTAAATAACAGTTAGGAATTCATGAAATCATGAACTCAGAATGTGCAAATGCATGTTCGTACACAAGCTGACACATAGGGGGTTCAATTATTCTGCTCACACGCCAACTCTGTAAATGAAAAACTCGAAATCCGCGGCGGTCGGACTCTGCGCGTTTACCTGTTCGCGCGCGCTACATTCTCCAGGAAATATTCGTTCCCGCCGATGGTGCTTCCAACAGTTGCGCTCGACTCAGCAAGAACGCGGCGCTGACGCCGAGGGGGGGGGGGGTGGGCTTTCAGGAAATCACACACGCCAGCAGGAATTCCCATAAATACCGGCCGTGCGGTCGTCCGCGGTTGCAAAACTACCCGCAAGATGGTCCCGGCTGCGTTGCTGCTGTTCGTCGCGTCTGCTGCAGCCACGCTTCCGCTCTCCAAGGTGAGAAACTAAACGCGTCGTCAAGGCTACTGTACAAAAATAGTCAACATCTTCTACGTTTAGCTCTGTCTAGAGGCCCTTACACAACTGAAAACTTTAACATCTGACTTTACGTTTGCTTTCCGACATATTTCTTACGGAGCTTGACATAATGTAACTGTCAAAGGTAAATTCAAGTGCACTTGACTTTGCGATTCACGAAAAGTTGAACTTTAAGTCAAAGTTAAGCAGCTATTTTGCCGAGAATCTAACAGAGGTTATATGAAAAGTGCGCTATTTTATTGTAGGGTGATTTTAATCTCGGTATATTAAACAAAGCTCGTGTTAAATTAAATAAATGGCAAACGAATATAATGTGAAGAGGAAATATATGAATTGATATATTTTAATAAAGCAAAAAAAAATAGTTTTTTGATTTAAAATAAACTTTTAGTGTAAATTTTAAGCCTAAAATGCATTCGTGGATAGTATCATAATTATACATAACAAGATTCACATTTTTACGGAGCTCGCAGAACCGATGTTCAATTGTCTGAACTCTGAATTTACAATATTGTATTGTGTATTGGTGGTTTCGTCAGAGGAAAGGAAACGTACAGTCAAATGCTAAAGTTTTATATTGTGTAAGAAACTTTTCCAAACGAAGTTAGATTTTTAACTCTTCGTTTATCGGCGTTTCAGGTCGGTGCTTTTCCCTATATATAGGCTATTCACGGTAAAATTAGCACTTTTGAAAGCCCTCTCGTTTTGAATAATAGGCAATAAATATATTTTATATTAGCCCTAGACGTTAATTTCCGAGTGCGGTGGAACCTACATACTGTGTTTATACTTACATGGCAATATTTATTTAAAAACATAGTTGCAGAATAAAAACAATCGCTGAGAAAAAAAGTAAGTAGGGCCTCAAAAGTGCTCACTTTACCGTAATAAGCAGCAGGTAACTTACCCTGTGTAGTGAATCTACGAGTGGATCGAGACACTAGCGCATCGAGACTTTTGCACGTAATGGATATTCGGAATTAATGCCATATAATAACTACATGCGCAATATTTATTTATCGTCGTCGATGTAATTTATATATATATTTGTGAATTCGTATAAAAACTAGGAATGCGGTGGTTGAGCGGTTAGCCTGCTCGCCTCCCACCATGGCGATCCGGGTTCAATCACCGGCCGGGTCACTCCGGATTTTCGCATGTGGGAATCGTGCCGGACGATGCCGTTGATCGGCGGGTTTTCTCGAGGATCTCTCGTTTCCCCCGCCCTTTCATTAAGGCGCTTCTCCATATTTATCTCAGTCACCCTCATCGGCTCTCAAGACCTGATCAGTAACTTCTATATGGTAGAGCTTCCAGTCGTGCTTAACAACGACCTTGTTGACGCACAGCAGTTGGTGAACTTGCGGGAACTTCCACAATTGACGCTGTAAAACTCAAATTCATTGTTATAAACGGTCATGGAAATAAAGATTCATTTAGCTCGTTCTCGTACTTTCCTTCGATCATTAATTTATTTTTATATTATTAAAATTTGAGAATATTTCTCATAGAAAGAGACGGGGAAAAAATTATTTTACAATTTGGCCAACTTAAACAAAACAATTTCTTAAAACATGCTTTGTTGAAAGAGAGATTTTAATATAGGAGAATCGAACACATCTAGTTTTATTGCATCAGTTGTATAAAAGAATTTGTATTATGACCTTAATAAAAGCTACGTTTATGGTTTATTTTTTCAAATGTAGCAAGCACTGCTTGGACGCGTTACAGCCTGGACACTGTTTGTGTGAAACCAGCCTTTAAAAAATAAAAATAAATATCAGTGCGTATTATCTAAATGAATTTTAACGTAAACACTGACGGACATGCGCATAATAATTTTTATAGGAAATTATGAAAATTACTAATTTTATTTGAATGTTGCTGAACACACCGGTGCTGCAAGCACAAGGAAAATCAGAATGAAACTTAAATATTAGTTGTTACGTGTGGGCTATACCTAACCAACAGATAAATTTGGCGACGATGCAGCGTGTTTTTCAGTCCACAGAACGTATACAGATAATTGCGCTGAGCTGGCATAGGCTTTTCGCGATTTATTAAGCATTTAAGAAATTCCTACGTGCAGGTTCTTTCTTTCAACCAATTTCGTATCCTTCCACATTAAATGAAACTAACATTTCCACCGTCTCGATAACTATGTTAACTGTGAAATTTTTAGGATCGTAAATATGTGACACACACACGCATATATATATATATATAATATATATATATATATATATATATATATATATATATATATATATATATATGCACACACATACATACATACATATATATCAACATAAAAAATCTTAATATTCTCATCGCAAAGATAGCAAGTGTTTGACTATGCACATTCATTTATTTGCTATTTTCAACACTCTTTCTAAAAAAAAATATTATTTCTTAGCGTATACTACTTATTTTAAAGTAAAATAAACTAGCAATTAAATTCACTAAAAAAAATGCATTTATTAAAACAAATAAAGTATCAGTACAAAACAAGAATCAGAACTTCAATGAAAAAAGCGTTTACGACTGCGTAAAAATGAATGATATATCGTCCGGTACAATACAAACTGCTGTACATTGAAAGTTTTATTACAAAATACGACACCTTTTTAATAAAAAAAATTTCCCCTAGTTTCAGTTAGTAATTTATTTTCTTCATATAAACATTGTTTAAAATAATTTTAAGGTTCAAGCCCCTTCCTCTCCTCCTCCGCCCCCCTCCCTACGATCTCATAATTTAACAATTTCAAAGATTACTACTGTATACATCCCACTGACGAAACTGCCATGATTCAATGAAATGTGAACAAATATTTTGTTTTTGATGTAGGGGATTTTTATAGTGAAATGATGTGTTGTTTTCTGAAATGAGGTTAAAAATCTACAAACTGTACTCTTTCGTTATACTTCACTATGCATAGGGTTACCAGACACTCGGAGTAGAAAGATAAAGCATCCACTCGATAAAATGAGACTGTTTTATTAAAAAGGAAGGCAACGCAATTTAATGAACACCGCGAATTACTTATGCTAAAAAAATTCATTAATTATTTTTCGTATATAGCTTAGTCCTAACACTATTGGATAAAACTGTGCAATTAAATATTAAAAGCAGACAGTTTGCTAAAGTTGAATTAAAAACAAAAAAAAAATGTTCCCACTATCAGTTAATATAAGATATGAAAATTTAGTGACAGGAAATAAACTTGTATGGGTACAGTTATTTTACAGCAAAAAAAGTTTCAATTTGTACGTTGCAGTGTGAAAAAAATGATTGTATATGAGAAATTAGACCTAACTAACATTTTTGTATTAAAACATACATACTTTTTTATACGATTACTAACCAAGAGAACGTTGACAACACAGCTATAACAAGGTTTGCATCACAGATGCTTATAATATCAAAATAATTAGTAGATAAATGTTATCATTTATCATAACTAAATGCCGGACATTTTTGACTATCAAAAAAAGTCTGTCCAAACGCAAATAAATATTTCTCAAGGAGGACACGTCCTCATTTTGCCGGAAGTCTGGAAACCCTCGCTTTGTTTCTAAATTAGGCCATCTAATTTCAGGAAGCGACATTATCTTATAATGTAGTTCTTCTCGTACAGTGAACTGCAAACGAGAAAAATTACAAGTAAAGTGAGTAGATTTATGTTAAAAGTTGCTACGATTACGGCTTTAGAGAGCAAGTTGTTATTGCTCTACGTGACAAGATCATATTTAAAGGCGTGGAGACCCTGGGTCAACGAAGAGGTAGACGCCGCAACTTATTTTACACCAGTCACTCACTCAGAGCGTATAAACAAAGTGTTATAACTCGGAGCATACGACAAACCACTGTCGCTCGTTTGAGTGTACTTTATATTCTATATTTTTATCAATATTTCCTATTAGAAATATTGATTAATGTTGACATGAATATTTACGTAAAAGAGTTTTGTTTGTTATACAAAAAAAATAGTAATGTCTGTATAAGTCGGAAACTTTTGTATTGTGATATGCGAAGTTTAATATTTTATTCATAGATATAATATGCAAAACATAATTTGCGGAGTTCCCGGAGCTTCGACCCTACTTCCTTCTCCTAAATTCGACCCTGAACCAAAGATATTTAGTTAATTAAGGCCAGGCTTCACAATGCATGGCCGTATAGGGAATCAAAGGCTAAATTCGGACAAAGATCTCTTAGTCATTTTTTGAAATAGTATTTTTAACTGAGGGTTTTTTGTTTAATATTGAACGCATGTACACTTGTAAACCATTCAAATTTTAAATGCACTTTTTAATTATTTATAAAATGTCACAATTTTATAAATAATGACACGTACATTTGAAATTAAAAAATTAAAATTTGGATGGTTTACAAATCTAGATGAGTTCAATCTCTAACAAAAATTTTTTAGTTGATATACTACCACAAACAACGACTGTGAGATCTTAGTCAGAATTTAGCCTTTGATTTCCTATACGCCCATGCATGGTGAAACCTGAACTAAGAGTGAAAGATAATATTTCTGGGAAGAATCCACCTCGACACAAATAAAATCGCTGGAAAGGGATCAGTCGAAGTTACTTCATTATTTTTTTAAGATTCTTTTTGCACTCAACGATGTCGCTGATTCGAGTTTGGCCTTAGAAATTATTTTCTATAACATCGTTTGTGTTAGTATAAGTAGTTTCCAAAACACACAGAAGAAAATTTCGCAAAGATGTAAACTGTTGTTGGCTCATGTGTAGGCGATTTCTTTACATCTGTAGCTTTTGTTGCACACACAATGCTGCTGAACTCTCCGCATGATTGCCTGCACTCATAATTATGAATGATATTTTCTCAAGTTTGTCAATTTTATTTTCAGTATTTCCCGTACATTTTATTTACGTCATTCTTTCCCTTCTCACTGAGTGGTCGTATGTATAGTTACTTCCTAGGAAAATTTGACACGTTTGAAAACCTGCTCGATGTGTTTTTCAAGTTCATTGTATAGTATCCTTTCGCACGTGGGGGAAAAACAACACGAAATGACTGTTTGCCGTGTGTCAGTCATCTTGGCGTTGAGACAATGTTTGAAAACTTATATGTAAATGTTACACCAATCCTTACTCTAATACGTAAAAACTAAAACTAAATAATAAAAATAAATAACCTTTAATTTCCAATAACTTAAACGCCAAGGGAACCGACAAGGTGAGTTAATGACGTAAACTGCGACATAAAAATTGATGGGAGTGTGGCAAATGATTGAGTTCGAAATGTTTATCTTGTGTGGTGAAAAACGAACCGTGAATATGATCGTACGAACAAGGAAGCAAGCGTCAATCTTTAAAGCAGTTTTGCTGCAACGCAAGCGGTTGGATGTTGAGGGGGGGGGGGGGGCAGCAAAGTGGCAACGCGCCGGCTCAGACAAATGTGTTGTCTCATTAATTAGTACCGCCTCCTGCCCCTTCTTTTTATTGCCGAACCCCCAATAATCCAATAATACACTTCCTTATAACTTAACAACGATTTGCTGTGATAGTGTGCATGACGAGACGTAAATATCTACTCTATCGTACTTCGTGAAACTGTGAGCTTGGAGCAATTTCAATATTTAATGTCTTGTTTTCTCCAATTTCGCACTTCTTCTCTTGCATGAAAAATTTTTGTCGTGTTAGGTAACCTAGTTTTATATAAGCTATACCTATAATTTCTCCTTAATAAGTAAACAACAAAATAATTAATAGTAAGAAATATTTGGCTCATGCTAAATTTTCCCAAATGCTGCAGTGTAACTCTCTTGTGAGAACAACCCTTACAAGGGCAAATGCTCTAATTAATGTCGTTATGCCTACGAAATAGAAAATTTCATTCAGAATTAAAGTGTAATGGAGTAGTTAGTGTGACAAATGTTCGGAACAATGTAAAGAAACACGCCACCAATCCTAAAAAAATTTACAAAGAAACATAAAATGATATAATTTAATTACAGAGATAGTGAAGGGCTGAAGTCCTTAAGTCAAAAGTAAAAGTCTTGCTTAAAATAATGCATTAATGCATCAGAAAGGATATTTACGAATTATGTTTATTAACACGTTCAGTTCTCATTTATCAGGTGAAGAAAAGTGATTGCCACTTTTCTAAACTCTTGCTTAAACAACTGATTTATTATTTTTAAATGTTATAATGTTTTATCCATTTCATAATTTTTAATACATTTTCGGCATTGCATACTTATAAAGATTATTTAAATAAGGGACTCATTCAGAGTGGTTACTTCGCGTATAAGAATATACAAAATCTAAAATTAAGAAGATGACTTTCCTTGTTGCCTAGTGCACGTTCATTAAATCCCCGATGACTAATTTGTCTCCGATTTGGGTATGTATGTCTGTCTGAATGTGCCGAATGGGGGTTTGGTTTCCTTGCCTTTTAATGTCTAAGAATATGGGTACCAAATATAAACGTTATTACTTTTAATACGACGTTAAGAAGTGGCATTTTATAATTGGCGCCAACGTCGTTGTAAGCACTGCTGTCGCTTTTTACGTTATAAGAATACAGTTACATAGAGCGAATTTTTTTTCAGAAGTTAATATTGAGTTAGATGTGGACCAGCTACTCACGTGTATCTATCTGCCTACCCTCTGTGGACACGAAAAAACGCTGCCTGGTTACCCACAATTAATGTAGTCATGGCTTGGCAAAGGCGGCACGTAGAAACAATTACTTGACATTTTTCCTGCACCTTCTCACATTTACAGCACCATAAGTTTATAAGCGTTCAACTAAGGTTAGCAAAAAATAATAATAATAATAATCTACAGTTCGTTCAAAAAATACTTCCCTTGCAACATGCCCGCGCCTTGCTGTTGCCATGGATACCAGTCGCTGGTTCTACGACAGTGCTAATTTGTTCACAAGGCAAAATAGAAACAGTAAGCATAAGAACAGAACCGATCGCCTCCATGGTGAAGTAGGTAGCGTTTTTGCCTCTCGCCCGAATATCCAGTTTCGATTTCCGGCACCGACCTTCCATGATTTTTCAAATTGTTGGTGGTTCTGGCCTCAGTTGCTACGGAAGGCAATGGCAAACCACCATCAACCTGCGTAATCTCCTTGGACGCCCCGCGGTTTTCATCACCTTACAGTTATATGGGGTTCCACCCAACCTTCGGCCTGCCAACATCACCATCGAAGAGCAAACGGGGCAGGGATTTTAAAAATGTTGAATTAACCATTGACTAGATACAATTATTTCTGTTGCTCGGCATCACCCAACTCATAAATTTTTTTCGTATCCTGCTGATTTAATATTTTTGTGAAGTAAAAATAGAAAAAAAAATACTAACTTCGAAGTTTAGCTATTTGCCTTACTCTAGTACAGACAATAAATCCAAACTATCAAGGAAAACGTTTTGTCACAAATAGCATAATAAAAATTAATAATTTCAAACTTTCCTGCCGTTTTACAACTACCAAATAACACGCAGTATATTTAAGGACGTAAAATATTAGATACTTCGTAAAATGATAGTTTACCATAGTTATGAATTCTCAACAATTACTCTGAAACTGAAATTATGACACTAAATCAAAGAATGTCTGCATAGGAGATGAAGTGGAGCCGTAAATAGGCGTGGGACATGAATTAACTCCAAATACGTCGACTGAAGTAAACATGTCTTCGGAATACAGAATATAAAAAACTTACGCCAGTCCTAGGTTACGGGGTTTTGCCGAATTTATGAGCAACTGCTTTGCAATATTGGTTGATTAATTCACCATAGTATCTCACACAGCCATAACATGTAATATTTCACGGCAGGCGGAAGAAATAGTTTGGCAGAAATAAATATCTCAGGTATAATACTTGCTTTCATAGTCAGACCTATAGCCTGAGTCCATTATAGAAGGGTGTAAACACCCTTGTACTTGTAGCTAAAGCAGACATTTACTATTAGTAGCACGACCAGAATGAGAGATAAATCTCTGATTTTCTGGATAATGCATTATTGCACGACGATGCGCAAGCCGTAAAAAGTTGGGTGGGAATATCAACCCTCTTCCATAAAAATGTATAAATTGGAGTCCAATTTGTGCATTTAAAATTGTAACTGTCCGATAATGTTTTGTTTCTTCTAGCGCTTTGTAATCTACTGTACCAACCAAAAGGCCGTCTTGTTTTTTTTTTTTTTTACGCTAAACGCCACCATTTCCGAGAAGTTAATGCCTTATGATAGAACACTAGAAAAGTTGCAATTTATCATGCATTAATTTATCGAAAACGAACGCAGTAACGTAAATACTCAAAGCAATTTTATTTATCACGTATGCTATAGTAGGTTATTAATCAGCTGAGAACTACCCAAACATGCCACATACTTACATTTGTAAATGCACATATGGGGTTCCAGCCCATCCATTCTTATGGAAGGAGATCGAATCTGCACTCAGTTTTCTGTGGCTTGCACCTCGTCGTTCAATTGTACGCTATCAAGAAACTGAAATATTTGTTTCTCATTCTGGCTGTGTTACTAGCAATAAGCATTTGCTTTAGGTACACTTTCAAGGATGGTACTCCCATCCAGAATAGACTTAGGCTATATCTCGTAAATATGTTTTCGGCCTATTTTTGGATGAAGAATCACCTGCCGAAGTTTGTCGGTAGATTTAATTTCCATGCTGTATATCGCACACACGTTGCAGAGGAAGTATTTAAAATGGTCTGAGCTATACACGGAAGAAAAAGTGTCCAGTGGAAGATGCCTCACCCCTTTCGTGTGGAATGCATCATTCGTTGTTGCGAATATATTTCGTATATAGGGGCCACGGTGGCTGAGCGGTTAGCCCGCTCGCCTCCCACCATGGCGATCCAGGCTCATTCCTGGCCGGGTCACCGGATTTTCTGATGTAGGAATCGTGCCGGACGATGCTGTTGGTCGGCAGGTTTTCTCGGGGATCTCCCTTTCCCCCGCTACTTCATTCCGGCGCCGCTCCATACTCACATCAATCACCCTCATCGGCTCTCAAGACCACGCTGTTAAGAGCCGCCCAAATCTCTTCACTCACTCACTCACTCACTCATTTCGCATGTAGTATATTCACGGTTCGTTCATGATTTTTTTTATTGTTTCCTAAATTGTTCATGTGTCACCAGCGTTCCATACTTGTGTTAACATAAAGGTATCTTATTTTTCGTTAAATTGAACTTTTACCGGTTTTTTTATTCAATGTGAATAAATAAAGGAATAAAATAGGCGTGTCGGTAATGCATAGTAAGAAATAGCTACTAAATAAAATATGATCACACTGACTGCGCACGAATACGCTACTTTCCCTCTTTTGGTGTAATTTTCTAGGCTCGGTTAAGCTCTGTTTGCACGAGGCGGAGGAATATGCTGAAAGTAGAACTTTAGCAGGGTTTCAGAAAAGTTGCAATTAACAGTGAATGGACTATAGAATCATAAACAGCTTATACCAATAAAATGAAGGACAATCACATTTTCTATTGGCTCCGATATGACAGAATGTTACACCGATACTGGTACAGTACCGAACAAAAAACATTTGTTCAACGCAATGCCTAGTGATAGTGTTAATCTCCATAGCGTTGTGTCTCACTCACCAGTTAAGCTAGAGTCACAATAACCCGACGAACACGATACGACACACCGACACGACATCAGAGTTCGACGGAATTTCACATATTTTATTCAGTGTTCACAATACCACGACAAAATCTGCCCGAAAAAAATCCTAAAACGGCTAATTATCTTATTAATATCAAATATTTGCTTTTTAAAAATCATGATAAAGCGAATAATTATTTTGCTTTTAATAATATTTGAATTTATACAAGAGAAAAGATGTATTTAAAAACAAACCAGAACATTATTTTGGCGGCAAGTTAATTTATTTACTCTAGTAGGGATATATGGACAAAATTTTGTTTTATAATGTTGTATTTACATTTTTTGCGCTCTTCGACGAGCCCGACATGACAGAAAGTAAAAATAGAACCTACTATTTTTGGGCTGTGAGGGCCGCAATTTTGTCGAGCTGACGTCACAGGGACCTTGCTTTTCATGGACTGCTACTCAAATTTCGTCGCGTTGGGGATGTCGTGTCGGATTCTTCAAGGTATTGCGACTCCAGCTTTACACGTGGCGCGCGCGCGTGTGTGTGTGTGGTAGGAGGGAGGCGAGGCGGCGCAGCAGACGACGACAGCGGGGCCCGAGGTGCCGGCGACAATGCAGGAGCCTCTGGTGAGGAAGCCACGCGAGGACTCCGGAGACGCACATCCTCCAGCCCCCGGCGAGGCGAGGCAGTCGACCGTCCTCCACAGCCACCTGCTGCACAGCCCTGCGGTGCCGACCTACTCCTCCCCGCAGGTACGTGCAGGCGTGTGTCGCACATGTTCATTCCAGTCAGGCTGCGAACAAAACGAGTTTTCTTATGGGACAGTTCAGCCGCTAGATGCGCAGTGTCCCAAACAGGTCACTTTTAAATAAAATTTTAAGCTATAAGAATAATAAAAAAGGGAGTTTTTGCAAAGTTATCTTTAATTTTATTTATGATTGTTGTAATTATTTGGTTTTTTAACGTAGAAAATAGAGAAGGTCCTGTACACATGTGGCACTAGCGCTTACCTGGTGATGAAAAATTTTCTTTGCCAAACTAAAAGCACTGATATTCCCAACCTGAGTAGAATTAACTTTAGTGTCGCTTACCAACAAGGCTGCCAACTTTTTCATATCTGTCGACACATGACATTTGATTCCAACAAAATAATCAAGAGAAATTATAATTAAAAAAAAAACGTTCTTATGCCGTTTGTAATGTGACAAAATCAGCGGTAAACATTAATAAAGATTTACTCCAGGCATATTACAACAGCAAAATATTAGCTCTATTTAGGAAATTCATATTTATCCAATTTTGCTGCTTGAAATAGTAATTTTTCATAATTTTGTATTCTTACAAAATGTATTATTGTGTTAAAGCAGCAGCAGCAACACGTACATTTAATTGGGGAAGCGATAAACTACTGACTCAAACTGTGATTATTAATATTCAGTTTGTACTCGAAGAGTTCTGAGATAGATAAATGACGTCCGTCCTATGTTCATAAGGGATAACTCTTTCAGTTTTAGGATACGGGAAATTCCGTTCAATACGGGACAATTACCAACCCTACTTCCCGACCACCCGCTGCGGCCTATAAATGAACTCCTACAAGTCCACGAGTCTGTACAACGTGTTGCCTTGTATACTTATAGCAACAAGTCACGTAACACGAGCTGAGAAGGGCTACGGTGACTGAGCGGTTAGACTGCTCGTCTCCCACCAAGGCGAACCGGGTGCAATATCCATCCGGTTCACTCCGGATTTTCGCAAGTGGGAATAGTGCCGGAAGTATGCCGCTGGTCGGCGGGTTTTCTCGGGATCTCCCGTTTCCCCGCCCTTTCATTCCGGCGCTGCTCCATACTCGCCTCACTTCACCCTCACCGGCTCTCAAGACCTCGATATTAGCCACCCAAATCTCTTCACTCACCCACGAGCTGAGAGACGAGACTTGTTGAAGTCCATACTAATGCCACATACTGTTTATGGATTCTACAAGACCAGCTAACAACTTTAACAAGTGTA
The DNA here is from genome assembly GCA_029891345.1 of Dryococelus australis. Lineage (NCBI taxonomy): Eukaryota > Metazoa > Arthropoda > Insecta > Phasmatodea > Phasmatidae > Dryococelus > Dryococelus australis. The sequence continues at coordinate 82,800,857 of CM056997.1, forward strand.
CCTTCATGATTTTATAACTTACAGTTTTTTCGTTTGGTGATTTGTGTTTTGTTTTGATCCAAGTACTACAGATGAGCAGTTTAAAAAAAAAAAAAAAAAAAAAAAGAAAGCATAACAATGAGCAGACTAACAGGAAAGAAAATTATTAGAATGCGAGAAAAGGGTACTAGTTGGTGCCTTTGCACATAGTATCACAAAACAAATGAAGTGATCCTCAAACATTTGCATATTTCTATGTTATAAATAGTGCTACCATAAACAAAAAAAGTAAGTGAATTCGAATTAAGCTGTGGATGCATTGTTAACATTGTTCACCTAGGGTCTTATATTTGTAGAAAATAGTAAATAATTGTAAATTTTTCTGTTGCACAACTGGTCTACAAGGGTATAATTTCACTTGTAGGTACAAATACCTCATGGTAGCAATATACTTCATAACTTACCGGATTTGTAGGAGTTACAGGCACACGTCTTCAAATCTATATAGGCCTAGCTTGTTCGCGGTAAAGTGAGCACTTATGAAACAGACCTTAGGAAGAAAAATCACTGCGCATAACTAACATATACTCTACATTGTGCTCTGGCATGTAGATTCCCAGTTATGCCGGCAGCGAGTGAATAAAAATAGTTCTTGACATTTTGCGAGTGAAGGTAATGCTGAACTGAAGTTGATGTATCGCCCACTGAAGTTAGTGTCTCTTATTGTATACACATTAGGGTACGAATTTTTGCATATTAGTGACACATCCCAATTCCGAACAACTCCGCGGTTTTACCTGGATGACACCAGCGGCGTGTGGTGAACTGTTGCAAGGTAAGCTCTGGTTTTCTCTGTGCAAAACTTCATCGCTTATTAGTTTACACGTCAGCCACTTAAACTCAGTAGTATTGTTGACTTCATAGCACGTGTGTAATGGGTAATTACGCGAAAATATTTCAAGACAAGCTATATTTAAAAACACTGTATGGTCATTTACCTATCTTAATTGGCTGAATTACCTTTTTACACGCGTTAACTGTCTGCACACGAATCACGTAGGAGCTGCGCCGAGGTTGCCGAATTCTGAGTGGCCAGGTCAAATAATAAAACGCCTTCTCAAGCAGACAATAACCAATGGCAATAGACAAACTGCTGCTGGGTGTTTATAGTATTGAAGTCTACCGTGTACTCATATTTTTTCGCTAATAATCACTCAGTTCTAGTAATGTGTGTCTCACCGCTCTCTTGTGCGTGGCCGCAATACATTCAGTTTCTCCCGGCTCCGCTCTGGTAACTGGTTCCTGCTGCGTGCGCCGTTGTGTACAGCACCCAGCAAGCACCAGATTACCTTGCAACACTTCACCACACGCCACTGTTCTATAAAAACGCTCAATCTCATAATTATGAGAATGAAAAGGACAGAAAGTAAAAGAAATCATTGCAGTTTTTTATAAAATTTTACGGGCACTTTTAAGTCAACGGTTAAGACATGGAACTACCCCCCCCCCCCTTCCCAACGGAGTTAACATGTCATGTGGGACAGTGAAATTTTCCAAACGTTGAGTTCAAAAGTGCTTGATAAACCGTGAACAATATGGCCACTTCACTTCGTGCTGTGGCAACTTCCACTTCTCTTGTTGTTTCCGCGATGTAAATCGGCTCCCAATAAGAGTAAAAGAGAATGATAATAGCGCTCCTGTTCCTGTCCCTAATACTGCTAACTAAAAAAGGCCGTGATGGTATAGCAGTCAGACTAGTCGCCTCGCAAGAAAGAGCCGGCCACAATCGTGCAGATTTGTCTGTCCAAGCCGTTCGACCGTGCTGTCAGTCCACGCAGATTTCCGATCACGACGAGCCTTACGTGCTACGATTGAGGTTGTCTGATTGATGCAGTTGGAAAAAACAGATCACGATTTTTGTTTGAATTTAGATGTTATCATTTGCTGCTTCCACACTTATTCGCCATACATTTACTGCCTGTCATTGATATTATACACAAATGGCATTAGCCTCACTGCATCAGATAGCAAACTGTCCATCTCTTCATTACAAAACAACTAGACGAATCTATTAGCTATCAAACAGGTTGTATGTATACACAGCGTACGTTTTCACACGCTTTCTCTCTTCTATATATAAGCAAAGCAACTCACTGGTCTCGGCGTTGATGACGTCAGAAGCTGATGGTGCAATCCATCCTGTCTGACCATCCCCAGTAGGTCAGCACCTCACGTCTGCATCACCACCAACTGACGTCAAAGGTCACGTGAACCAATCAAATGTATCAGCGACAGCACGATCTACTCGGACAGACCAGACAGACGCATCTACACTATTGTGGCAGGCCCTCGAGGCGAACAGTATTCGATTCCCTACGATGACACCAGGATTATCGAATGTGGGAAACCTGTCGAACGTTACCGTTGGCACACGGGTATTCTCGTTTTCCCCGCCGTTGCGTTCCGCCGTCGCTCCGTCTTCACATCACTTCACCCTCACAGGTGCTCAAGACCTCAATGTTTAGTGCCGACCAAATTTTTTCGATCTCAAGAACATATCATGAATTGTGTTATCAGTAATAGAATCCATTAAATTTCAATATTTTCAACATTTTTATATATTTTTAATATCGATAACATTAGTAATCGGTTATATCAAAAATATGTGATACATAAATATTAGTGGATTGGGCGTTTCATATTGATGAATACAAACCATTGCAATTGGTGAAAACCAACAATTTATACAAAATATTATCTGTTAGAAATTATTAATATTACAGACTACATACAAGAAACACTCACAACATACACATTGTATTTGCCCATTATATCGATCACGCTGATAATATCGATAATAATGGCACAGATCTACGTACATTTTCAGAAACTGTATTATGTTTCGAACAGCTGTAGTTCCCCACACTGACTTGCGATTTGGCAGCATTGCTGTCATAGCGTGATCAATGGCTTAGACAATCGGTCACGTTTAATTTTCCAACAAACCCGTCCTTATATAGACTAAACAAACTTATTATATACAGTTAAATATATTTACCTTATACCAAAATGTCGTCCCAGGATGTGTAATGAACTTCCATAGCTAATATTTACGTATATATTTGTGTTAACAAGCCCATAAAGCCATATAATATTCAGATAACATTTGGTAGAATATCTATATATTTCTCGAACTCGGAAATTGATTACAGTGCAGCCCTATATTTTCTGTAACCCTACATTGTAAGAATCACGGGTTTCTCAGATGGTAAAGCAGGAAATAACAATAACACTAACCAGTGGCGTGTGGTGAAATGCTGCAAGGTAAGTTTGTATTTGCTCAGTGCCATACACACTCGGCGCACGCAGCAGGGACCACTAATCATGAGTGGAGCCGGGAGAAATTAAATGTGTTGCGGCCACTCACGAGAGAGCGGTGAGGCATCCATTATACACGTGTTGTGACGTCAACTGCACTACTGAGTTTAAATTGCCGATGTTTAAACTAGCAAATGACTAGGTATAGCACAGAGCAAAACACAGCCTACCTTGCAAAAGTTTACCACACATCGCTGACATTAACAATAACAATAAAATGGGCCTCGGTGGTGTGGTGGTTAGATTACTCGCCTCCCACTTAGGCGAACCGGGTTCGATTCCCGGCAGGGTCGCTTCCGGATTTTCGCATGTGGGAATCGTGCCGGGCGATGCCGCTGGTCGGCGGGTTTTCTCGGGGATGTCCCGTTTCCCCCAACCCTTGCATTCCGACGCTGCTCCATACTCACCTCACTTCGCCCTCATCGGCTCTCAAGATCTCGATGTTAAGAGCCGCCCAAATCTCTTCACTCTCTCACAATAACAAACAAAAATAAGGCGCGTGGAGAGGAGCAATCTATAACACTTCAAGTGTCGCGCTTTCGGATTAACCCCCGTAGGAGTCCGTCGTTCTTGAAAAGTGATATGGAAAATAGATCAGCGACGTAGTGCAGTTATGGAAGAGTACCCCGAGAAAGCCCATTTATAGCAGCGCGTGTGACAGCTCGAGTGCGACCCACCAGGAATCGAGCCCGGATCGTCGTATTGGGAGACCGACGCAATAGCGACGAGGACGCTACGACTTGGGAAGTATTGGGGGGGGGGGGGGGTTGATGAGAGGTAAGGTCACTTTTCAAGAAGACTTTTGCGTGGACATTGCGGAACACACTCGAAATTGTGTTTCATATATGTATATATATTTATATTTATATATTTATATTTATTATATATACATACATAAAAATATTTAAATGCTGAATAATTATCATGTTCACTCTATGAAGACTACCAGAAATTATTTCTTTCCAAAACGACTTCTAACACTCCACCAAAACCCACATTTGCAATTTCTAATTATCAATTGTTCAAATTGTTGCATTCTTTGTAACTGTAGAATACTGTATATCGGAATGGCTTAGGCATATTGAGAAAAAATCGGAAAGTAAGAACAATGACTAAATGTTTAAAATGTTATATTTTGAGTTGTTTATTTAAAGACATTTCTTCTCTCTCCTTGCAAATGTGGAAAAAGATTTTTTTATGGGATCAAATAATGTTTCCCTTGTATTGTGTTTTCGGAATTTATGCACCCTATACCTACTTTACTCAGATTTCTTGGATGGGATTTTCAGAGGTTGGGTTGGCAAGTTGTGGTGGATCCTGAGGTGGGAATACTCCGCCATAGTGTAATTATTTTCTAGTTAAGCTAATTGTGACCAGCAATACACTCCCACAGATCACACTATGTACTAATAAAATATATCTGCCTCTATTAACATTATATTTAAACGATTTACCTAAGTCTATGGTTTCATAGAACAAAAATAATAATAGTGAATATTAGGTGTGTTTGTTAGCTGATAAACTGGGAACTCTAAGATGCCTTTTACATCTTCTCCTTAAAAATGTTTCAACTAAATTGCTGCCTATACATTCTTGAGATGTTTGCAGTTAATTCAGTAGACACCACTTGGGACACAAAATCCAATAATGATAACAATAATAACCAGCAACGCGCAAAAACTGCCTCATAATTCGATTAGAATTTGAATACCTATGCAAACTTTCAAGTTTGATAATATTAAGTTATTTTAGGTTAGGTTAAGTGTACTTAACTACTTGCAATACTTTTACATTTCTTCATTCATCCTGTGTACACCAAAAATGTATAGAAAGTTAAGGGTAGGATTTTTTTTTTTTTTTTTTTTTAAATTTTTCGCAGATTTGATTAATACGGCGTGAAGCAGGTGTTTGTAAAGAGTGTGTTGTTTCAGTTGCAGCAGCTGATGTACCACCCCGTCGCGCCATACTCGGTGGTGTACGTGCCGCAGACAGGGGTGTCCGGGCGGGCGCTGGCGGGCACGGGGATGCTCGACTTCTCCATGGACACCCCTGCGGCGTCGTTGCACAAGGGGCTGCTGCTGCAGCACCAGCACCCTCTGCTGCAGCAACACGCCAGCGCCAGCTCCATGCTGCCGTACTGCCGGGCGCTGGTGGCGCAGAACGAGATGTCACCCTACAGCAGCCTGCAGGCGAGGCCGCCCGCCTACCAGCACTACACCTCCTACCAGCCAATGTACTAGCGGGTTAGTATATTGCCCCCCCCCCCCTTTTTTTGTCGCTAACTTTTGGTACCCAGAGCGTAGAAAAATAATAATTTTCCATTGATATCCATCTTAAAAAGGTTTTTTTTACCATATCCGCTTGGCTTCTACTACGCACACTCTCATTAAGGCCTTGGTGGCCAAGTTTTTAGTTCATATGTATTATTTTGTTATGATATATATACATGTGTATATATATAGAGAGAGAGACACACACACACACACACATACATATATATATATATATATATATATATATATATATATATATATATATATATATATATATATCCCCTTTCTCAAGATTATTAATGTTAGACTGCTAGATCTTTCATTGCACGTGCATGGCTGCACGCCTTAGGAAGTATTTTTATTAATTACAACTGGCCCTGCATGGTTATATCTTCAAAACACCGCATTACGATTAAGTTAAATTTTATATATTTGTTTTCAAATTGTTGCAGTAAAAAAAAAAGTAATATTTGAGCTCCTTAAACACTTGAGCAAAGGAGGAACCCTATTATGTATAAGTACAATTTGGAGATCAATGGGGACCAACATTATTCCAGTGAGGGTCCTTATAAGACCCCCGCGACCCTTATGGCTTGTACGCCTATATCGGATACTTTTATTCGGCCATTTTGGGGCCGCGGGGCTGGTGTAGCAGGCTACTCGCCTCTCACCAAGGCGAATCTGGTTACATTGCCGGCGGGGTCGCCCGGACATTCCTACACGGGGAGCGAGGCGGACGTCGCCATTGGCCTGTGAGTCTTCTCGGGGTACTTCCGTTGCCTTTTTACCCTTGCATTCCGTTACTGCTCCATCCCCACCTCACTTCGCCCACGTCGGCTCTCAAGACCTCGCTGTAAATCGCTGACCAAAATCTCTCAACATTCCGACAACGATTGTCAGAATGTGGCAGTGCATAATTTTGAGACGGCTGCAATAGCGGCTTTCGAGATCAAATGTATCGGATTCAGACAAACTTGATATTACAATTTGGCATCAGTGTGTTTCTTGTGTCGTTATCGGCGTCTCCGTTACAGAACCAGTCATGTTGAGGAATGATTACACATTTCGTAAAAATTCTTTGGTCATTACTTTTCTCTTATAGAGGATTTCCATTTCACTAGTGTAATATTGTTATAGTGTTTTCGCGGTTTCTTCACACTTTTCGAATCGAACCTTTACAAAATCACCCCATGTATGACGTATTTAGTTATTTTCTATATATAATATGTATCACAACCTCTTTATACCTCTATCAACATAAAAGTATCTTATTTTTCATTTAAGTTTCACTTAAAGGCCTATTTTATTTATAATTTACAATATTTCATTTATAATAAATATGAGTAAGAACAGCGAGAAAACATGTGTGTTAGTAGCGGCTAGTAAGAAATAGTTCTTACGTAAAATATTATTACAACTAAGTGCGTATGAATTCGGTGCGTTGTCCCTCTGCCGTAAATTTCTATACTTTAGTAAGCTTAGTTTGAACGAGGCGTAGGAATATCCTGGAAGTAGAATTTCAGCAGGACTTCAGAAAAGTGTGAATTAACCGGTAATGGATTGTACTTATAGAAAAACAGGTGTTAGGACTATATTGGAGCAACGCAAAATATTGTTGTGTATGGAATCATATTTTTAAATTACATTCGGCTATTATAGTTCAAATGCTGCCTGATTTTGCAATTAATAGCGTTTCTCAGATTTTCGTCTTTATTTGTTTTGAGCTTTGGTTATTTTACGTTGTATTTCCTTGACATTTGTATCATCCTGCTAGTTTTCTTGTAACGTAATATATATTTCATAATAGCAATAATACGCAGAGTTCTTTATTTAAGTATTACGACATAGAAATAATGTTTGTAAAATGTTTTTGGCGAAGAGTACCCTGTTTTAATGTCACGCATAATAATGAACATAGTTGTTAAATATGTTAAATCAAATAGATTCTATCGTCAGTTTACAACGTCCTGCAATATAAGTGGAGTGGAGAGATTTGGGCCGCACTTAACATCGGGTCTTGAAATTCAATAAGGGTGATGTAAGGTGATTATGGGGCAGTGCTTGAGTGCAAGGGCGGGGGAAATAGGAGATTCCCCATGCGAAAATCCGGGAGCGACCCTACAACACAAGTGAAAATCCTCTAGAGAAATGAAGATTCCGACAGCTGCCTCACTGCCGGATTGAATTCAAAACTCGGTGACTTGCGAACTTATTATTCCACTAACGAGCGTTCACAAATCGACTTTTATCATTACGGTAGCGGAATGATGTTATTCGTGTAGTGTAATAAACCCGAAAATTTCGGAACTTTATAGTAAAAGGAGGAACGACGCCATTCAGGGGCTATCAAGCAAAATAGTTACGTAAAATCGATGTTTGGGCTATACATGTGTGTAAAGGCTGTTCATGATAAAGTGAGCACTTTTAAAATCAATCTTAGAAAAATGTCACTACCCCTACCTGCATATGTTTTAACGGGCGCACTGAGTGACATGCGCCCAGTTAAGTTGGTAACGGTGGATGGGAATTGGTATGTATTGTAAACGTCGAATAAATAGTGTTATGCAACCATTTCTCATGAGACTAATTATTTCTTTCACTTTCTGTGTTTTTTTAATGCATCGGAGTTTAAAAATGAGCAGATTTGTAAAATATTTACTTTTTAATAATTTCACAGTTTCACTTGACCGACTCATGAATAAAGTGATGAGGCCCATGACAATGTTAATTATAAAGAATGTTAATCTTAAGAATACACAACGTGCATATAAGTAGATCTTAAGCATGGCTTTCAAAAGTGCTCATTTCACCGCGAATAGCCTATAATTAAGTAAATGTCCTCAGAAGATAAGTTTTGTCCGGAAATTTAAAAATAATTTAAGTATGATTTTTTTTTTACTTTTGTCCTTTAATACAAATGAAACAAAAACAAGTAATTATTAGAAATAGCTAAAAATCAGTAATTCAGACATTCTTTGCAGAGTTTCCTTCCGAGGAAAGAGAAAAATACCGAAGTGCCATCGGCAGTTCAGTGCGTTGGCTTCCATTGTGTCATGAATAAAAATATCTTACTGTTGCAGATCTTATTCGAGAGGATTTTAGATACAGCGATTGCATGTAAAATCCTTTGAAGGTTGTCAAATAATGCTTCCTAACGGCCTGGCGCGACCTTGTAGGGTTTTCTGTATTTACTGGGAAGTCGCCCCAGCAAATTTCTCCGCCTTTTTGAAGCCGGTTCGCTGTCATGATACAAAGTAGCTATGTAGTCGCCACCGAATGCTCGCAGTGCCATCGTTGCGTTACACAAATAACTATCTGAAGCCATTGATTAAGATAAGATTTCAGATCAACCATAAAACTAACTGGAAAATTTCGGAGAACTTTTCTGATAGTCTCGCCTTCTTCAACAATATTTTTCATATGTCTTCGAGGACCAGTCCATAGCGACATTCACCGCAGACATGTCTGGTGTTTACAGAGGAAACAATGAAATCATAGATATACTTACACTATGGATGTAAACTACTAGTTGAAACACCGGTGTTTTTTCGAGGGGCCTCAGATGTTTATATGAAAGTGATTAAACAATGGTCGATAGTGCCACTTTCCCAATATGTGAGGTGCTTATTATAGCAACGCAGTTCCTGTAGGCAGGTCAACATCAGTAGACGCGAGGTGTGGCATTTAAACATGTAAATCACATTCACACGTTATATACAGGCTGGGACTGAATTTGACCAACAAACATCGTGAGGTGATTCCTTATGTAAATAGAGAGGGAAATATATGAGTCACTTGCTAACTAAATCGTGTATTACAGGAGATACGAACGTTTAAAATCGAACTTTCAAATTGCATTTTTGTGAAATATTGGAAACGAAGTGAAATTAAAATGCAGTTCTCCGAACAACGTTTTATCTTATCGGGATCTTCAACCGAAGAGCAAACTCTCATTAATGCCTTCCACCATTATGAAAATAACAGGTGTGCCCACCCTTGCATACTACTTCTTTACCGTAAAAATTTGTGAAAGTTTGATGCTGGCTTATTGAGCAGTATGACCTTATTAACAAAAAAATTACTCTTTTATTGCAACTTACCAGGACTCCCCATTTTCGTGTAAAACGCACACAGAACTTTCGACGGCAACAGTACAGTTAAGATAAAAATGTCTACCATCGTCTATGCAGTGGACACAGCAGCTTACCCTACACTCATGTATGTAGTATTGCCTACGTCGTAGACACTGTATTGCTGCCACTGAAAGTTTTGTGTGTGTTTTACACTAAAACTATAAGTTCCAAGCAATTGCCATAAGAGGAACATTTTTGTTCATTAGGTCAGAGTAACTCCTGGCGGTAGAAAAGTTGTGTGCAATAAGAGGGTGCGCTGTTTTTATTACGGTGGTAGGTTGAAAATCCCGATAGCATAAAACCATTTTCGGAGAGTTGTAATTTAATTTCCAATACTTTCCAATATTTTACAAAAATACTTTCTTAAAACTAGATTTTCAAAGTCTGTTATCTTATTTAAAAATACAGTTTATGTGTGTTATTATATTTACAAGATAAAAGCCATTAGTAAACCTTAAGTCACATATACGGGCCGTGAAGACCGCCAGAACTAGTTTATAATTTTCTCATTTTTCGTGTTTTCTCGATCCCAAGTTAGACGGCAGCCTCGGCTAGTGTTTATTCGCGGTGTCTAAAATTTTAAACACTGATTACAGCTGCCCATTACAAAAAAAAAAAAAAAACTGTGCTGAGGAATTTCTATTTTAACCTGGTAGTTTATAACATTTAGAAATAAGACTACTTGTAAATCTCGATTTTCAAGAGCGTGTATGTGCCTTGATAACCATTATAAGTAATTTTTCTTAAGGTCTATTCAAGGTTACTTCCAACTTTCCTGAAGACCTGCTGAAGTTCTACTTTGAGAATATTCCTCCGCCTCAAGCAAACAAAACTTTACTTAGTCTAGAAAATTACACCAAAGGAACAATGCACCGCAGTCTTGCGCACTCAGTTTAATATTTTGCATGAGAACTATTTCTTACTAGACATTACCAATACGCCTGTACTCTCTCTCTCTCTCTCTCTCTCTCTCTCTCTCTCTCTCTCTCTCTCTCTTTCTGATTTTATTTATAATCAATTATAATTTAAATATTGTAACTTTTACATGAAATGTAAGTAGAAGTTCAATTTAACCAAACTAAGATATTGTTATATTAACAGAAGTATAAAACGCTCGCTATACGTGACGCAGTTAGAACACAACGAAACACGTCAGTGGTGAGGGGAATTCTCAAAAGTTTGAATAAGCAATTGTGAGGATACCGCAAACCGAATATAGCATGTCTTCTTTCTCGTTCTGAATAAGGAATCAGAACTAACGCTGTACAGTAGCTCGTCACTGCGACAGTTGCGGTCATACTGTTATCGGCAGTTGCCATGTTGGTTTCCTGATACCGTCGTGCTGGGAAAAGTGCTTTGCAAAAGTAACGAGTAAACAACCAGATAATGCGTCTTATAATTCTGCATGGCTCTGCGCTACACAAAAATTATACGTAAAAATTCCTATAGGTGGTTCAAGGACCTATGAAACCAACGTTTGGAAAAATAAGTCACTGTTTTTACTGCGTGTATTTTAGTGGACACGCTGACTTGCATGCTATCTGTAAAGTTGGAAGCGTGTTAGTAAACGTAGCTTTATGTATTGACGTTGTATTATAACTGCGAATTTTAAATTGATGGGTAGCGAATTTATTTGATTTATTTTCTGCTGGTTTCGTACGCATAATTGTAAGGATGTGTTTATTGGTAACATAGTATTTACATTCCTATTTTACAGTTATACCTGACTGATGCATGAATAAAGTGATGTGCTCCATGGCAATGTTAATTTTTCATGTGGTGGAAGAATATCAAGTGAGAAAAAAAGTATATCACAAGCAGTGCTCAAAGCTTTTAACCTTTTCCTGGTGTGAAAATCACTGGAAGCCTGTTTCACTAATTATGGCATGGACCTGCGCTAGTAGGTAATACCATATCAAAATATGGCACTAAATCACCCGTGGGGATCGTGGTGGATTATGAGGATACTCTTGCCTGTGAATATGTATGTTAATATAACGAAACCTGTTTTCAAAGTCATAACGGCAAAAACATTGAAATTCTTGCTTATGTACAACTAGAACTATGTTCTGTAAGTGCACCTGAGAGATGAAAATATCCTCGTTTTTATGAATTTAAAAAACTACTTCATTTCAATACATTTCATACGTAAACTAACAAAAATATTCTCTGTGTTTTGGCGTCTCAACTTGGCGATGATAAATAAAATCAGCCTCAAGCTCGTCACACCAAACCATATCCTGAACATTCTCAACTTCACAGTTGCATCAGTGATGTAGCGCACTAAACCTTGAAATACTTTTTACAGGCGTTCCGAGATCGGTTTCTGGAGAGCCTAACGTATAAGTAAAACATTTTCATTCTAACAGCTATGACTATGGTACATGATGCTAAAATGGGATAAAGCAGTTTACTGAAGAAAAAAAGGGCGTTTGGCTAGTTTGGAAATCAGCCATGTATTAAAAAGAAGCGGTTTAGTCTCTAACATCCTATCTATGATGTCCCATTTTTTGATCCCAGGTCCCTACACTGAGAGAAAATGGAACAAAATATTTGTTTGTATATTTGTTTGTATTTAAATGTTTGTATAGGGCCAAATATATAATATATTTAGTTGCCCTAACAAAATATATTGTTAACAAAATTTGAAAAGCAAAAAAATTACTTTTGTTCGTCTAACAAAATATATGTTTGAATAAACAAAATCTCTGTGTTGGACCAAACAAAATTAGACAGTCAACTAAATATTTTGTTGAATCAATTGTACATATTTGTTTGGCCACTCATTTGACTGAATTCGTTCGAAAATACAGCTCGAGAGTTAGTTAGTTTTTTTTGTAACAATTATGATAGTAAGAGTGTCTGTTAGTGAATCTATTGATGCGTATAAGCACATAAATAAAACAATGCAACAAGAAACTGAAAAGTATAAAGCAGTAAAACTAGAAATATGTGTTTGCACACGTTACCCAATATACACACAATTATTAATTTATTAACTAGCTTTCCGGCATCATCAATCTTCAGTGGTCATATTATCTGAGATTACTAAGGCGTAGCACTCGGACGCAGATGATCTAGGTTCAAAACTAGGTCGAAATTGTAAAATTTCTATATTTCGGTATAAACTGTTTAATGTATGTGTAGCCAAACAAATATTTAGTTGCACCAACCAAATTTACAGTCTGGTGCAACCAAATGAGAACAACAAAATAATTCGGTTTCAGCAACAAACTATCTCATTGCCCCTATATAAACAAATAATTTGGTTGTCACAAACAAATCTTGTTTGATTCAACAAAATCTTCTTCTCAGTGTAGGATGGAAATTTTTTGGACGGAGATTCTCATGCAAGAAGTGTCGAGGACTTTGCCGTAGTGCACGCGTTTTCTCTGGGTGCTCCCGTATCATTCTTTCTTTCATACCGCAATTGCGCCACTTCTCTCTCGTTGTCTGGAGTGACAGGCACCGTGTACTTCGTGTAAGGAAACTGGCTCGGATTATCATCTGTCTATTCTGCGGGAACATGTGAATTTGCACAACTTCAGATACATACAAATCGATCGATACAGCAAAGTAAGAAAAGTCTGCCAGTGCCTTCATACACTGAGTGAATGACGTGAATTTGATACTCCACGCATGTATTAATAGTCTTCAAAGTACCCCAGTGCTGGGTAATTACACAGACATTCCAGAAGTAATGGGACAGCAATATGTAAAGGTAATTGTTGGTGGCGTCACCACACCGCGACTTCTTGGAAGAGTCCAGACCTGTGTCAGTTGTGCTCTGACGTCCTTGAGTGAAGATATTTTGACAACACCGAGATCTTGAAAGCCGGTGAGGGTGATTTAAGTGGGTATGGAGCAGTGCCAGAATGAAATGGGATATCCCCGAGAAAACCCACGGCACGATTCCCACATGCGAAAATCCGGAGTAACCCGGCCGGGGATAGAACCCGGATCCCCTTGGTGGGAGGCGAGCGGGCTAACCGCTCAGCCACCAGGGTCCTTTGAACTACTTGGTAACTACTTGCTTGCATCGGTTCTCAATACCTCGATGTTAAGAGCCGTAGAAATCTCTTCAATCACTCACTTGCTTGTAGCCCTTCATGGACTTCACATACCCTCACGAAGATGGGATATCCCAGCAAGATAATTAATACACTACCTAAGTCATCGGGCGAAAGTTGTCCAGAACTGGCTCGAGGGGCATTCTGGAGAGTTTCAATGACTATTGTGGCCAACTCGTTCGCCCGATATGAACCCCATTGAATATCTATCTGGCATATGGAGGAGGCCCATTCGCACTCAACATGCTGCGCCTACAAACGGCAGGGAATTGTGTGTAAAGGGCTCTTCACGATAAAGCGAGCACTTCAGAAAAGAACCTTAGAAAAAAGTCACTGCCCCTGCATGCATATATTTTAATGTGCGCACTGAGTGACATTCGCGCACTAAAGTTGGTAGCGATGGATGGGAAGTAGTTCCACATACTAACGTCGATGTCGAATAAATAGTGTTAGGTAACCATTTATGATAACTTAAAATTGTTTCTTCCGCTTTCTGTTTATTAATGCTTCGAAGTGGAAAAACTAACTGATTTGTAAAGTATTTACTTTCTTAATAATTCCAGAGTTGCATTTGACCGACGCATGAATAAAGTGACGAGGCCCACATCAATGTCAATTTTACATAAGGTGGGGGAATACACAACGTATATACAAGTAGATCTTAAGCAAAGCTTTCAAAAGTGCTCATTTTACCGTGAACAGCCTATAGCTACCAAGAAGGAATGGGTCAACATCTCGCCACAGGCGTTTCGTTCGTTTGTAGAATCGATGCAACGAATTGCTGCACTTAGCCGGGCTAGAATAATGCCTGTGATACTAAAACCGTATCCCAATGACTTTTGGCATGTCTGTGTATTTAATTTGCCAATTTTTTTCTAGTTTAAGTTTTAAGATCTCGAATAAGTGTATTATAAATAAAACAAAAATATAGACTGCTCATGGTAAAGCGAGCACTTTCGAGACCCGAGTTACTTTTCCTTTCAGCCACTTTTATTCTCCAACCACCTTTTTAAATAAGTATTTCCGTGTAAGTAATAAACACAGTGTGCATATTCCTACCGCACTCGGAAGATAACGTCTAAGGCTAAAACAAAATATATTTATTAACTATTATTTCAAATTAAAGGGCTTTCAAAAGTACTCCCCTTACCGTGAATAGCCTATAAGCAAGGCTAACGCGTTTTATACAGTATCGGATAGTGAAATTACATCAGATGTGTGGTGTCTCATTTCTTAAGTGTGAAAATGGAAATGTTCAACCATGTGGAAAAAAAACTTAATTTATTTATTGGTACAAGATCAAAAGTAAAATTGTTTAATAACTACAAGAGGTTCTTGTTACACTTATTGATAGACAAGATCTTACTTAAACTGATTAAATACTTTTTGTGAACGACCAAACAAATATTTATAGTTGATAGGTCAGATTTTGTTGGCCCAAAAAAGGAGGACGCTTAAGTCAAACTGCAAAGCTTGTTAATATATTTCAATATTTCAATTGTTATTTAGTTAACAAAATAGATTGTAAGACTAACTACAAATATGTTTGGTAATACACATACAAGCAATTTGCTGGAGACACCAAATTTTCTCTCAGGTGTATGTTTACAGTTATTTTCCCTGACATTGAAACAAAAAATTGCTTTGTTTCAGGGTATCTTACAGCAGCCATCGAGAATCTACTCCAGCAAGTGACAGCTTTCGACCCGCTCTATTAATTACTGTTATTTGTTCGCATATGAAAGTAATCGGTAATATTTATTACTCTCTTTATGTGTAATAATCTTTTTTAATGTACATATATTTATTATTATTGTAAAATAAAGAATGTAGTGTTTTTTTTTAATTGTGTAAGTTGATTCAATACTGACAACTAGTGAATTTTCCAGAATATTTGATATAATTAACATTGATTACAAACTATGTCACCGACGAGTAAGCTAAATAATTTTATTTCGAAATATCTTATTTTATATGAACAAACTAATATCTACATTCAGTTTTCATCAGTGAGATGCATAGACAGTGTTTTAGTACTCGTGATGACAGATTCTTGAGTCATTATTGCAAATTCAAGTAGGTTTATTACTATACAGTATCCACATGAATATCCAGCTCCTAGTTAAAGTAGTATATTATATATCACCCAGCAATAACACAAACTTAATATCAATCAGAAAAATGCACTCCTTCGTATTTGTATGTATTATGAGTAAATACCAGAAATTTCGCGGATTCATTCGGCAACATGCTAGACTCCATAGTTCTTTGTGTACTCGAACCTCAGTTAGTTGTTCATTGGCTCTTGCTCCAGTTTAACCACTGACCTTGTAACACGGGATTCAGTCCTTGTTTTCCTTACTGTCTCGTTATTGGCAGAAAGCCGCCTGGGGCGTGTCTAACGAATTGTGATCGAATAGAAGTAGGAACATCGATGTACATGCGGTTGAGGTTTAACGTGTCCTCAGGTGAATTCGCGAAATATCTGGGTCTCTAATTATGACGGTATTCTCCCAATTAATAACCTCGTAAAGGTGCACACAAAACGTCGTTTGTTTTTACTTTATGATCGCATTATAAAATCGCAAAATATTTACTGTCGTATTTTCTGCTTTGTGTTATAAATCTCTGGTGTTCTTAGAAACCATGCAGTTGTAGTAACTAATATGTCTGTGGTAGCAGAGACTGTATGAAAAAGACTGAGGAGAAAACATTGCCGGTTATCTATTTCGGTTCTCTTAAAATTTCACACTAATAACTGAGGCCATTAGTAAGGATATTCGGATGAGTCAGCTTTAACATCAGTAATATCAGCACAAACTATGTAATTACATTTATAGCTTAACTTGCGAAGAAATCACTAATAGATCGTAAGGTGTCAATAAAAGCGGCCATAAAATATCTTACATAGGACAGATCTAGATATCTGACGGCAAGCATAAAAGGCATTCGAGCAACGCCCTTAGTTAAATTCTGTAGAATTTTATGCGCAAACTATTTTTCCATCGTATTTTACACTTCGTCCAATTTGTTAGCGTTCTTAAAAGTCAGTTGAGAAACAATCTGAAACACTTCTTTTCATAGTTTTCACTTCTGCTTATTGCGTAATGTAGGCCTGCACTTAGCAGAAGGCATCGTGTCTAAGAAGTGACATGGTTATTGAATATAAACATAATTGTTCGTAAATGAAGAATGACGCCTTACCTTGTCCTACCTATTATCATACAACCTCAGTTAAAAAATTGTTATTTTAAAAACATGAGATTTTAAAAGAAGTAGCAAGAAAATTTTAACAATTCTAGTTTTTAAAATCTAAATTAACATTTAATGCAACAGCTATTTAATTCCAAAGTATTTATTTGCGTAGAATGCAACATTTTTTTCGTAAAGGTACAGTTGATATACGGAAACGTGATCGGCGATGAAGAAAAATCGAGCTGATCTCTGTAAATGCAAAAAACGGAAAGTTTCCATATTCCCCACCGACTCGGATTTCGGAAACGAACAATGCCGATCCTACACGAAACTTTCTTCGCCAATGTGACCAGAAAATTATAGTTCCTGTGGCAGTTAACATGTCCACACCACTTAGACTTATGCCTTAAAACATCAAAAAGTACATCACGAGCTCGTAATGTATGGCAACACTTCGAATCACTCAAATATTACTATAGGCTGTTAACGGTAAAAAGATCACTTTTGAAAGTCCTGCTTAACATCTACTTGTATGCACTTTGTGTATCCTTCCGCCTTATGTATAATTAACATTGCCAGTGTCCTCACCACTTTATTCATGCCTCGGTCAAGTGAAACTGTGAAATTATTAGAAAAGTAGATATTTTACGAATCTGCTCATTTTTACACTCCGATGCATTTAAGAAAAACCGAAAGTGGAGGAAATAATTTAAGTTTATAACATATATTTATTTAACACTTTTTATTCCACGTTAAAATATTGGACTACTTTCCATACATCGTTGCCAACTTTATTGGGCGCATGTCCACTCAGTGCGCAAGTCAAATATATGCAGGTAGCGACAGTGACTTTTTTCTATGGTTGATTTCAAAAGTGCTCACTTTATTGTGAACAACCTTTACAAACAGAAACGATACTTATAGAATATTTCTTGTAATAACATACTTACACCACAAAGTTACCACGAGAAGGTCATAGGTAAGTGGTCAAGAGTGTTTAACGCCCAACTTTCATTCCGTGTTCAAACCTCGCTCCAGAATAAAACACATTTTGTATGTTTTAAAATAATTTTATTCACACAGTAAAAAATCGAATAACGAAATAGTTTTTTTTTTTTTTAAGTATTCTCTATTTGTTTTAACCGGAATTACAGAAAAACGTAGTAGTAAATTTAAGGAGATGTCTTGCGAGTTCACGGAAAGTTACGTAAAGTCCGTTACTGAAAAGTAACGTGTCCGTAATTTTACGGAGAGGTCTGGAGAAGCACTTTTCCCTAAAATTATAGACTTTTTTAACATTGTAGGATGAAATTATTTGTATGATAAGAACATGGCACCCGAATGATATATGTCGTTTATTTTTAATTTTTGCGAGTTTTTAAACAGCTCCGTCCCTTCCACGGACCGACCATGAGAAATTGTCAACAAAAGTTCATTTCCAAACATGTATTTGCTTGCGTGCGTATTGCATTAGTGTTGGCATTTCTCCTGAATTTTCTCTGGCTAATACGTTAGTTATTGGCAGAACTTATTCGCCGAGAAGTACCAACAAGATCATAGAATGTGTGTTCGAGACGACCACCACACCGAGGTCCGGTGTGAAATATGCGGAATCTAAGCATTACACTATTTACTCACTCAGCGACGATGTTTGCAACAGGACAATGCACCGTCATTACCAGAACTGAGTCTAAGGTTAGGAACAAAACCAGTTTTATTACGGGAGAGTTTAGTATAGGAAAAATTCCCCCCGCTACGCTAGGTGTGCAGTGTTCCAACGAGGTCAGTTTTAACTAAAACTTAAAACTACGTGAATAATGAAAAAGAGAGATTTTACTTAGTGACGAAGTTATTTTTTATTTTATTTATGATTATTACAACTAATTTGTTTTTTAACGTAGAAAATAGAGAAAAAAACCAGTACACATGCGACATTAGCGCTTGCCTAGTGTAGAAAAATCTTAGTTGCCAAACTAAAAGCATTGAGCTTCCCAATCTGAGTACAATAAACCTTACCGGGACCTCCCGAGCAGAGCAGGTTACCGGTGAGAAATACCGCGTGAGCTGATGCACTTGCGAAAGGAGAAACCTTTTCATTTACAAGTAAACTATAAATACTTATAGTCTGCAGTAAATAATCAGCGCAGTTTGTTATAATCTTGTGAAATATAGTCAATATTTTTATATATATATTATATATATATAATACAATTAACCTGTATCTAAAAAGCATTTGCGCATTCCTGGACTAAAACTAAAATGACATACACGGATGTTCGTTTCTGCACATGTCCCGTATCTACAACACTGGCTTTGATTTACCCCCAGAACTGTTAAAATCACATGTTCAATCAGTGACGTCGATATTTGGTATGCATAATCCTTTTCCCTCTCATCCTCACAATCCCACATATTTGCAAGTGGAAGTGTACTTATTTTTCATTACGTATATTTATGTAAAGAATGAGCGAACCCTAGTTTAAACCTTGTGGTTTTGGCAATTCCAGAATGAGCAAAGCAGTTCAATGTTGAGAACTGGAAATTTTTCATAGACCATTCACAGTTACTTCCAACTTATCTGAAGCCCTGATGAAATTCTATTTCCAGGATATTCCTCCACTTCATGCAAGCAAAGTTTAACCAAGTATAGAAAATTACACCAAAGTGAACACGTACCGGACTCGTGCGCACATAAAACATTACTTTGCGTAAGAACTATTTCTTACTAGGCGTTACCAACACATCTTTTTTTACTCCCTGTTTTACATTTATATTAAAGATAAATGAAATATTATATGTTATAGACAGAATAAAAGTTAAAATTCAATTTAACTAAACATAAGGTACTTTTATGAAAATACGTGTATAAAACGCTTGTAATATGTGGCATTTTTAGGAAACAACCTAACACATCATTCATAGGATTTTTTTTTTAAGATTTGATTAAAAAGAATGAAGAAATGGTGAATAGACTATACTTGGAGGTGGCATGCGAATGCAACCCTTTGTTTCTTCTACGCGCTATAGGTCTCTAACATTTGAAATACACGGAATTTTCTTGAATGTTGTGAAAGTGACAAATCAAAAGTGCGAGTCCTTTACTTAACCATTTAAGGCTCATTTTTATTTACGGTTTCAGGTGTTGAAAACAACAGGTCTTATGATGTGTCCTGTACTCAAGTCGACAGGACAATTTTTTCGTTGTCACAGCCAATGAGCTTTTGGCTGTATGATGGGCTACATTTACACGAACCAATTATGCTCTAGACCAGTAAGACGGCTTGCAAATCATTTATCCACAAGTAAGAACACTGATTTCTGAGCTTCGTAGTGTGCAATACAGACTAAAAATTACCTATGGACTATTCACGGAAAAATGAGCACTTTTGAGAGCCATTTCATTCCGAATAATAGTTATGACTGTACAACTTCACGAAGACCCCGCAGTGTAACGAGTATTGAATAATGATTTAATTGATCAGAGTGCTTGATGTATTGGTAATTTGATGCACAACTAGCTTTAGGTTCGTGAATGATAATTCCAGAGCAGGAATGGTGGATTTTGGAACCAATATTGGAAGTGATTTTGTATTTACAGAATTTGGTAGGAACTCGAATTGTGAAATGCGCTTTACCGAAACCAGCCACAAAAACAAATTTAGATCACTTACAGTTTTTCTGAGACGACTTCTTGTGTTTAATATACACAGCAGCGGTATTAATAAATAAAATTCAACAGACCAACTCATAAAAGCGACCACATATATTCCCAACTTTTGTTATACATTAAGAATATATAAAAAATTAAAAAAATCACAGGCAGTACATGTCCATCGAATATCGTCTCCTGGAAAGGACACCAGATGTCGCCCCCCACACAGGGTTGTCCAAGACGACCCAGCGAACAGTATCAGAAACGTCGGCGTGTCACATAGTCTTAATATATACGCTTCATTTTAGTTTTAGGTGTTAACCTACGAGTGCTGTGGGATATACACGCTGTGTTTATTACTTACATGGCAATATTCATTTTAAAAGGAGGTTAAAAGATTAAGCATGGCTGAAAGTAAAACGTAACCGTGAACAGCCTATACACGTGCGTAATGTATACAATTGTGTACACTCGGTCTGAATGGGTTGAAGAGAACAAGCAGCCAATTGATGCTGTAGTTTACGTTTTGGCATGTTTACTTATGGAAAATTAAAGTTTATATACCTAACTGTATACAGCCGAACATTAAGGCGGATTCTCACCCGCCGTTTTGAATTTATAGATTTTTGACCAAAACTTCTATTACAGAAGGTGCATTGAAATTTCCCGTACGACATATCTTAAATAACAGATGCACAAATTTCGTCGAACTGCCATAGCTTCGCTACATTGATTAATTTTTAACTGATAACTGTCGAGGAGAAACGCGATATTATTTCTTGAGAACGATTACAAAAGTGACGATACAAACAGCTATCAAGAAATACTGACCGCAGACAATGCACTAGGCAATGTTCTGTGCTCTGTTGTTCCAAAAAAAAAAAAAAACTGATACAAAACTGTATTTATAGAGTATAAGCTGTTCACGGTTAAGTGAGAACTTTTGAAAGCCTTCTCAATTGGAATAATAGTCCATACATGTATCTTGACGTTATCTTGCGAGTGTAGTGGAATATACACACTGTGTTTATTACTTACACAGCAATAATTATTTTGAAAGGTGGTTAAAGGATAAAACATGGCTGAAGGGAAAAAGTAACTAGGGCCTCAAAAGTGCTCACTTTACCGTGAACAGGCTATACGGCAAAAAATTCCATACATCCAAGATGGCGGGTGGGAATCTGCCTTGACTCAGAATAGACGCAGGAGCGCGGAGGGTCGCGCCATATATATATATATATATATATATATATATATATAGCGCGGAGGGTCGCGCCATATATATATATATATATATATATATATATATATATATATATATATATATATATATGGCGCGACCCTCCGCGCGTGCGTGTGTGTGTAATGTTGACGTGTAAAAGACCACTTGTGAAGTCAAGCTTTGAAGAAGGTCGCCGTCTTTATAGGCTATTCACGGTAAAATGAGCATTTTTGAAAGCCCTGCTTAAGATCTACTTGCACGTACGTTGTGTATGTATTCTTCAGCATTTATGTAAGATTAACACTGTCGTGGGCTTCATAACTTTATTCATGCGTCGGTCAAGTGAAACCGTGAAATTATTAGAAAAGTAAACCTCATCACAAAACTTAGAAGTGCAAAAAATGCATTCAACATTCGTGTCATCAGGTTGATGTTCCTTTGTTGAGAGGTCATTCATTATCACTATAATTTATGAGTTGGACTGCAATGGAAGAATTAGATGAATAAGTAGACTCAATGGAGTGTGACCTCTTGGAAACCTTAACTCCCTTAGACGTCTCATTTTGTTTATCCCGCTTCTTAGTAGTAATCTTCGCCTTTTTCTTAGATGCTTGCCCCTTGAGCGACACTTCCAAGTCCTTCTTATACGAGGAAGAAGTCAAGAACTGTGTTGAACATTTGGGCCGCCCCTGTCGAGATGTTTCCACTCTCTTATATCTGTTTGGTGGTGGCAAAATATCATAGGGTGAAAATGTAGCAGAGGCTGTTGAATGTCTTAAAAATATATGTTTGGTAAATTATACTTTTGACTCACACACTATAACTGATAAATCAGGCATAACTATTTATAATGTTATAAACCATAGTCTATTAACCTGCTACAGGTTCTGCTTGTTCAGCCATTACGACCACTTCACTTTCCTGGTCCTGTTGCACTGCATTTCCCTGGTCCTGTTGCACTGCATCTATCTGGTCCTGTTGAATTTCATCTCCCTGATCCTGCTGTCGTTGGGTTTGAACAGTGTCTTGACTACTATATTCAGCAGAAATGTAGTCGTGGTCTTTGAAAATATGTCTGTTCGGAGGGAAGACACCAGTGACTCTAAACTCGTTGACAGCAATTTCTCCACTTTGCACCTTAAGGTAGGCACGTCCAAACAGTTCTACAATATTAAAATGTCCCAAATTTATGTAATTATTGCGAAGTCACTGACGTATTTCCTCACTGTAGTACATCTTCAAAGGACCAATGAAAGTCTTATCCAGTGGTTGCATCTTGTGTGTGCAATGAAGTGGCAACGTGATAAGATGAACATGATTAGCACTAGCCAAATCATTCATTTAAATGTTCCTTGTGTGACTGTGATGTCCATCCATCACCAGAAGGACAGGATGCTCTTCTGATGGGTTAGTCTTGTCTATGAAGTGTTCAAACCACTGTTTGAAGAGGTTCGACTGGATTCACCCTGATGGATGACAGGCAGAAATCGACCCTGGTGGTGCTCCTCTCATCAACAGAACACTTATGTTGGTTCTAGGGAAAATTATCATGGGAGGAACAAATGTACCAGCTGCACTCATACAGACAATCATTGTCATCAGCGAATCTCTTTCTGCAGCTGTCAGGACTCCAATTTGACGCTTCCCTTTGTGACCTACAACATGGGGAATCTTGCTTTGCACAACGGACAGCCCTGTCTCATCAACATTGAAGACTCTATCTGTGGGAAAGTGATGTTTGTTCAACAGTTCATCTAGGTTGTCATTAAATACTTTGACCTTGTATGTGTTAAAACCAGAAGCCCTGGCATCAGATGTGCCCATATGTCTTCGAATTAACCATCAGTCTTTATACCTCCTCAAAAATCTCTTCAACCAGTCCTCTCCAGCAATTCCGGAGGCGCCAAATGAGTTTGAAATATTATTTATTTATGGGCAGCTGGTAGGCCATTAGACGAACATCCCTTCTAGTTAGGCCATAGAACAGAGACTCCATGAGACGTCAGTAGTCCACAAGGACACGTTCTACTGCCTGACGCAAAATGGTTTTACCACCCAGTGTTGTTGAAGCTGCAGCATTTTCCTCCTCATTGGAAATTGCCAAGCGAAATAAAGTCGTTCTGGGACCATCACATTCTTTTACAGTCTTAAGATATCCCATTTTGTTCTCACGCACCAGTTTAATGGCTCTTGCCATAATGATGGGATCCCACAACTTTCATCTTCTATGCTCAGGTGGTACAATGCCTCCACTAGACATTATAGACAATCTAAAGACATACCAATTGAATTTTAAAAAGTTTTTAAATCGATTTTGATAGAAGATTATAACCTAAATACAGGTAAATCATTAATTATCTGCATCGCTCTTAATGAACTATATATGTGTTAATACAGGGGAAAAAAAAATTTATATAGTACATAAGCTCAATCAAAAATATCTGATACTATACTTCTGTTAGTGATACGATGAATTTAGTAACCGAAAGAAGGTAATTTTTATTTAAATATAATCCTCAATGTTGGTCATTAAACATATCTAGAACCCATGTGTAATATTAGCCATGTGAATAAGACATTTTGATATACCACACACGAACAGTGAATTACAGTTTTATTGAAATGTTACATAACAAATATGTAAACAACGCGTATAATTAACTGGTATAATTGATGGTTAAGTGTAAGAGAAGACTACATGTCTGAACTTCGCCATATAAATAAAAAACAAATGCCATAAAATCTATTTCAGATCCGTAGGAATACTTGGATGGGATTATGGAATTCTTCTTGGATGTAGTATTCCATGTCTCCCGCCCCACCTACATAAAAGGAACATTACATTAACAGCAAAACATGTGCAACAAAATAACGTGTATTTATATTGGTAGAAAGTTCAATCGATACCCTCTTTCATAAAATATAGTTTAGTAAATAAATTACTAAACATTCATCACAGCGACATTAATAAAACGTACCTTTGAAAAATTTCATTGTGTGTTAAACAACAAAACAATTTTTTTAGAAACACTCTCGGTACTAACACAACTCGGCCACGTTATAACGTCACAGTTGCGACTGCTTATGTAGTTGTGTCGCTATACAAGAGAGTACAGCACATACTAGAGCTAATACGACCATATTCCATAACTCCCATAATATTCCATATCCCCTTACTTTCCTCTACGTGTTCGAATGAGCAATTTTTGTAAAATATTTACTTTTCTTATAATTTTACTTATCCGGTGTACTAATAAAGCAATGTGGTTCCATAGCAACTTTAAATTTGCGTACGGTGAAATAGTACACAGTGTGCGTACAAGTAGATCTTATGGTGGCAGGCCGCCTGGGTAGGCCGCCGAACGGTGTGCAGAGCTCCAGCAGAGAACGTTTTTAAAACACCGTTCAACGTGTCTGAGTGAGGTCTGCTTACGAATAGCATTTAACAAACGTTACGCGTCTGTGTACGTCTTTCAGTGCATTCGTTTCCCTCTAAAGCACGCTTTTGGATAGTGAAAATGGCCCAAACGCGTGTTTTCACGATCTTTTTTATGTATGAACATTCCAGTACAAAACATTAAAAAAGGAATATTGACGTGCATCAAACATTTATTTTTATTATTACGACCGTCATAAAATGGTAGAGTCTTAGCTGAAAGTCTCATAGAGGCGCGTTACCGACGGCAAGACTGCACGCCAGTTCAGTGCTTTGCGCGTAGAGGCGATGAGAGAGTTGATGTCTGGGTAGCCCCTAGCGCTCCCACGCTTTAAGGCCTCAGACGTGCAAAATTCCTTCAACCAGGCGGCCACCTTAAGCAGGGCTTTCAAATGTGCTTGGTTTGCCATAAACAGCCCATAACTAGCACCGTCGTGGGAAAATATTTAGCTTAGTGGAGACGTAATTTCTTTACGATAATTCAGAGATTTCACATTTATAAACTTTGAAAATCACACATTAGAAAACAAGCTATTTATTTTTAAAAATTTGCAAACTATATTAACTAAGGCAATGCAATTATATATTTTATTTAACTATTTTCGATGCAGTAAATTTAAACTAACACAGTACAGACGTTGATAACTGCTGTTTCATTTTCAAAAGAACCTCAAATATTAGAATAAACGATTTACGGTTTTAACTAACTTAAAATAATACAGTATAGTGTACAGAAAGCGTACGTTGAAAGCTCTCCTGTCGGAGTCCGTATTCGCGCCAGAGTCGAATCTTCGCATGCAGATAGCAAATAAATTATACTGACGATTGGCCTCGATGATAACTATTGCACTCAACCTTCGAAAAAAACAGCAGCTTCTAACTGACTTGCTTCCGGTAAGGTTGGCAACTGAATGGTAAAAGTTGTTCCATGTTTTGCTATCGTATTAAAGGCGCCAAGTTTATTTTCGTGCAAGCTGAATTTATTAAATTTAATTCCTGATTGTCTTACGCGCCTAAGAGTAAGCACTTGCGTATAGTAATAGCATCATATTTAAGTTTCTAAGCTTTCACTTGAACAACGCATGAATAAACTGATCAGGTCCGTGACAATGTTAAAGCTGTATATAGTATACAAGATTTACAAAAACTTAGATCCTGAGCAGGGCTTTCAATATCTTTCAGCTAACCGGCACAAATAACCAGTACTTAAAAGCCAGTCATATACTTCGCATAGAAATAACTGCATATAGGTTTCCCGTAAGGCAGGTGTTAACACCCACCTAAGTGACGGGCTTTCGATGAGAGGCACACGTATACGTCTGTCTCCTTGAGGGGCGGCGCTATGAGGCTCGAAGGTGGAGCAATGGCGAAAAGTCAGGGCGGGGAGGAAAACGGGAGTTCTCGAGGAAACCCGCTAGCCACCGGCAACGTCCGCAATATTTCCTGCACGCGAATATTCTTGATGACTCCGCCGAGAATTGACCATGGAGCGCCGGTCGCTGTTTGGGCACGGCGCTTCGTGCTATACAAGCGCACAGCCACAGAGTAGTTGACATTACATAGTAGTAGACCAGCAAGCTTATACCAAGAACTCCAGCTAAAGGCTGTTCACGATAAAGTGAGCACTTTTGAAATCAACCTTATAAAAAAGTCACTGCCCCTTCCTGCATGTATTTTAACTGACGCACTGAGTGACATGTGTCGAGTAAAGTTGGCAACGATGGAGAGGAATGTAGTTCCGTATATTAACGTCAAACAATATGTTTTAGGCCTAGGTAACCATTTGTAATAACTTAAATTATTTCTCTCGCTTTCTGTATTTTTTTAATGCATCGAAGTGTAAAAATGAGCAGCTTTGTACAATATTTACTTTCCTAATAGTTTCACAGTTTGAGTTAACCGACGCGTGAATAAAGTGATGACGCCCATGGCGATGTTAATTTTACATAAGGCGAAAGTACACACGACATGTATAAAAGTATATCTTAAGCAGGGCTTTGAAAAGTGCTCATTTTGCCGTGAACAGCCTATGCACACACACGCCTGCAACATGGTGTCACTCGCCAGCAACATGTTGTAACGCCGTCCGCCAATCAGCTCCCGGTAACCTACTCGCCAGCCAACAGCCCGGCCGGTAGGGAAACTTCCTCGCATGCAGTAGCCAATCAAAGAATAGATATAGGCTATTCACTGTAAAATGAGCACTTACGAAAGCCATGCTTAAGATATACTGGTATGCACGTTGTGTATTATTCCGCCTTATGTAAAATTAACATTGCCATGGGCCTTGTCACTTTATTCGTGCGTCGGTCAGTTTAAACTGTGGAATTATTCGAAAAGTACATATTTTACAAATATGTTAACTTATACACTTCGATGCATTAAAAAAAACAGAAAGCCAAAGAAATAATTTAAATTATCAGAAATGGTTACCTAACACTTTTTATTCGACGTTAAGATATGGAACTATTTCCATCCATCGTTACCAACTTTACAGGGCACATGATGTCGCTCAGTGCACCAGTTAATATACATGCAGGTAGGGGAAGCGACTTTTTACTAAGGTTGATTTCAAAAGTGCTCACTTTATCGTGAACATCTTTTACGCCAAAATCAAAATAACCGCCACACCACTTCGTCTCTGTATATTTATCCACTATTTGGGAAAAAATTAACTAGTTCACACTTTCAGTGATAACTTATAGATAGCAGCCCTGTAAGAACGAACACAAATCGATACCCACCCGGAAATCGAACCCTGAACCTTTGGCGCCAGAAGCTCGCACACAACTACCGGTGCCACGGTGGTCGGCAACAGCCGGGCCCCTACTTCCTGTACAGAATCTTTCAGTGAGAATATAATAAACGTTTAATACAACTGGTTACGAATATCGTAACTGAAACTTCAAGAAAATACGTAAAGAACGCAGTCACATAAATCCATATACCTACCATTAACATTTCCCCGTAAATTCTATAGGTACTCCCAGCGCAGGCACACCATAGCGTATGGTTAACTATTCTGGAATTAGATTTAATAGTAAATTAACTTAATAATTTTCTGAATAATCTATGTAGTAAAATTTGCCATTTAAAATTGTTTGAACCAGGCTATTCTTTAGTAGCAAAGGAAACTTACAACTTATGATATCAATTACAGTACAGCGTATATCTCTGTAACTCCTTTATTAGTCGATCCTGGTAATAACATAATTTGTTTAATTATAACTGAAAAAAGTTGTAGTGACATTTCTTGTTTATGTGCTATTTATAAGTTTACATGCTGTACGTGCTTACTTGATAGTAATTTACCGTCATGTTTTGTGTTTATGTTCGATAAATATATTATTTGATATTTTAATAATTGTTATGACGAGTCCTATATCAAGCCAAATTACGTGCACAATGCTTAAACGAAATGGTTCAAAACAAATCATTATATTCTGTACAATACTTTTGTGAAGCAGTCATTACACCATACTGGCTGTAACCCTAGTGGAAAACCATATAAAACCCTTCCTGTTTTAAAAATAAGACTGTTTGGATGCGGTCAGCTATTTTAAACAAAAAGTGTCATACAGTTTATTTTATCCAAGTGAATATTTGCTACGCGAAGGTCGCAGCACAAATCCAAACTGTTCACTGCAGCCAAAGCGGAAATAAACGCCCGGAGAGAAACAAACAAAAAAAATGAAGTCGCGCTTGAAACACGCGATGCAATGGACAGCCGATACCCAGAAGTTCCATATTATTCAGCACATTCCTACCGTTTGTTGCTTGCATCAAGCAAATCGAACGGTAAACGCAGTCGGTAACGAACAAAAAGTTTTTTACGAAAGCTTTTTCTTTGTGTAGGACGTGAAGGAATATATTTTATTATAGCTTAATGTTATTTCTTTTGAATTGGCAGGCAGTGTTTACTGACTGGTCAGCTAATAGAATTTCGTACTTTAAATTAATGAAATATTTGGAAATTTAGTACTTAATTTTTACAATGTAACTAAAGTTATTAAATACTTTCTTACCAAATAGCTAAATCACCAAAATCCCGCCATATTGCTTTAAACTTCAAAATATTTACGAGAACTGGTTCTTAGGGTTGAAGAAAATCAACTGCCTATGGAGCACTGCACCTTACTATACAATGTGGAGAACTCATAAAAAAAAGTGGTACAGACACCACAAAAATTGTCAGAAAAGTGAGATTTATGCTGTATATGAAAAAATTATACACACACACACACGTCAGTTTCGGCCATAAATGTTTCTGACGAATGGACGCACATAATAATAATAATAAAAATTATCTCCTACATTATTATTACAACTTTCTTGCACACAATTATAGTAAATATTGTGAGGATATTCCATGATGAAGATTTTCTTGCAAATTCTGCTTTCTCGAGCATCCAGAATGGAAATGCGCTTAAATTTGGCTAAAAGTACAGACTATTTTAATCGATTTTTTAAAATAAAAATATATTTTAGTAAAATATTTTATAATGTTGCAAAAAATGTACGTTCTTATTTTATGTTTCTTCTTATTTATTCATATTATTTTCAATGATTCTTTTTGTATTTTTTATATCTTTCAATGAGTAATGTAACTTGAGAAGATCCTTATGACTCTGCTATTTATATATAAATTTTTTACTTATGAATAAGTTTTAAAATATTGAGAGTTTTGGGAGGTAAACTTTTCCTCCAACTGATCAAACTAGGGGGAATTTAAATATTTACAATAATAGAATGGAATTTAATATTCCTGTAAGAGATAGCTTTTCTTTCGCAAATGACTTATGTTTATGAGCAATTTAGTTTTCTAAAGAGAGGTAAGGTTGGAGCTGAGGCAAACTATGATGAATCAGATAATATAGAGGTTTGCTCAAACTTTTTTCCTTTCCAATTTTCTAGAGTAGAAATCTCAAAACATGGAAATATTATTGAAGCTGTTAATAATCCGGGTATAACAACAACAATTATGAATGTTTTATTAAGATAACTAAGTGAACAAAATTATTTAGAATTTACTAGTGTTGATAATCTCTATCGAGATAATCTGTTTCTAGTCATATAGCAGATGAAGTTAAAACTGTTTCTAGTAATAAAAAAAATGAAATAATCAATTCTCTTATATATATGTTTGGTTTTATTAATTATAACAATGAAGTTTGCTGGAAAGGTGGCTATAAAATTACTTTTTTTTCGTAATTCATCTGATAACAATTGTTTATTTCTTTATGAAACTTTAGATAAAGATTATAAAGTTACGAAACATCGTCCTGATCCCGGTAAGATTGTTATTGAAAAATTAGAAATTATGTGGCCTATTGTTGAATATGAATCGAACATGGCAATTCATTGCAATTAAAGAAAAAATATACAAAGATCCAAAAATACCTATTTTTTTTTATTAATGGCAATTTTTAGAAAAGGAAGTCCCTGCTAGATCAACTGTTTTTAACTTGGATATAAAATATCAGTTTAATAATTTACAATTTGATATGCCTGATTTTGTATTTGTAGGTTTTCAACTTAGTAGAAAAAATCGTGCTGAGCAGAATAAACACGCTACTATGTTTGATCATTGTAGTGTAAGACAATTTATGTTAAAAATGGTAGAAATGAAATTTTTCCTAAACAAAACTGGACGCACTGTTTATATTAAACAATTTCTTGCTTATAACGATTTTAGAAATTTAAAAACCAAACTAGATACCGGCTATAGAAATAATGAACTTTATTATAAACCAACTGTAAACTTTGATGGTGATATTAATTACTATTCATTTTGGGGGCGAAGTCCTTTATATGTTCATACAGAAAAAGAACCGTGGTTAAATAAAAAACAAACATAAAAATTAGTATAGATTTTAATAAAGCTGTCAAAGCAGGTACCATTTGTAATGTTGTTTTAATTAAGCGAAGGAATCTTACTTACGATTATTTGAAAGAAAGAATTACTGAAGATTTATAATTTTCAATATTATTAAATGGAGGAATCAACAAATTGTTCCGATAGTTTAATACAATATTTTAGACTCATAGTTGAGTGGTTACATTTAAAACTTTTACGAATTTTTAGAAATATAGATTAATTATTTGATCAAATAAAATAGAATTTTCATGAATATAAATAATTTTTTTCTTTCTCTTAATAAATTTATTTTCTTTATAAATAAAACTAAAAATGTCTTTGTTGCCTTGCAGTTTGACAAACCTTTTTAAAGATGGTGACTGACGTGAGCCATCTTCCTATAAATTAGATTATAATGCTTCTGACGAAGTCGGAGAATAATTTCACAAATCTCATTCAAATTTACAAAGCCTACAATTAACCATTTTAGAAAATATTGACGATATATATGATTTTCGAGACATAGGCGACGACCTAGAGCTTATAGAAGAAGTTTTAAAAAAAATAGTAGAACTTCCATAACGATGATTTCATTGAATTTATAAAAATTTATTTCGTTTCTCAATCAGATTCATTATGCATTGTAACCATATTCATCATAACCATGATCAGATTCATAATATGCAATTGTAAATCCCTCTTCATCAAATTCAAAACCAGAAGACGAATCTGAGCTATCTGTGTCTGAATTTTCTGAATCATCTGAATTATAACCAGATTCGTCATCTGAACTATCTGTGTCTGAAATTTCTATATTTGAATTTCCTAAATCATAATAACCAGAGTCATCAGGATCAGATACATGTACAATTATAATTTAATTGTAATCAGGGTTGTAATCAGATTCGAAATCTGCAAATAGAATCCATTGTAATCGTCTGGATTGAAATCATATTCGTGATGTGTGTCTGGTACTCCGTTCATTTTGATTTTTTTAAATACGATTATTTAAAATATATAAATTTTAAAAAGAAAATATATTTTTTGGATCTGCCCGCTTGAAAAATTGGCATTTTTGGAAAACGTGAAGATTTGCTTGAAAAGCGAGAAATTTGCATGTTTTTGCTAAAATTTTGCTGTTTTTTTAATTGGCACAAATCCTGCACGACGATTTTGAAAAAAATTGAAAATTTGGCTTGTTTTTTTTTTTTTATTTCTATTTTCTTGTATTTGGCTCAAATCTGCTTTTTTTGAGAGCTGCTTAAAAAAAAAATTAGAACCTAAATTTTGCCTCTAAAACCTTGATTTTGGAGAGAAAAAAACTCGATATTTCGATGAAAATTAGGGGTGGGCCAGGATCGGCAATATACGTCTACTATCGTCCGGCACGATTCCCACATGCGAAAATCCGGGGATGGCCCTGCCCGGAATTGAGCCCGGTTCACCTTGTGGAAGGCAAGTAATCTATCCACTACACAACGGTGGCCCCTGACGGCACCTAGATCATTGAGTGTTTGTTTAAAGTAAAATTTTGTGTTTATAACATTTATTTACTAAACACCACAAAGTTGTCGACCGAAATAAAACATTGGTCATTTTTAAACGTAAGAGAGACGCGATATAAATCTAACCCCGAAGAACAACAAAGCTAAACATAGTTGAAAATTCCAATAGTTGCATCACACTGTAAAAAAAAAGCATTAGTAATCTTCCTAAATTCTAATGGAAGTTTTTGACCTACACATAATGTACAAATAATACTATATATAAGGTTCCAAATATATGAACGTTGAGCACCACTACTATAGTCATTTTACGGTTACTTTCATTTTTTCTGGAGTGCTGGTAATGTTCTACATCCGGGATAATCCTCCACCTTATGCAAGCAAAGATTACACCAAAGTTACAACGCGCCGTATTCATGCGCACTCGGTGAAATAATATTTTGCATAAGTACTATTTCTTACTAGGCATTACCAACACACCTATTATAACTGCCGACTTCTCGTGGCGCAGTCGGTTGGTACGCCGCCAGTTGGGAGTGCGGGAGGTTCTCGGTTCGAATCCTAGGTAAGGCATGGATGTTAGTTTAAGTTAGGTCATAATTTAATTTATAAGTCGTCCCCTGATAAGCCTTCAGGCATAACATTGGGGAATGTTGTTAAGCTCTTCCCAATCGAACCTATGACATCTCTATAATCACATTGGCTGTAAACTAAATATTATAATTTATAGATAAAATGTAAGTAACAGTTCAATTTAACCAAAAATAAGGCACTTCCATGTTGACACAAGTATAAAACGCGTGTGATACACTAGATGTTTAGGAAACATCCAAACATGAGGTTCAATTCAAAAGTGTGAAGAAACCACGAATAAACTATATACAAAGTTGGGAACTCCCTTATTTATTCGATTATCTCATATTATGGATGTACGGGAAAGAAACTCTACAATTTGCGCTTTCTTACTATACGTACACACTGATGTGGAAAAATTCGCAAATAATTTCTTAGAATACATATTTCCGTAGTTCCCCCCTCTATTTAAAAAGTGCCAAGGGGCGTTGAACGAGGTGCTGGAACACAAAGTGTTGTTTGAAAGATTCTTGCAATGGGGGTGGATAATTAGGTGAAATATTTTGAGCATACTCCATTCCTACACTATGTCGTCAAAGAAAAACAAATTTGAGACATGAAACAAACCCGAGAAATGAGCCAAGAATGGCTGTAGTCAAAATATATAAGAAAAACGTATAACAAATCACCACAAGGAATTTTGTCAGATAAATAACAAAGCAAAACAAAAAATACAGAACGAATAATCAAAAAGAAAAAAATTTAAAAAATCCAAGGACAACACAATGTTAATTACGCAGACGAAAAGTTAGCTTCAGTCAAACTGGAAAAAAAAATATATATATATAAACCAGGCACAACACAGACTAACATTGAGATGACGACGAGATTTCGCACAAGACTGGAAGACAACGATAACGACACAGAAGAACACAGTAGGTTTTCTAAGACAAACTTGTCGCTACGTTTTAGGAGCTGACATCTGCTCCCATCTTCAGGCGAACTAAAAGTGAAAACAACCTGAATGTGACTTTAAGCAGCACACTCGTAAAGATGACAGTATGACGCGAGTCTAAAGACAACTCTTAACTTTCTGTCTAGCAAATTTATCGCTAAACTGATTCTGAAAACACCCGTTCTTAACATTTTCACGCCCAAAGAAGGTATCCTTAGAGTTGAAATGAGAACTTGAAAAAATACATATTTTTTTTAATAGATGCAAACCAGCTATGTGCACATACAATCTTTCTTGACACTTTATGTGCTACCGACGTCATATTACATTACTAGAAGTTAACAGATATTGTATGGAGTTAGCGGTCATATTATATCGACCTAATTCTTTGAAGACATTATAGATGTAATATTAACTAGCCACCAGTTTTATGTGGGACATTGAAAAGTAATATTACGTCTACTGCACTCAAAATGGAAATTCCTCAAATGACACGATGGTTTGTATGTAACGTTACGTAGGAAATGAAATTTTAATCGGATACTCTCAACTCGGCATTATATCGGCTGAAAGTCGAACAGTACACTCTAATTTCGAATCAGTGGGAGACCACTGAGTCACAGTGAAATTCAACTACTCGAATCAGTGAAAATGGCTCCACTTAGAATCAGTAGCCAAATAATTACGTTAAACTAACCACAGTAATCAAGGAATACCAACTTCAGAGAATTTACGTACATAGGGATGCCCTGTGTTGTGTCGTTTTGTAAAATTCAATGCAAAATCTATAATACAAGTTTTTGCGAAAATTCTAAAAATCCAAGATTGCGGGGACTAATCTACCTTAAGGCCACTTTTGAACGTTGTTTGACAGCCATTTTTACACACTGTTTAACTGATCCAGCAGTCAAAAATAAACCATTGAGTAAACAGTGAAAAAAAGTCTGGTGTATAAGTGGAAAATGTCATTGAATCAATAAGTGAAGGAAATCTGGCATTTTACACTGATTCATCAGTTAAATTCACTGAAGTGTCTGTTGATCAGTCAGATACGCTTGACTGATTGAAGTAGTGAAATTCTCACTAATTCAGATTTAGAGTGCAGTCGACGTTGTACAGTAGAGCGTAGTGGCCGGTGTATTGAGGACCAAAAAGACTATGATAAGTGGAACTACAGAGACCAGCAGCACTGTCGTTCGTGCATTGATGAATATATGCAGTACTTTGAATATCTGTATATATATATATATATATATATATATATATATATATATATATATATATATATATACCGAGGTCGGAGTGTTAAAAAGCTATTAGCGAGACCGCATGCGGGTAGCGCGGCGACGGAAACCATATCCGCGCGTTGGGACCGCTTCCTCTCGGAGATAAGCTCCTGGCGTGCGGCGATATAAGCCCTAGGACGTGAGCCCAACCTCCGAGACCCTGGAGCCGGAGCCCAGAGTTGCGCGACGATGGCCTACATCGCACCGCTCTTCCTCGTCGTGGCCTGCGTCCTGCTGCTGGCTGCTGCGGCGACATCGTCCAGACCCACGCAGCAGGTGTCCGTCAAGGCGGCCAAAGTTAAGTCCGCGAACGGCATAGTACCAGTGTCCTCGCTACCCTGCCGCGAGGGCTACAGAAAGGACGCCAAGGGCGTCTGCCGTCGCATCCTCGGCTCCAGCAAGGGACACCGAAGGTATGTTTTTTATTTACTATGGCCGTGTCCGAATTGGCAGATTTTGTAGACTAAATGATCACGTGACCCGATTTTGTATACAAAAATTGTGACGTATTTGGTAATTTGGCATTTCGTATTTTGTATCTAGCGGATGTCAGCAAAAATTAAAAATTACAAAATCAGCGCCATGTTTGTTTTTACTTTAAAAACACTTGCGCGAATGCATACATAAAATTACTTTTAAAACAAATAACTGCACAGAAAATACACCACAAATATTTTAAAAAGCAAGTAACTGTTGTGCGTTGTATTATATTAACCGCAAAAAAAAATGTTTAATATCTTTATTGCATACTTTATTATTTTCTGTTTTATAAACGTATTCGTAGTATTCCAGTGATGGTTGCAGAGATATTACGTCTGTTTTAAGCATTACATTTGATTAAAACCTTTTGCACTGTTAATGAAATAATATGTTGCCGCAAGTGCTAAACAAGTGACTGTCGACAACGTCCGAATTGATACCTACCAAATCACAAATTTACAAAATCACGAAATAACTAAATTTGTCAATTCGGACACGGCCTATAATCCATTCACGGTTATTCCAGCCTTTTCTGAAGCCCTGCTAAAGTTCTACTTCCAGGATATTCCTCCGCTTCGTGCAAACGAAGCTTAACTAAGCCTGGAGAATTACACCAGAGGGACAGCGTACCGTACTCTTGCCCGCTCAGTGTAACAGTATTTTGTATAAGGACTATTCCTCACTAGGCGCTACCAACATACCTATTTTCTCCCTGTTTTTATTCGGATTATTTACAAATGTAGCATTATAATTTATAGACAAAATATTAATGACATTTCAATTTAACAGGGAAAAAAGTAACTTTTATGATCACAAGTATAAAAAGTTTGAGATACGGGGCGTATTTAGGAAATAACTAAATACATCATATATGGGGTGATTTTTCAAATGTTTGGTTCAAAAAGGCCGAAGAAACCATGAATGGACTATCGACTTGTCAAACACGATGCATAGCAGGACGACAGAAAACAATAATTATTTTATATTTGTGCCTAACACTTTTCAACTTATCCATATTATATGTGACGTCATTTTAAATAAAAAAAACTTACTCTATTATTTTTGATGACTACATGGAAAAATCTAGTAACAGTTACACATCAAAAAGCTTAATACGTTTTGCGCACACAAAATTATGAATATTAATATAATGAATTCGGTTAAAACGTTATTTTAAACACTGAAACTTCAATGACGAAACAGCATGCAAAGTTTTGCGTTCATCTCTAAATTATGCATGTCTTTGTCATCCAAACAGCATTTTCCTACATAGGCTCATGCAGTCGTTTCTTCTCATTGTTGGGTAGGAAACTCAGTCAGTAATGCGAGTTATGTCGGACACATACCTGTCAGCTTTGAAACAATATTATTTGAAAACATAAGGGATGGCTGGAAATATGCATGACTCAGACTAGGAATTTGCTATCCATAAGAAGAAATCACTCAAGCACGTTGAGCAGTTTAGTAAATCTTAATGCGACGTTTTCTGCCGACGTTTTACACGCCGTTTGGGTAGGTGACCGTATACTTTTATGGCACTCTAATAAAGGTAAAATTACGCTGCAAGACTAAAGACAACAATACCATTTCTTTACAGAAAATGTCGCAGTTAAAAGTGATTATAAAAAAACTCGAGTGAGGAGTGAACCCAGGTTGAGGCAACACTCTCCGAGTGACAGGCTTTCCAGCTGGGACCCGTAGGTGCCCGTCATCCCCGGATACATGACATGAAATGAAACCCTAGGATGGAGCGGCGCTAGAGTGCAAGGGCGGGGTAAACGGCAGTACCACAAAAAAACCCGCCGGCAAGCGGCATCGTCCAACACGATTCCCACATGCGAAAGTCCGGGAGTGAACCCATCGGGGATCGAACCCGAATCACCGTGGTGGGAGGCGAGTGTCCTAGCCACTGCGTCACCGATGCCCAAAAGTGATTACGAAAACACTCGTTTTAGCCATTTTCACGCTCAAGAAAGTAATACTTGGAGTCGAAATCAGAGCTTTAAACTTGTGTTTGGGCGAAAAATGGGAGTGGAGAGGTTTTCACGAGCGCCGTCTGCCTGTCGCATGAATTGCAGTGTGTTCTACATCTGTTTTCTTTAGTGAAACAATTTAGCGTGTTGACATTATATGCCAGTAT
The DNA here is from genome assembly GCA_029891345.1 of Dryococelus australis. Lineage (NCBI taxonomy): Eukaryota > Metazoa > Arthropoda > Insecta > Phasmatodea > Phasmatidae > Dryococelus > Dryococelus australis. The sequence goes on from CM056997.1 coordinate 82,838,991, forward strand.
ACGAAAAGAAAATGTACCTCAGAGGAGGTACGAATACCACTAGAAAATCATCACGCACATCATAAATCCTATTCCAGAACCCTCCGACATAGCAAAAAACGACTTCTTCGCACTACTGTACTTCAAAATATACTGATCTGAAACATGCGAAACTACTATAGGGATCTGCATTAACGTTGTTTCGGACCATTAACAATATAGCATCACTGCTTCAAGTCCCAGAGGTACCCGCAGCACGATGATAGGCTATTCACGGTAAAGTGAGCACTTTTTGAAGTCCCCTCATTTGAAATTATAGTCAATAAATATATTAGATTTTATCCTTGGAGTCAATTTTCGAGCCCGGTGAAATATATACACTGTGTTAATTACTTACATGGCGATATTTATTTTCAAAAGTCATGGAAGGATAAAAATTGGCTCATAGGAAAAAAGTAAATAGGGCCTCAAAAGTGCTCACTTTACCTTGAACAGCCTATAACTATATACATCAGAGCCTTACACATACGATGCGAGTGGCTGTCGCCCTTATGAGTCCCGCAGGTAGGCGGCGCCCTTAGTGGAGAGACTTGATTGAGAGCTAATGATCGGGAAGCAAGGTGAGTATGGAGCAGAGCCGGAATAGAAGGGCGCGACTAACGGCAGAAAACCCACCGAGCAGCGGCAACGTCCAAGACCATCCCCACTTACGTAAAATCCGGGAGTGAACCCCGCCAGGAATCGAGCCAGGGTTCTCCTGTGCTCCATTCGTTACAAACTACATCTATTTCATTTGGCAGAGGTGACAAAAAACAATTTAATAGTTTTTGCTGGAATTATTATATGGTTTTCACAACTGGCAAAAATCTGTGGGTGGTCCTATGAGAGCTGTAGGGATTATAATAGTAAATAAGAATTTATGTACTACCTGTGCTTCTAAATTAGACTTATAACAACGGTTTAGAATGTTTTTGTGTAAATATCATTTTAGGCTGTTCACGGTAAAATTGGCACTTTTGAAAGTCCTGCTTAAGATCTACGTGTAGGTACGCTGTGTATTCTTCCGCCTTAAGTAATATTAACATTTCCATGGGTCTCATCACATTATTCGTGCGTTAGTCAAGTGAAACTGACTGTTCTTGATTACTGGAAAAATTAACGTAATATTATTGTTCTAGTATTGGAAGTATATTTTACTTTCTGAAAGCATTTGCACTCTAACGGAGAGGACAGAAGATCGTGCAAATAACAAATTTTCATCTTAGTGACAGGCTTTTCTAAAAGTTGTTTCTTTTATTAGAACACTAAATACTTTGCAAATCTGGTAATTTTTACACTCCGATGTATGAATAAATACAGAAAACGAAATAAATTCATTTAAGTTATCACAAATGGTTACCTAACACTTTTTATTCGACGTTAAGATATGGAACTACTGTCCATCCGTCATTAACAACTTTATTTGGTTCATGTCACTGTTAAAATGTATGTAGACGGGGGCAGTGACTATTTTCTAAAGTTGATTCCAAAAGTGCTCTCTTCATCGTGAACAGCCTTCATTACAGATAAAAGTCTAATGTTGTGCCAACATTATTAATATTACCACTATAATAATGTTTTGTTAACTTTTAGCCGTCAGTAACTAATATTGCTGTTAATGTAGTATATTGTTAAGCTAAAAATGTAAATGAACGTTACCTGCTTACTGTACTGTCAACATTAAGGTGGTGTTTACGTTACTGCAAAACAAATTTTGTGTTGAATTGATGTTAACATTTGTGTTAAAAATTATTTTCTTTGCTTTAAAGAACATTCAGACTTAAAAATAAATTAAGTACAATTAGGTATTTTTGCACAAAATATTTTTTGAATTTTCATTGGTTAAAAATAAAACATTGCGATGTAAAATAAATTAAGTACAATTAGTTTCTCAAAAAAATTATGAAACCTAGCATCGTGCCAACAATTCTACTTTAACATGTCTGAGTGTGTTTCATGTTGTGGGTAATCAGCACAATATCATGACAAACTGCAGTACTCTTTCGTCACGTTGAATTACCTTATGCTCTAGAAATAAATGCTTATTTGGTACGCGTAAACTAATTTGCAAGGATTGAGAGCTTGTCTGAGCTACCTCTAGTTCTCGTACTATGCTTTAAAATTTAAATATTGTAGTTTTACCTCACGAGATTATCGCTGTTCACTGATATCTGCCATTTTACAACGTCAATTCACTGTAAACGTGTGTTGGCTGGACATTACTTTAATGTCGCAGTAACACAAAATATTTTGTTTTTCCTCTTATTTTTAGCGTAATTCAACATTTGTTTGCGACAACATTACTTAGAGGCTGTATTAGCATTAACACTTCGACAGTATATTTTCATTGTAGTAATGTAAGACTTTATAAATGGTAAACATTATTAACTTTGTCACAACAATATTAACTTTACTGTGATACAAACATTTAAAGAAATGCCTGAACAGTATTCTATTTTGTTACAACAACAGGAGACTTTCTCTGAGCATGGCCCACATGTTCTGCTTCATTTTGCCACTACTAGGGAAAGACGATACAGCGTTCCCTGCAAATGTTGTTTCGGAGCAACTGTGAAGCTTTGACAGTAACAATTACTTAAGTATGCGCGGTTTAGTGCATAAAAATTAAACATGTAAAAGAAGTAACGTTTTCGTTATTTTTGTGATGGGTATGTCATTCTACCGCTCCGTATCCTATTTTAAAGTATTGCTGTATATGTTCCTGTTTGTTCGTGCATAATATTGATATCAAACGTTTTTTGGAGGATTTTACATGTCTCCAAGCATTCAGCTTGCCGTAATAACACCGTCGCTTTTTCATTTGTTTCAGGTGGAGAACCTTCGCAGAAAATGAAGTTTCTGAGGAGAGTCGAGGAATTCAAAGCACAGAAAAAAAATTTAGTGAAGAGCCATATACTCGTGAAATGGGGAAACAAATCTCTCTTGAGAAAATGAACTCATTAATGTAAAAAGTGATTTTGGTACTTATGCAAGTAATAAATGTTAACGCTTTTAACAGTATTTTGTCACCATAATATTGTGTATCCTTTACACATAAATACGCTTATCTCACAGTCATAAATACATATGAGAAAACATTTTGTGTTGCATGTGTGCAACATTCCTTTGGTAGAAGCATGATAGCTTATAATACCCATTCTATGGCGAATAGTCTTCTGTAATAAAACAAGGGCTTCAGTAGCTATAATCAATTAATTTCAGACTGTAAACTTTTGTGCTTGCGGCGCTAGTGAATGTTCCTGGAGGAAGTCTGCGTTCATGGGAAAGTATTACTATAAAATATTGACATTTTGCAGCTGGTCTTCAAGATTTTAAACATCTGTGGAGCCCTGGTGTCGGCTCAAGTGATTAGTGTTTATTCTCCCAGCTACTCTTCAGGCGGTAATTCTCACGCGGTGGACGCTGCTATTTCGTGGGGGTTTCCTCTGGGTGCTTCATTTCCGCTCTGATTAGCGCCAGATTCATCTCCTTCGTGTATTTTCCTGACTCTGACTGAAAGCAGGAGCTAAGTGCATGAGTGTGTATGTATATAGGTGTGTGTGTGTGTATGGATGTGTATAGGTGTGTGCACACATCCATACACACATGATATATATGCCATTATCTGGGCACTTTTAAATTAATCCTTTGAAATAAAAATCCCAACTCTAACTGCGTATATTTTAACTGGTCTAATGACTGGCATGCTTTAATAAAGTTGGCAGCCATGTAGAAAAGATAGTTCCATGTTTTATGGTAGTTTTAAAAATGTAATGTTTAAATTTGTGGACACTAAATTTATTAAATTTAGTTATCCTTAGTTTTGCACACATGTGAGAATAAAAAACGGCATATTTGTATGTTATTATTTGTTGCTATGTCACATTTGCATTTGATCGACGAATGGATAAAGTGATAGTTTACAAGGCAGTGTATTTATACACATTGCGGAAGAATGCAAATTGGGTAGAAAAGTGTATTATACAAGTACTCGGGGATATGTCAAAAGGTCCCAGTTGACCGCGTTCACCTTATAACTTCGTCGTTAACTGATTAAATTATTTCTGATCTTTTTTTATTTAATTTTTTGGAAGTTTCTAGTCGGGACGCACGGCGCGAGAACCACTCAAATGAAGGCTTCCGGGTTGCAAACGGCGGCGAGGCTCTGTTATGAAAAACTGACTACAAAGAAGGAAATGCCCTTAATGCGAAAGAGGCTCTAATGAGCGCGTTTGTCGTCGTGTTCGTCCCAAGGTCGCGCGGCGAGCTGCCTCAAGAGCGTCGTGACGGCATTGCACGTCCATCAGCAGGCGGTTACTAAATACAGCCGTGAGATCTGCTTGCTGCTGGCTGCTAACAGACGTCATTGCTCAGACGAGAAGCTCGGAGAACGAAAGACGAGTTTCCATTCAGCGACGGCAGGAAATACGAGGGCTGAATTAGAAGTCATGGCAATTATTGTTTTATCTCCCGAAAATGACCCGACACAGGAAATGTAGTATGTACAATTGAAAGTGTACAAGTACGTTTTAAAGGTGACGCCACATGGGTTATGGATGCAGGAATGTCCGGCAAGGAACAAAGACCAACATGGCTGCTTTAAATTATAAAAACTGTGTACACTCATGTGAACGTGTAAGTATCGTACGTGTACGAGCTGTTCAACTTCCTTCAAAGTGGTCTCCGAGGTTGTCCACGGTTCGTTGCCAGCGATGAGGCAGACGGGAAATACCATCGGTTCCGTGAGATCCGTCAATACGCGCCACCTATCGTCGAAATGCTGTAATGATGTCTGTACACCCTTCCCCCTTACTACTATCCATCCAACCTCCTCAGTTGTGTTTCGGCAGCCGAAGGGTAAACATGTATACTTAGTATGTAGTTACTCTCGGCTCTTACTAATTATACAGTCACGCAATTACTCATTAAGCAATTAATTATACCTAATTACCCTTTACGGGTCTTGAACCAAGGACTCGCCCTACATCCTCGAAAAAAATTTTAAGTTCCACAAATATCGCTTGGGCGATAAAAGGGTACCCCCACAGCCAACAGCTAATCACAGCACACCTCAGAAACCCGTCAAATTACAACACATCTGCCAGGGGGAAGGAGAGGAGGTGAACTGAATTAATCTTGGAAGGGCGCCTCCAATTGAGATCCCTCTCGGAGACAACCTCTTCCAATGTTTATCAAATGCATCTTATGCCAGTCTTGCTCCCTGCGATCGTAGAACATACATGTGGCCCCTACACTTTCGTCGTCTCTTGTCTATTGAACCCTGTGTGGCATGTCTTGTACGCCACGGGTCAGCTATAATATTACTTTCATTTTTATTTGAGAGTTGTCAGTATTTCATTTTCAAGGTTATGAACTGTTGATACAAAATATTTAGTTGTGTAAGCAATATTAGACGAGCATGAATGAATATCATGTACGCCTAACAAAATATTCCGTTGTGTTGGAAAACGCTTTTGCTGTCAACAAAATTTTTATTAAAATAAAATATTATTATGACTCAAATATACATTGGACAAGCAATGCATGAATATTTATCATAAAAAAACACCGTACGGTTCAGTTTTCATAATCATTATTCTCAGTACACTGTTCATGTGCTGAAGACTGTAATACTCCCCTTAACCCAGAAGAAATTCTATAGCTTAGAACCGTATTCGTACAATGCAAGTAACAGGCATTTCACACACTATTAGATGCGTATAGTTAGATAATCACTGCAGTCAGAGCAACATTTTTTATTTCCTACGACTGATTTACAGTGGACATAATAAGTACTAACTTATCCAGGAGTTTTGGAGAGAGTTAGCACAATAAATTAAAATTATTCTGATGACTTCTACATTTCCAAGCTAGAGACGATTTTTCATTAATGTAAGCCAGGACTGTCTGCTAGCCGGGTTTTAGTCCCAAGTTTCACAAGTATTTGGTAATTCCTTTGAGATAAAAATTATCAACAACTAAAATCAAACCAGTTAAAATAAATATTTTAATTTTAAATTATGGGCAATTTTCAATTCATAATTTTAAGGACAGTGGATAAAACTTATGAACACGGACAGTCTCTTTTATATGTGTAAAATGGCGTAGTATTATATTTAATGCACGTATATGGTTTTTAACATGTGTGTAGACGTATTTGTGTTCTCATGTGTTTGCGTTGTTAATCAAACTTAAACATTGGATATGTAAACAGGTCTTTATGGCACTTCATGAAGTTCAAGTCTAGTGCCCTGTTGTACATTCTGGTGTAAAGCTAAGTTCTGTTCTTTAGCAATAATTCATTATTATTTAGTTAAAATAATCCTGGCGTCCACCACGGTGAACATTTTTACAACTAGAAATCTTGAAGTATGACTACTATTGGCCATTATTAAGTTCATAAATATAGCCACATACGGGTAAAAAATAATTCTGAAACGCACAATATAACGTTTTAAGGTTTAAAAAACCGAAAATGAGCCCGTCGATAGCTTTCGCTTTCGAGGCATCGAAACGTATGTGCTGTTAAGTTAGATTCTTTCTCACTCACAACCTGCTTCATAGCCTCTACCCGCCAGGCGCTCAACTTATGTCTGCGACTCGTCCGGACATGTCTTTAAGCGGCGCGACCCTATATTTGTATGGCATGTTGATAAATATAAATCAGTTTATGTACAAAATTTTTACAACTAAAACTGATTCTGAGAACACCTGTTTTATCCATTTCCACGCCCATATAAAGTACTGGAATTTGAAATAAAAACTTGCAACTTATCTCGGGCCACAAAAAGGTTTCTTCAGTGCTTTTTGAGTTTAGACGCCAATACAAAATACGCAACTGTATTTAAATCACGTGTTTTCTACTTCGTGAAGTGCGTTGCAGAAACCTAGCTCATATAGGTTTTTCACGTCTATGGCAAAATAGAATATATTTATTGACTATTATTCCAAATTAGAGGGTTTACAAAAGTGCTCATTTAACGTAAACAGCCCATAACACATCGTCCCGAACGTTAAAGGCTGTTCACGATAGCGTGAGCACTTTTGAAATCAGCCTTAGAAAAAAATCACTGCTCATACCTGCATATATTTTAACGGGCACACTGAGTGACATGTGCCCAGTAAAGTTGGTAATGATGGATGTAAAGTTGTTCCATTTATTAACGTCGAATAAAAAGTGTTAAGTAACCATTTATGATAACTTGAATAATTTCTTTCGCTTTCTGTTTTTCTAATGCATCGAAGTGTAAAAATGGCCAGATTGGTAACATATTTACTTTTCTAACAACTGCACAGTTTCACCCAACCGACGCATGAATAAAGTGATGAGGCCCATGGCAATGTTAGTTCTTCATGTAGTGGAAGAATAAACAATAAGCATACAAGTAGATCTTAAACAGGGCTTCCAAAAGTGCTCATATACCGCGAACAGCCTATAAATACATGGGCGCGAGGAAAAAAGTATGGTTCGGATTTTCGGTTTTTCGAAAGTAGACATTGACTAACGTGTATATTGTCCGAGCATTTCTTTAAGCGTCACGACTCCACACTGGGCTAGTGTGGAAAGGAGGGCATGTTTACGAGACGCCCGCGAACTGATGTATAACAAACAAGAGGCGCATGTGGCGAGCTGGGAATACACTCTGGAACAAACACCATTCTTCTTGATGAGCGAGCATTACTCTGGCCGCCAACTTAAACACGCTGTCGTCAGCACATACACTTGACATGCACAACGCTTTCGAGAGAGTGTTAACCAGGTCGTGTGTTCTCGGCTCGGCACGTAACTGCAGCACCTAGACAAACACAGGCTATAGTCCATTCACGGTTACGTGCAACTTCTCTGAAGCCCTACTAAAGTTCTATTTCCAGAATATTCCTCCACCTTATACACACTAAACTTAAAAAAATACACCGGACGACCAACGTAACGCACTCATGCGCACTCAGTATAATAATTGTTGCATAAGAACTATTTCTTATAAGCTGTTCACGGTAAAATGAGCACTTTTGAAAGCCCTGCTTAGATCTATTTGTAGTCAGATTGTGTATTATTCCGCCTTATGCAAAATTAACACTGTCATTGGCATCGTCACTTGATGCATGCGTCGGTCAAGTGCAACTGTGAAATTATTACAATAGAAAACGTTTTGCAAATCTGGTCATTTTTACTCTTCGATGCATTAAAAAAAGAGAAAGTGAAAAAAATTATTTAAGTTATAACGAGTTATAACCTGTTATAATAAGTTATAACCTGACACTTTTTGTACGACGTTAAGAAATAAAACTACTCTCCATAAATCGTTACCAACTTTACTGGGCGAATGTCACTCAGTTCGTCCGTTAAAATATATGCAGGTAGGGATAGTGACTTTTTTGTCAGGTTGATTTCAAAACTTCTCACGTTATAGTGAACAGCCTTTACTAGGTATTACCGGCACACATATGTTCACCTTATCTTTATTCATATTAGTTATAACTGAAATGTAAGATATAATTTATACATAAAATATAAGTAAAAGTTCAATTATAACCAAATATAGGTACTTTTATGTTAATACGGGTGTAAAACGCTTGTGATAAAATTATATATTTAATAAGCAATCAAACAAGTCATATATGGTGTGATTTTTGAAAGGTTTGATTCAGAAAGTATGCATTTGGAATTGGAAAGGTGTTACTAACGTCTGCCGGTGTTACGACTGAAGGCTTATCGGGGGACGGCTTACAATCTTATTTATGACATAACTTTAAGTAACACCCATGCATTACCTAGGATTCGAACCCAGAACCTTCCGCACCGCAGAACAGCGGCGCACCAATTGACTGCGCCACAGGAAGTCGGCGGAAAAATTCTGCGAATAAAGACTATACTAACACCTGCGGTGCGAATTCACAGCAGAACCCGGTTTTGCCAACTTGGTAGCTTTCCCACTAAAACATTAAATCTGAATGTTTTTGGAACAAACTTAGTCGACACGAGTCTCTTCTACAGCGAGTTAGGTGGCGACCCGCCCCGACCTCGCTCGGGTGCGATTTACAAATATGGCGTTGTTTAGGTTTACAGTAAGTATATACACAACATTTTTAACTTAACTAACATATGATTAATACTGTGTTGTTCAAAAAGTCTTCGTAAGTGAACTCCTATTTTTAAAAAGACAAAACTAGTTACTGTGAGTTATCCTTAAAAGATAAACATATGCTTCCACGGACTTTTTTGTAGACCTTTTTGAGATATACAATACTGTAGTATTTTAATTTGGCGTATCTCTTATAGTTTAGTCAGTGTAAGCCATGTAAGCTCCCGAAAAGCGGCTTTTTACGACTTGATTAGAAAACGTCAACATTTCTCTACTGTTCTTAAATTAAATACCAATGTATTATATACCTAAACCTTCCTTAATAAATTCTCTAAATGACGGTGAAAATCGCATCAAAATCCATCAGGTAATTTAGAAGCCTTGCCCGAATCCACAGACACACGCGACCGGGTGACTTTGTTTTATAATATGTATAGATACAATATGAATTCACATACACAGTATACATAACCACACTTATATTCACACAGTAAAATAGCAAGTCAGGAGATGCAGTATCCTAGTAATCATTTTCGTATTTATTCAACACTCTCATTACAAGTTGGATTTTCTTGGATTTTGAATCAAACTTCGTGCGATATTGTAGCTCTAAAAAAATAACTAAAAAATTGTGTTTACAGCAAATGAAAGGAAATTCTAATCTACTGCTGCCACTCCAAGGGCGAAAAATTCAGGTGAAACGTGAATTGTTCAGAAATACAGCAGCTTATCGATCATACGTAAATCAATCGGCTCAGAAGAGACCGAGAGATTTTCGGGATTTTCTTCATTTCGTACGCCCTGATCCATTGCAATTCAAAATTACAACACTTCATAACAGCGATACAGTGCTGCTGTAACGACAAGAGTGCAGAAACACGTGGGTGTCAATGCAGCAGTTGGAAAACATTTCGTAACCAAGTGACTATCGTTACAAAACACTAGTTCTTTTACTGAAATTCAGACCACACATTCAAAAACCTCAAGCTCATCTCAATGCCAACGAAGTATGCAGGCTCTGAAAAAATAATATGTATTCATCAAAATATGTGTAGCCTAAAGAATAACAAAATTCTCCTTGAAAATCTATTAGTACTAATACAGCCGTCTAAAGCAGTGTGAAATTTCTAGCTTCAACTTTACTGCAGGAAAACAACTAGTGGCGGAGGAATGTATATATATATATATATATATATATATATATATATATATATATATATATATATATATATATATATATATATATATAAGTAACAACCTCACTTTCAAAGTAATAAATATTGATAAGTGGTGCCAGGAAAAAAATTCGAAGCTAGCTGTATTTCTGTACCTAGGCTAAATCTTTGTGTAACAATTGTGTACAGATTCTCCATTAGAACAAAACAGAACACTGTTTTACCTCATTGGAAAAAATCTTAATCGAGAAACACAAGGTGAAATATCAAATTATTTGTGGAGATTTTCACAATGATCTCAACAAAAATTACAGTTTAGCAAGTGGGTTTAGAAATTTACTACACAAATTCAATTTGCAATGTACTATTAGTGGCCCCACAAGATCTACATGTACCAGTAAAACAACAATAGACAACATTTTGACCAATATTGATAAAGAAAATGATGATAAATCAAATTTTGTGACTGCAATATCTGATCATAATGCCCAAATCCTGCACATTGAAAGAACTATGTTAGAAGGTAAAATAAGAATAAAAAAAGAAAAAAGAGGGTTTTTAGTAAATAAAATATCTCACTCTTCAACAGACTACTATGGCAAGAGTCTTAGCATGAGATCTTCTCTCTCTGCCAGATCAAAATTTGGCTTGGAATACATTTTCCAACATTTTTTCAAGAATATTTAATCATGCTTTTCCTAAGCAGGTAGTACGTGAACAAAGCGCAACCTCTAATAAATGGATGACCAAAGGCCTCCATATATAGTATAACAGGCTTAGAGCACTACATCTGAAAAAGATATGATGATAGCAAAACTGTAAAGGTGTACACGAAACGCTATGAATAAATCTATCATAAACTTATTCTAGAAGCAAAAAAATATTATAATAACAAAATCATAAAAAAACTCCGCTGACAAAAATAAACTAATGTGGAAACTGATTAAATAATGAATCTAAGCAAAATAAGAAACACAAAAAACTATTTTTACGAATAAACAATTACCCTTATTGACCACTATAAAACAATATCCAATGAATTCAACAAGTATTTCACCACAATACCTGTTAAACTACTGAAAGAAATGGAATTAACAAACCAGACTATTAACACACTTCCTGGAAAGAGTTTATGCACAAGTAACTCCCATTCTTTATTTTTTACTCCACTTACAGAAGATGATAAAGTCAAAATTATAAAAAAAAAAAAAAAAAAAAAAAAATTATACTGGTTTGAATGAAATACCTATCACACTAATTAAAAAATGCTGTCAAAACATAAAATGCCAGTTAACATTTATTTTCAATATTTGTTTAGCTGAAGGTGTCTTCCCAGATAGGCTTAAATGGATAACGGTAGTACCAGTTCACAAAAAGGGTGATGAGAAAGACATGAACAACTATGACCAAGTGCAATCTTTATCTTCTTTCTCAAAAATATTTGAAAAAATAATTGCCACGAAACTTGAAAAATTTTCTGAAAAAAATAATATATCTCAAAGTCAGTTTGGATTCCTGAAAGGGAAATTAACATAGCATGCAATCTATAGTTTCATTAATAAAATCATAAAATACCTTGATAACACAGAACATTCTGTTAGGATATTTGCTGACCGTACAAAAGCATTTGACTATGAAAACCACAGTCTTCTACTGGAGAAACTATATGCTTACGGTGTTAGGAATGTAGCTCTTGATGTTTTAAAATCATATCTGCAAAACTGCTATCAGGTAACATCAGTTCAATATAGCGATGAAAAAGGAATGTGCTCTGATTTCATTTCTGATCAAAGTCCTATCATCGCAGGAGTTCGCCAAGGCTCAATCTTGGAGCCAATTCTATTTATAATATTTGTAATGTTCGCGGATGACACCAATGTTCTATATTGGAAATCATGGAGGCTAAAATAAATAAATAAACAAAAAGCTATATAGTGTACTTTTTTCATGTCTTCTTATGGCTCTAAATTGCAGTTAATCGTGGAGTCATGAAATGAGATCACGAAAGGTTCCTTGCTCATAACTGCGTACGTAGATGTAGTTTAGTGAAAATACTGACGGGAATGCCTGCATCAGTGATGTAACTTTGAAAGACAGCGGTACGTCTGGCACTCTTACTTAGGAGAGTGTGGTGGTGGGGGAAGGGGAGAAAGATAGGGCTCTGCCTCGAACATGAAGTGAGTTGCAGAGGTTTGGTAGAAAATACGTGATCGAAATCCGGTTGGATATTTTGTATGGATGTCTAAATATAAAAGGCATTTAAGAAATGTTTCGTGTCCAAAGACAAGTTTCAACTTATCATTTCTACTCCAGTGTTTTTTTTGCACGAGAAACTGGCTAAAACGTTTTTTTTTTTTTCCACAACCAGTTTTCTTCCTAAATTTAGTAAACTGAAACTTCAGAATTATCTTTAGGCATACATGACACTTTTGTCTTAGTAAGTGTAGTGTCATAAAAATGTAGGGCGACCGCTTCAATTTACGTTCAGTCGAGTCCCTGACGGAAATATTGCACGAATGCCTTGCGAGTAGAGGCGATGATGCAAGTGGCGAGTGAGCAAAAGTCAGCCTTAGAGCTCACGCGTTTCGAGGCTTCGAACGCGCAAACGGAACGGAACCCTCAACTTTTGTCACGACATCGCAGGAAACCGTCACTCAGCCTAATTTCGCTAACATAATTCATCCTAAAAGCACAAACCCTAAAGTCACTCAGCATAAAACCATTCAGCCTAAAACACTCAGACTAAAATCAAAGCCTAAAATAGTCCACCCTAAAATCATTCAGCTTTAAATCACTCAGCATAAAGTCGCTCAGCCTAAAAGTTAATTTATTCTGTTGTAATCCTCTTGCCTTCGTCCAGCTTAAAAGTTTTAGAGGACATTTTCCTAGCATAGCTAGGGTACTATAGACAAAGGCTTAGAACTAATCTCGAGTCATAGTTCAAGATTCCGCAAATAGGTTACATCACACTCTCGGTGTTTCCACAAGTGTTGTCCACGGTGGATTAGAGAGTGGCAGCGTGATCTCAACAAGTCACGAGGCACTACAGGAATTGGCGTTGCAAATAGGCTGCTATATTGTTTAACATCATGTATACATCTATGCCGGTACATCATTTCATATCATTTGACTCAATATATTGTTATATGACTCATTTACCACGATATTTAAGTCATTGTCTGGAAAATAAATGATTTTGCCCATATACATTTTATTTTATCTTCTATGTGCGTAACTTAAAATGTATTCTTATACAAATTTAAACAAATTTAAATATTAGAAATTTTAAACACTGAATTTACAGAAATTATGCGTTTCCTATAAACCAGGGACACGATACGTTATAGAGCACGTTTCGTCCTTTATTTCTTCGTTTGCATTTAGCCTTACAGTGAAGAAAATCGATTATAACGTAACTTTGCTGAATATCGCAAATATTATAAAAGTTATTAATTTTAGATTATTAATTTACTATTAAAATATTAAAACATCTTAATTACGTTTCTTTACGTAGCTATTACAGCATTTTGCTTAAAATCGTATGTTGCATATCGCAATCGCAGTTGTCAATGTGGCATCAATAAAACAATTAAAATGGTGCGTTGTTATTTGGTCTGGGATTTTAGGTGTGTTTCATGAACAAGTTATCGACTACTTATATTATTATAAAATGCTTTACGTTTAATGACGATTATGCCTGCTTTATTTGGATAACCTCAGCGGCAGTGCTGCGCCTGGAACTTTTTTTCAGTGACTGCAGAATCCGGATGTGACCAATCCCATTACATCTTGCGTAGTGTCCACCTTCCCCTGCATTATTCGAAAAATACCATTTCTTGGAGTATGGTAGCGCTGTACTAGTTTTGTATGGTGGCTATTAACGTCGTGCTCTGTACAATTTCACGAATACCGCTAAACGTTAATAAAGAAATGTAGGTCAATAAAAAATTTTCTTGTTCCATGAAGTTCAGAATTTTCCAAACTCAGTTCTCTATTACGTAATCAATATCACACAAGATTTCATGTGTAAAACTTATTTCAGTATGCGAGTAAATTACAAAAATTAATGAACTTACTTTTTAACATAACGAATCCATAATAATTCTGCGGGGTTGGCTCTACTTTGCTTGTAAACAAAATGTTCCCAGTTATTCTACAAATCATTCTGAAAAATGTTACGTGCATTCAAATACATTTACTTTATATAACGTAAATCAAAATTTCAATGATTTTATCTCACAACTCAACTCGCCTAGCGTGCATTTTACTTCATAGCCTTGGCGAATGTGGTCTTTTGTTTGACAAGCCTGAATTCTGTAGAGCAACCAAAAAGGTAGGGTCAGTCTTGAAAGCACGATGCGCGTTTAGTCCGAAGCGTGTTTTCTTTTCACAGATAAGCATTTTGTGTTCACGTTTGCTGGCTCCCTAAAGAAAAACAGAATTTCAAACACATCGCAACCCAATTCAAGCGCCAGCTACAGCGCTATAGAGGCGCTGAGCAGCTCGCGATTAGCACAATCAACATGGTGCCAATTCTATTGTTAACTAACACCTTCTCAGCTTAAGATGACTATGTAGCTGCTCATCCAAGGTCAAGAAGCTAGCAGTGTTTCCGTCCTAATGTTTACTGTGTAAACTAGATATGTAACAGTGGGGTTTTATTACACGCGATGAAAGTACACAGATTAAATTACCTGCTTATAATCGTACTTTTCTCTTACCGCTTAAAGAAACTCCATAGGCAAGCATAAAAAAATGCGATATTTGACTTATTTTCCCGATTTTTTCCCCCCCGTTAATACACTTGATATGATAAAAGTAAAAAGATAGTTCTGGCAGAATTTCGTATTTGCAGAACATTTATTTACCGAGACACGCGTTTACGCGCAAACAACGATTTCACAGAAAACGTTTCAGTACATAGTACCCTTAAACCCTTGGTAAGAGATACGAACTGTGTTGGCATACCTCATTTAGATCATTGGTTATGTACCAGAGTGTTAAATTTTATGGTGGTTCTTTTCTACTTTGGGGTCGCGGTGGCTGAGCGATTAGCACGCAAGTCTCCCACCAAGGCGAACCGGACTCAATCCCCGGCCGGGTCACCGGACTTTCGCAAGAGGGAATCGTGCCGAACGATGCCGTTGGTCGGCGGGTCCTTCTCGGGGATCTCCCGTTCCCCCCGCCCCCCCCCCCATTCCGGTGCCGCTCCATAATCACCCCTATCGGGTCTCAAGACCTCGCTGTTAAGAGCCGTCCAAATCTCTTCACACACTCACATTCTTTTGTACTTACGTTGGGAATGAATGTACTGGAAATCCAGTATTTTATACTAAAAATTTGATGCTGCCAATAGTGCAATGTATATTTATAATATATTCGTGATATTAATGTATAAACACAAACACTGTGTTTCGCTATATGCCAAATATTAAAAGTAACCATGTAAATGTCCTATAAATGATAAAACATCGTTTAAAATTGGTATTATTTGTTGTGTTTTGTAATAATTTCTTTCTGTGGTACCTATGTTTCGAAACTGCAGTAACAATCTTGTTCTATTACTATTTCAATCAATATTATGCGTGATATTATCACTCCCATATTAAATGCATACATTTTAAATATGCGGCGTAATTCAAGACCATATGAAGAGTTAGAATAAGCAAATGCTGATATTAGCTGCGTCGTTATAACTCTTAGAATATGCCCCAATGATTTGATTTCTATTTTCGCAAGACGAACATTTTTCGATATTATGAAACGAGTTGTTAAAACTCAATTTGCAGTGTCTGAATTTGTTTACTTCAGAAACGGAATCCGGCGACAGCACGTTGCCGTTCTTAAGCTGTCCGCGAACGTAACAAATAAAAAATATGGATCATGCTGACGCTACACGACTTTGAAGGTGTGTTAGTAGTAGTAGGGAAATGTTCATTGACGGTCATCGGAGTCTGGCACCGGAGCCAGAGCCACCTGGTCGCCATATTGTAACGTGACCCGACCGCCATCTTGTAAGTCATTGACTTTTGACTCCTGACCCTCTGACCTTTGAACTTGACCTATGACCCCAAAACCAAGAAATATCCGAAAGATTGTAAAAAAAAAAGTAATCAGAAAAGTTATTAAAAAGATTAAAATTATATAATATTAAAAATTATTTTAGAAACTACTATAACAATGTATTATTAAAAATATCTTTAGAATATAATAAATAATTAAATATTACTAACAAATTATTTTTAACACCTAGATTTCCCGAGCTTCCCCGTCCTTCAAATGTAAAATTTACAGGGACAATTTTAATGCGCACAGAGGAAATCAGTTTAGACCGTTTCAACACACTGGCAGTTAGTTTTCCGGGTATATTAGCATGCAAAGGTAAAAAGTGAAGGTAGTTTCCCTAAAATCTCTGTGAAAATCTAAATGTATTAATAAAGGACTTTATTTAATCAAGCGTGACTACTGGAAAATTTTCTACGTCGTCGAAAGCTTAGATTGAGGAGTAACGAAAACTGATGAATATTTCATGTCATATGCCAAATTGTTTGCTATTTCAAATCTTGTAACAAAACTTAAGATTTTACCATTGTCAAGGTAGCAAAATATATAAAATTCACATCAATATGAATGACTTGTATTGAAATTGTTCAACTTACAGCCCACAGGAGGAAACATTTTTCTTCATAATCACACGTGATTGATTCGTGCCGGACCATTTGAATTTGTGAAATTAAAATAAGCTATCTGCATTACTGGAAGTGACCTTGATTACCAATGGGTTTCCTATCCAACTTTAGCTGCTTCTTGTGTAAGCAAAAATTTGTATCATTTAGGTTTTTCCCCCTTCAATTACGTGTTATTTATAAAAAATAAAAGAATAAGAAAAAGAGTATCAGAATTTAAACCTATACATTTACAACTACGAGAATACCATATAAATTACTACACGTCGACGATTGTTTGTTTATATGTCGTTATCAACAACACGTAGACTTTTTATGCTGTAATTATTATTAAATTCGATCTATCGAGTTGTAGCTCGTAAATGGCGGAAAAAATGTTATGTGTGGTATTCGATATTTGGCACAGATACTGCCAATGTTGATGCTGTACAAAATGAGATAGCAAACCTACGACCTATATCATATAGTACCTAGTTCTTAAAGGAGGCAGGCGCCTTGAAAATCAATATTTTAAATTGATTTAATTCAAAATAATAAAACAACATACTTAAGATGAAAGAGCAATTCCGTAAATGCTGTTGTCTTGAATCGAAATCTGTGAGCGGTTGTTCGGTAATACTATCTCGATTCAATGAGAAAAAAAAACCAGGGTCTGTTATGTTATTATCCCACAAATGCATGTAATACTTGAGTGTTTACAGCTTTTAATGGCGTCATAATCATGTGTATATGAATATACAAAAAATGCTGTCTTGGTGTAACCTTATTGGGCAGACTGTTGTCGAGAAAACAGACAATGCTTGTAAGTGTGCAGTTGGTTACCTGCCAGGTACGTCAAACAAAATGCTCTGTGAGTTATGTGGATAGATTGACTAAAAGTCAAGTTAAAGTCAGCCACGTGTTTTAGAGACTCGGTGTAAGGAGACGTATAGTATACCTGCAAATAATCAGCATATAAATGGTACTAAACGTTCTTAGCTATATAAGTATGTAATTAATAGAAAGAGAAAAAACTGCACCAAGCACAGAACCTTGTGGCTCTCCGGCTTTGACTCCATACAAGTCAGAATAAACAGGATGTCAGGTAAATGTGGATAGGAACTACACCACATGATTTTATGGTCAAACTAAGTAGAAAATATTCTTTGGTAAAAATGCGTAAAGCCATTGTCACACTGTCAAATTTTTCCATCAAACTCCTTTCAATAAGTTTGGTCAAATAAAATTGGACAGTTATGACGTCATCGAAACGTCATAGACACAGCCATATTTGTCTGAAAAAGTTGGATGGCTTTAGTTTCCATCAAAAATTTTAAGATTGGACCGGTTATAAATTTTATTTGATGTTTGACGATCCCAGCCAATCAGAATCGAGCATTACAAAAATAGACGTCAAGAAACTTAAAAATAACGAACAATTGCTACATACAAAGTAGGTTATGAAGATAATTAATTCATGTAGAAGCTGTCTGGGCATGAATGACATTTTAAGTGAATATTGTACATAATATTACGAGCACAGAGGCATTTAATTTCTTTGTGCAGGAAATATCTCCGATAAATAAAATTCAAATTTAGCAAAGAAGCGAAAATCAACTACAACATTCCTTACATTTCTCTCTGCAATGGTCTGCATGAAAAAATAAACACAGTATCTCACTATAAGAATAATTTTTAAATAATAATTCAAACTAGATTACCCCAAAAAACAAAATTGACAGTGTGGCACATTTTCAAACACATTCGAGATTATTTGGTAAAATTTGTTGGAAGGTAAAATTTAATGGTCGTATTTGGTCTTCAAAGTTTATTGTCAAATATAGTTGGAGCCCTTAGTTTACGAGAAAAACAACATTAGAGTAGATAAAATGACTTTACTCCACGTTAAGCACAGTGTACATAATCAGCACACAAAACGTCGAAACGTCATAACAGGTGTTCGAAATTTGCTCGACCCATAGCAATGCACTTTTTCGCACGTTGGATGAATGCAGCATGTTTGAAGCTTGGCCACCGGATGCACCCATGGTCATTTCCATGTCCCAGTATTCACTACACGTGAACTCCGTGCCTTCCTTGGCCCTATTGAGTTCGGTTCTGTCCCTTGCCGTATGTCGTACGATTGAGAGTCCGTCACGATGTTAATAGTGTTTACTTTAGCAATTTCTTGTATATTTTTCAGCTAAGGGAAGCCTGTGGCACGATTGACTGCCGAGCGGAAATGTGTGGCTGGTTGCCAACTGCTGCCGATTAGGAGCTCGCTCCCCGCCACAGGGATGTTTTGTGCATTTGTGTTCGAAAAGAGAGCGCCTCGAGCGTATAGAATGCGCGCGAATTGTGATCTCAAGGTGGGTATATCCTGGAGTAGGGGGAGACAGGTCCGCGACGGCGAGCGGGGACCATGGGGTGAGTGGAGCCGCCCCAGAGATGCTATTCTAAGTCTCTCCTTCCGACAAAAACCAATAAAATCTGTCGGCTCAGAGCACCGTTCGGTATTCTAAGCTTGAAACGAAGGTCGAGTGACGTCACGAGTGCAGTCGGTAGGCTAGAATTTCGTAGTTAAACCAATATGGAGGGCGTCGGTATTAACCGTGTCCGTGTATTTTAATGATACGGAAATAAATATTGTGTAGTATAAAGTCAGTACAGCACTGTTTGTGTTGTATGGAGTTATAATTTTCCAACATGTACATTTACGATACGAATAAGCATGAAAAGATTGGTTATAATTATTACAAACTTTCATCACACACGTCCGTTCTTCTTAAACATTGTGCACACGATGCAGACTATTTTACGCGTGGGATGTTATTACAAGCGCGTAAATGTACGGATGCTCAATTGTAAATATTTATTCAATGAACTACTATTATCACAACTTTGATAAATATTTATTCATTTCCGCGTAGTATATATTCATTCGGTAGTAAAGTGGTTAAAATACGTGCTTTGTAACATAAGTATCACTATGGTTTGAGATCGGAATTCCCCCCCCCCCCCTTTCCCCCACAATTTTTTCATTTTTTTTAATATGTGAAATACAGATGTGTGATGATATGTGGTAACAACATTAGAAAATACCAAGCTTATAAGATGTGTAAATTTGTATGTTGGCCCCTAATAGCCTACAGTTTGATATGTTTTGGTGTTGGCTCTGTTAATTTAAAATTGAAGGATAAACTTTGATAGTAGGCTTAATACACTTTAACTAAAATGGATCGTGATTAACTTTAAATGTTATGAATATATTCTGTAAAAAATGGCAATTCCTTGCATTGATTCCAAATGGAAGAGACTAACAAATTCAGCGTCATTTAATAATTCTAAAACTAACTTTGAAGCCAAAATTAATAACACAAATGCATTCAAAATCTACGTGCCTAAATAAGCTCCCTTTGTAAAAAAAATAAACATTTTCTGCTCTGGAAGATTATCTGCGTTTAAAAAACCATAAGCTTCGTATATGGCAAAAAGGGAAGGAAGGTTATTTAATCCACACCAAATTCAATACCTGTGGGGTAAGAGGTTATCTTAAGTCAATGCTACTTATTTTATATTTATTCAAAATTATCACATTCCATCGCTCTATGGTACACTTCGGTGGACACCAAGGTTACGAATATTAATATAATCAATTTAAGATGTGTATATTTATTTGTTATTTAGGACAGTTTTACGTGAAATATATAATTAAAATCTGCTAACTCCCCTTCACTTAGCCTTAGCCAAATATTTTCCTTCCACATACACAAATAGTTTGCTAAACACTCGGGCCACGTCCGTAACACGTAAACATCTATATCTCACGAAGGGAAAGAAAATACAGTTTAACGTGGCCACCAACCACAGTTCCTCAAACTTCCCACAAAAATCAAAGAAAACTGTACACTATTATTGTCTCATAAAACACATATTTGTAATCTTATACTATTGTTTACGAGCTAAAAAAATATAAAACTTACTGTTCGTGTCTTTAAGTAATGTTTTTTCAACATATCTGTGAAATTTTAAAACGAGTAATTCTAGTAATATTTTGTTGGTACATTGTCTACTGTGCGCAGACACACAAACGCTCGTCTAGCTTGGAGTGGGGAAAGTCAGTAAGCCGAAGATGCCTGATTGCGCCCCCGTGCTAAACGACTGACAACTCTGAATACCGTTTTGGATCCGACGAATATTTTCGTCGGCTGCGAGACAGTAGGTTCATGACGGTGTGGACAGTTACCGACGAAACTTAGAATAAACACCCTGGTTAGAAGAGAACTTCGAGAATCGTCGTGATGTCAGTTAAGTATGCAGCCTGCGGACTTAGAAATTTGTGATAATCAAATGTAGTGGAGATTAGACTTAGTTTGAGAACCGGACTTCTGTGGAGACGCGATGTGGAGACTTTTGAAAGTTTCTCGTGAGTGTAGAAGATTGGAATTAGTCTGAGAACAGGCGTGGTTGGGATTTAGTTTTTCTACACGCGATGTGGAGACATTGAAAAAAATTCGTGAGAGTAGAAGATGGACTTAGCCTGAGAACAGGAGTATTTTGAATTTTGTCCCTGACTATGAATAAAATATTGGCTGCTGGAGAGATGGTTTTTGGCAGTGAGTAATAGCTATCGGTCATTGGAAATAGCGAAGATAAGTGGGACCAGGTGAGTATTTTGGAACTGTGAGTGGAGTGAGCGATGAAAGCGAGGGATTTTGGATGAGCAAGGTCCTGATGGATTGAGGGTACAAACTCGGTTGACAGGGGTATTTTCATCTAGGCCGGACTCGTTATTACCTTGTTCAGCAAGTGTTAATGCTGTGTGTGAGTTTGGACCTGATAGAAGATGTAAGAGTTGAACGTCGGCTAGAGGAAGCCTGGGACTCGGAGTTTGGGGGTCGTGGTGCTATGGCCCAGGAACTTTTCGAAACCTTTAAGGAGTGTTTAATAGATTGCGAACAACGTAAACAAAGACTTTTTGAATGGGACTGGTGGTGTGTGTGGTGTTATAAGAGTGTTGCATATGAGTGTGAGAGAGGTGAGCAATACGGTCACACTTGTATGTTTTCGTGGGGAGAATATCCTTAGGCCACCGCAATTGATTGAGTTGAATGTGAGTTACAGGCCAGTGTAATACCTCCGCCGCAAGGTGGAGATAGGTAGGGAGAGTATTCCTAGGCACTGCTTCTTGAAAGATGGAATGATGCTTAAGCATGAGAAGGATGGAAATGTGGATGGTTGAATGAGTCTCTGCTCAATATTGTAATTCGCTTGTAATCCGTGAGTTGTGTACGGTGTAATTTGACCCTAGTGGAAAAGGGGCGTGTCTGTGATAATTGGAGTCAGAGATCGTAGAATTTGGCAGGGAAAAAATGGTGTGATATATTAGTAATATGCTTTGGTTCCTTCATGCGCAGGATTCATGATTCGGCTCGCTGCTCTGGCCGCCATTTTGGATTTTTTCTTCCAAAAATCGCTCCTTTTCACACAAAATCGTATGTTTTAGCCCAAGATGCCTTAAAATTTCCCGTTTTTTTTCCCTTATAAATTTCCCGTTTTTCCTTAAAAGTGCCTCGTTTTTCCTCAAAAATGGCAGAAGCCACTCACGTGTAAAAACATGCAACCCAAAGCCAATTTCAGCCAATTTGTATGGCTTCCTTACTGCTTCTAGAAGAAACAATGAAGAATGGATAAAATAAAATTATTTTAATACATTATTTGTTTTTTTATTATAGAATATATATTTTTATAATTAAATTTTTTTATGCGTAAATATAAAGTGTTACATATCTCCATACTCGTTTTTTAAAGGCGCATACAATTATGATGTCATAATAAAATTACTTTAATAACTATTTTTTTATTTAAATATATTTTTATAATAAAAAAATTTAAAGGCATCAGTATTAAGTGTTATCTATCACCGGACTCATCTTTTAAAGGCACATACGATAGTGATTTCATAAAACCATTATGTGTCTTTTTCGCCTGCTCTATCATTCCGATCACATGACTTCCATCTTGGACCCAGGTGACCTTGAGCTTGAACTTAAAGTAAAAATTCCCAAAATTTTATAAGAATTTAAAAAAGATCAGGAAATCTAAAAAAATACCAATAATTATTTTAAAAAGTAATAAAATAATATATAAAAACAAAAAATGTATTTTTTAAAATGTCGTAAAAATACAAAAAACGCAAAAAGTAAAAAAATATAAAAACTAAGAAAATTTAACGTTAACTTCACACTCGTCCCTCCGCCATTAACATCAACCCCCCCCCCCCCCCCCACAACCACCCACCCTTACCAAACCACCTTCTAATACTACAAAACGAAGAACAATCGCAAAAATTGAGAAAATATATACCAAAAAATTGTAACTCCAGCATGTCTCACATGTTAACATTACCATCAGACACCAGCCAAATATCATACAACCCATCAAACAAACCACCTGATTATACCAACCATCCATACATACAAAAATGCCGACCACCATACCTCAGACATACGAAACAAAATATATACAAAAAAATTAAAAAATTCTAAAAACATATCAGGTTAACCTCACACTCAACCCAGAACCCTTAACCTCATATCATACCCTTACCTACCCACATACCAATACTACAAAACAAACTAAAATAAAAAAAATTGAGGAGAAATTAACCAAAATCATAACTCCAGCATGTCTGTCATGTCACCATTGCCATCAGACACCGCCCATTTTACTTGTCCTAACAACCAAAACCTCGTATACCTACCAACCATACCACCCACTATAAAATTAGCATACCTCAAACATTCGTCCACGCAGACCATATGAAGCAAACATACAGCTACATACTAGTGACACAATCAACTCCTTCTCATACCATCCACCATAGCTCCATAGTTCCATCTGTCCCATCTGCTCCATCTGCTCCATCTGCTCCAACTGTGCCATCTGCTCCAACTGTCCCATCTGCTCTATCTGCTCCATCTGTTCCGTCTGCTCCAGTTGCTCGACTCTGAATAGTTTCCCCCAATCATGTAGATCTTGTAAATTTTTAGGCTGGCGTAGGACTTGTATTAGCTTGCACCATGTGTAAATACTTAGAAAATATTTCAATATTTTTAGTCACGGGTGAATATAAATTGCGATATCTTAGGACCAGGCTCGTGAAATTCAGTTTGCAAGAATTATTTCTAACCCTGGAAATTTATTTATTTAAGCCCTATATAATAATAGTGATTAGCTTAAAATACTAACTTGTTTTTTAACGAGATCTGCTTATAACAGACGTGGGTATGTATGATACAGGATTAATATTAGAGAGGAAGATAATTGTATTTATTATTCGATTTTAAAATTTATTGATTTTTTTAAGTTGTACTGGAATGTTATGTAGAGTACAGCAAAAAGGTTATCACAGCTTTTTTTTTCAGGTCTCCCATATTAAAGACTAATACTACACTATGTAAGTTATTTGTAATCTCGACTAATTTTCGTAGACATAACTATCCTACTCGGATTTTATTCAATGTATGTCTATGTGAATAAGCCAAGCACCGTCATGTTCTTTATATATCAGGCAGGATACAACACCAGCGAGAAATTAAATACTTCATTTTATATATATATATATCATATATATATATGTATACATACATACTTCAGACCACAAACATAAAAACAGAAATCTTAAATTTTTTCATGCCATTCACATAGTGTCTTTACAGCAGAATACACAATTTTGACATAACTAATATAATCCGCTGATACACAGCTCAAGACAGTATATGCTAGTAAGCATCCATCCAGAACCCTTGATCATGTATTCTTCTTCTTCACGACAAAATTTCATGACTGTCACTGTCAAACTAAGCTTCCTAACTGAAACCTGGCTACTTATATACTCACAAGCAGGCACCTTAACATGCATTGTTCCACCCACCATAACTCAAGTTTACAGAAACTATAGAGTTCAGACCAGCCGAAAAATAAACATCCCTGTCATCTGTTCTACCAACCAACACCAGACGAAATATACTCATCGTTCATACCTCTTGCTATAATTCAAGCATACCTCAAACATTCGTCCACACACAGACCATATAAAGCAAGTATACACCGACCCCCTTCAAGAATGACCCATTTACCCATTGACCCATGATCCATGACCCATTGACCCATAATGACCCATTTTAGGAACAAAATTACCTTTTTTTTTTTTTTTTTTTTTTTTTTTTTTTTTTTTTTTTTTTTTTTTTTTTTTTTTAGGAAAGTTTCGAATTTAAGATAAAATCGTAAGACCGCTGTGGCGGCTTCGTCTACAGCAAAGCTGAAGTTGGGGAAAGTCCCTACTTCAGCCGCCATGGTTTAAGGTCAATGTCAAGGTCACCTGGATCCAATATGGCGGTCATGTGATCGGAATGATAGAGCGGGGGGAAAGAGACAGAATGGTGGTATGACGTCACTGTCGTATCCACCTTGAAAAGACAAGTCCGGTGATATATAACACTTAATACTTACGCCTACAAATTTTTCAATTATAAAAATACGTTTAAATAAAACAAATAGTTATTAAAATAATTTTGTTACGACATCATGATTGTATGAGCCTTGAAAATACGAGTCCGGTGATATATAACACTTAATACTTAAGCTAACAAATGTTTTAAACGTGTTAGGTTATTATTTGTGTTCATTATCGTTATGCCACATGTTAATGTCAACAACATCACTTATCTAAAGGCAAGAATCACGTATCACACAAGCGACACCACGATACTGTTACAAATATAAATAACTTATTTCTATACAAATCCTTATTATACAATGATGCAAACAAAACCGAAAGAAACCTAGCTTGTCATTTATTATAAACATTACACATTTTATAAGCCATTTATATGCAGAATGAGTTTTCAGTATAGGCTCTACATAGCCGACTTAATTGAAGTAAACTGGTTAGTGTGGTTATAGTAAACGGTTTGGTTGTTTGAAGTAGCCCGGTGTATTGACCACTTTTTCGCAAGTATGACAAGACTTCTTCGTATATCCAGTCGGTGAACTGCACTGCATCTGGCAGTTTTGAGCGCATAATCAATGTGTACAGGCCAGATTCAGAGACGAAGATGCTGTACGGTTGCCAGTTGGATGGCTGCCAGTTGCCGTCAATATTTTTTATGAGTCTGATTTAGAAAATATTTAAGCAGATGTGAACCACCTAACGTCTTGTCGCTGCAACTGCAACTGCTAAGGCCCGTGCAAACGGGCACGCCACGCCATCAGTCTGCCGACTTTAGTCTATTCGTGGTTTCTTCCCATTTTTTAAATCAAACTTTTGAAAAATCGCCCAATGTTTGACATGTTAGTTATTTTCTAAATATGTAATGTATCAGAAGCATTTTATACTTCTGTTAACATAAAAGTGTCTTATTTTTCGTTAGATTGAAGTTTTACCTAAGTTTATTATTTATAAATTATAATATTTCGTTTATAATAAATACGAATAAAAACAGCGAGAAAACGTGTGTGTTGATAGCGCTTAGTAAGAAATAGTTATCATGCAAAATATTACTACAACTGAGAGCGCATGCACGAATTCGGTGCGTTGTCCTTTGGTGTAATTTTCTAGGCTTAGTTAAGCTTAGTTTGCACGAGGAGGCGAAGGAATATCCTGGAAGTAGAACTTAAGCAGGGTTTCAGAACAGTGTGAAGTAACCGTGAATGTATTATACTGCCGCATTAGCTACTATTTAGCGACTCATAACTTTCCGATTCCGAAAAGGCTGAAGTAGAAACGCGTCCCTTGATCAGGAGATCAGGAGCGAAACTGGGGGGGGGGGGGGGGGGGGGTAACCTCCCATCCCTTCTACTCATATTAGGTTGTCAAAATTGCTATTATAATTAATAATAATCCTTTGATTCTGATAAAATAAAAATGCCATTACTGTTCACTATACTGCATTTTTTAAATTATAATGTGAAGCAATATTCTCCTTGAATTTGTTCTAATCAACACATGTCAATCAGTTTAACTCCCCGCCCTTTTCAGAAATTTGTGGCTACGCCACTGCTCGCGATTTGGAATTCCTGATGTTGTGATGCAGGTAATGCCCATCCACATGAGCCGCTGAGCTAAGCCCCGAGATGGAGGGATGGAAAGTTTAAGAATGTAGTCTGTTTCAAAACATACACAAATTCTTACCACCGAAACACCAAGAATAATTGCAATCTTCGTAGAAACTGAGAATGACCTTGAAGCTACTGCGCCGATAAGAAAGAGCGAGGGACGGGGGACGTAGAAAGAGCTTGCCGTGAGTTGCTACACAAAGACGGATATGCAATGGACGTGTAGTCGACGACTGATTGATCCTCCAGAGTTGGCCGATCAAGGCAGTACGATTACGCATTATAGAGCATTGTCCAATGGCGACGACCACCGACGACGAAACTCAGCCTCGTTCTGCTGTCCAGTGTTTGCAAGCAGTCTGAACATATTTTATCAGTGTAAATAGTGTTAGTAAATTATTGACTCATGGTAGACATTATATTTGTGGATGTACATTTGGTTCTACTTAACAAACAAAACGAAGAATTAGTTTTTTCTCTGCGAGTTTTAACATTCCACAGCAACTTCCTGCCATAGTTTTATTTGGATTTCATGTAGGTTGGTGAATGGTATTATTTTTTTATATGTATGGATGGTGGACAGACGACAAACCATGAACTGAATATGAATTGATGATTGATGGAAAGATTGTGAAGGTTTGATGTAAATATTGTGAAAGATTGATGGAAGAATTAAAGAATTGATGGAGAGAATGCGAAATATATGGAAAGTTTGAAAGACTAATGGACAGATTGAAAGATTGATGGTAATAGTGAAGAATTGATGGAAATTTTCCGAAAAAATTATGGAAAGATTGTTAGATTGATGGAAATATTGCGGACGATTGATGAGAAGATTAAAATACTGATGAAAAGATTAAAAGATTAATAAAAATGTTGGAAGACTGGTGAGGAATGGCGAATATTGTGGTGCTGATTGCTCTGTTGATGAGGGAAAGGTTGCCACATATTGATGATAAGTTTGCGAAAGAGTGATGGAAAGAATACGACAGATTGATGGGGGGATAGAATTATTGATGGGAAGATTGAAGGATTGATGAAAAGATTGATGAAAAGATTGCGAAATATTGATGGAAAGATTGGAAGATTAATGAATTTATCCAATTATCGGTGGAATTATTGGACTATTGAAGGATTTATGGTCAGGAAGACCACGAAAGTTAAAACTATTTATCATCCTCGTACATTTAAAGTCTCCAGGGCCTGTCAGTATTGGCATTTAATTTAACGTCAATAAACCTATAAAAAGTCTTGGTAGATGCTGATCCATACCATGATTATATGATACTAGTGCATGTGGTTGCTATTAGTATGATGGATTTGGTTTAGTCATATATACACACATTTAAAAAAATCTGAATATCATACTTATACTTACAAAACAGTAGAGGTAGTGAATAATTTACCGATTCTGGCATCGCGTATTAATCAATCTTCAAAAGGGGGATCTGGAAATATAGTAATTAAATCTGAGATTTTTGCATGTTTTCGCAATACCCTATGTATAATTTCGGCACAACATAACAAATGAATACATAATTTATAATAAAAATATTTTTAATGGATAATAAATACCGATTTACGATTTGACATACCCTATGCTTATAAAACCAATATTTCTACCAGAAATAAACATATGCATGAAGAATTTGTGGGCGTAACTGCTGTCTACCAAAACAAGCATATGCTTGAAGAATTAGTAGGCGTAACTGCCGAGCAACTTCGGGTACGTTCAACAAACCTAAGTCGACGGCTTCCGAGCACCACCTGAGGCGAGCTGAAGACTGCCGAGCTCGTCCGAATCGAGACGAAGACCACCAGCTATAACCACAGCCCCACCAAACACAACTCCCATTAAAAATACATTGCGCCAGACTCGACTTTATCATTCTACTAATTATGATAGTTATTTAACACCCCTCGACAGTGCGTATGAAGATCTAATAAATACGATGACATTTGCTGGTCATTCAAGATCGCTGACAGTCAATGACGAAGAAAACTGCGCCGCAGCATGGAACAATGGGCCAACGTAGCGCCGTCCTGCAGCGACAGCAGACATCATACAGCTGGCGTTTGTTTAAACAAATTATCGCTACCAAGTTATTAGCGCCTTGGATTCACGCAACTTTTTGCTGAAACATTTTCTTCGGAATTGGCAGTGTTTTTCAGGTGGCCTGCCTTACTTAGGTGCCTCACGCTATGTGTATGTGTGTGTGTATATATATATATAATATTTATTTATTTATATTTATAGTGGTAAACAACTATTAGGATTAACATTAATAAATATTAATATTTTATTCTGTGAAAACAAATATTTTATATATTTAGTACAAATTTAATTTAAAATAGACTGAGATTGCAATTTTATGATTTTATGGAGATTTTTAATATTAATTTAATTTAGAGACGTTATCTGAAAAAAGTTGGTAACTTTCCGAGAGATTATTAATTAGGCCGTATGCGGCAACTCTCGGATTTCCTCTCCCGCACGGCGGCGACGCTTGGGAGGCGGGGACTACGGCTGCTATTGCCTTCCAGGTGCCACGACCATGACCTAACTCAAGGCTCCAGGTGACCTTCACTTTCTCGCAGGGCGGGAGGAGGAGCGCTCTAATGACACCTACGGCGTCTCGACGAGCGAGAATTGCACGAGGAGCGTGTTGAAACGGTTGGCCTCAGCACTAAAGGTCACGATGGAATTGGACTGCGAAACGAGGCGGGGTTATGAAAAACATCAAGGACAGGAGGATGAAAGAAATGGTGATCTGAAAATGCTGGTTTACCGGACGAGGCGAATATATGACGACCTGAAAATGTTGGCTACCTGCACGGGCGAATATACCGTAAAGGACTCGTTAACGAATTTTCAGTTTGGTGTTATGTTGCGCAATTTCTGTCACTTCGTTTGTTAATTTTTGTCCTCAATTTTTTAACGCTATTTGGTTTGATTTTCGACTAATGCATTATTGATGCTCATTTTTTAAAATGTCTTTATGTAGGGAATATATTTTGTTTTATCTTTATTTTTAAATTTTCGTCATCATATTGATTGTAATTTTTTCTTGTTTTGTAATTTTCCTTTGCTTGGTCCTAATTTATAGTCAATAAATGCAACGGACAATGTTAACTTTAGTTCTAAATACAATTCCGTTGGTACAACTGTTAAGCGTTATCAGAACATGAAGCTGTTTAGCCTACTTGTTCATAATATTCAAAAGGGTTCCGTAAGTCACGTAACTAAGTAATACCGACAATCTCATTGTTATAGGTTCGCCATAAAAATTAAGACTAAATACATTCAACTAATGGTAAAAATTGTTAATCGAAGGAAATAAACGACTTCCAATTCATAGTTTCAATATGACTTTATTGCAGATAATATTACCGGAAGTATTTAAGATGGCACACTGGACAAAGTTCTGCAACTATTATAATTAAAATATTTCACTGGAATAGCAACGCTTGAAATTGAAGAGCTGAGGGAAGAAAATTACTAACGCCCATTCTAAAGTAAATAGGTTACTCTAAAATTTTCGGGCCAGTAGTGCCATATAACTGTTGCAGAAACTAGTAAGTTTTCGACTGGTGAAGCAACTAATGCGATAAACGATGGATGTGTTGAGATGTTGACTGGTTTAAAAATGCTGTGTTTGAGAAATACCACGAGTGTTGGCTATACCATTGCATACAAACAAGTGTGTTCAACATATATCACGTGACTTCAGGCTCGAAAGGCACGGGCGTGTAAAATTACTTTGAAAAACAAGAATCAATGTGCTTTTTAAGCATCAATAATGCACTATCACGGCGATACCATGTAGAGATACATGTATCTGAGTATACCACAATATCATCAAAAGATTTTTAAAAAAGAAACTGAAATAAATGCAAAACCTTGTATAGCAGCGTGTGTTATCTGCACATATAAATTAAGAATTTCCATCTGGGTATAATTAACAATGTATCAGCAATTGTGCGAGCCTGGTACATTTTTGTAAACTTGTGCAGTAAATACTTATTGAACTGAATTCTCAGATTCGCAATGCCACGAATTGACATAGAATCTAGTTTTAGGTTTGAATATAACCAAACCATTACTCATAAATTGACACTATCACCTCTCAAGGTGTATACATTTGTTGAAAAAAATATATATTGTTATTGATGCAAGATCTCAGCGATATAATGTAATAACCTTAAAATTAGTAACATATGAAATACCTATTAACTGTAAGTATTAAAACTACCATTATATTGATTTCATTGATGCAAAATTCTACTATTTAGTTGAATGTGTAGTCAGATGTGTATTGCAATAGCCTAAAGAAAAGCCTTTTTTCTTCACTTAAAATAATGTTGCATAATTACCTTAATTGCTAATATTATTTTAAACACAGAATCTATTCAATACTAAATTAATAAATTGCTGTACTTGTATACTTTGAATAAACATTCAACTGTAAAAAAAAGTACTTTTCTGTGAATGACATGTAGGGAGTCTGAAAGGTGAGGAGAAACAGAGTACAAAATAATATTTCTTAGAATTAAGAATCACTTATTTATTGTTTATGAACTCTTGCATTACTCAGCTCTGAATAAGCATTCAGATATTTTTGAAGCAAGGTTTAATCTTTATGTACATGGATAATAACAGCCATTTATTTACATTTTGAACACAACACGAGCGTCTATGTTTTATTTACCTACTACACGCAAAACATATGAGTGTGGTAGCGTCAATGTTATTCGTAGGTCTTAGACACATTCGTGCTGTCTAAAAACGAAAATTTTCCCTCTAAAATAGATAGCAACATCGCTCAATTGTGAAACAGTAAGTATAGCTCAATTGTGAAACAGAAAGTATAGCTCAATTGTGAAACAGTAAGTATAGCTCGTCGCAGCCCATCGCCTGCTTGTGTTTTATACAAAATGCTGTCGCGATATTCAGTTACAGGCTTATTCTAGTAAGGGCTGGGAATAATCTCTTATAATTCATTAATCCCTGTAATAATAAACTGAATAATTATATAGACGCCGAGAAACATTTCCAGAAATTGAAGTCAAGCCAAAAGTATTTTAGAAAACAATATAACAGTAACCTACAATGAAGCGTCTGGCAAGATCTGAGACTACACTTGCCTGTATTTTATCAATCTCAGCACTAGTCAAACCTGAAAAAGTGTTCAGTTGTTTTAAGTAACATTTTATAATGTTCTCGAGTACAAAATGCTATCGGGCTGCAACTAATTAACCAATTGTTGCAAGATTTGAAAATACTCCAGGCCTAGGCCATAACTCACAAATTACCACACCAATGTTTTTTTATTGTCGACTTAGAAGTACTACATAATTACTTGTGGAGATTTACAGAGCGTCCCCTTCTATATCTAGAATTGTAGCCAAATGCACAGCAGTTCATCACCATTTTCGAAAAGAAGACAAAATATGAAATCGGTTTTCGCTACCTTAGAATAGATACGTATAGCAGTTGTGATGAGCATAAAATAAGTAAGCAGCCACTGAAAAACAAACCAGGCAACCTTAGACGGAGAAGAGTTGCGTAAGCTGCATAATGACAGGACAAACAAAGTACACAGCATGAATTTAATTTGCGTTGTGTAAACACGTTTTAAAAGCACGCTATAAACATTGTTTTTACGGACTTCCATACAATTCTGTGTGTTTTAGGCACAATTATTGTTCTTTTTTTTCTAAGGCTATATTGTAATTAGTGAATTATTACAGGTTTTGTAAGTTTATATCATATACCACATAAATGGTGATATTTGTGTTTACTGATATCATCATGGCCTGCAATACGGCGTAGGCACATTGAATTTCGCATATATTTAACAACAAGGGATTTCAAATCTTTCAAATGGTTTTTTCTCGGAAAAAAGTTTTGTGGAACCTTTATCACCTGCCCCCCCCCCCCCCCCCCCGTATCACCAACATCACTCCTTCAGTTCTTATGTTGCATTTGATTTCGTTGCACCAAAGGATAAAACCTGACGACGCGGCGAAGACGGTACAGAAGAACACACGCAGTTTTCTTGACGAACCAGTAGCGACGTTTTCCATCTTCAGGACAAATGAATGAAGACTGGGTCGTTTAGAGTTTTGTGCATATATCTGTATACGTATATTTGCTGTTCTCTGATGCTCGTTTGCTTGTACTCGTCCTGTTTTGTTTTGTTTAGTTTGATATAGGTTGTTCACGGTAAAGTGAGCACTTTTGAGACCCTAGTTACTTTTTCATTTCAGCCATATTTAATCCTTTAACGACCTTTTCAAATAAATATTGACATGTACGTAATAAACATGGTGTGTATATTCCACAGCACTAGGGAGTTGACGTCTAAAGCCAAAATAAAATATATTTATCAACTTTTATTCCAAATGAAAGGCCTTTCAAAAGTGCTCACGTTACCGTGAATAGCGTATAGAAATACTAACTTCATTCCTAGCGGGAAAAAATATATTATATATGTTTTGATCATCTGTTGACAACAGCTAGTCTTGGCATCTTTATGTGTATGTTCTAAATGTAATTCTTTGTGTTCTTTTTGGTGGCATAGCTCTGATGTAACGTATGGCCAAAGCAATTTTTTATTTGGTCACTTACCTCCACTGCAAGTATTGACCGGGATAGTATTCAAACCCCTGGTATCTCTCCAAGGCCCCACCGGGCCATTAATTCACGTCAACACAACCACCATTCTCAAGAAACACCCTTCACAGGAGCATTAGTGCAGTTCAACACACCGACCATTTGCAGTAAAGGAGATAGATCCATCCTGATCTCCTCAAGCATACTGAGCTAACCACTAGCGCCACGAATATGACCCCACACTGAGAGAAATGCTTGTATCGGCCAACGAAATACTTGTATGTGTGGAGGCAATTAAATATTTTGTTGTTGAAACCAAATTATTTTGTTGTTCTTGTTCGGTTGCCCCAAAACGAAATTTGGTTGGTGCAACTAAAGACTTGTTTCGCTCTGCGTACATTAAACTGTGTCGGTTAAAATTTAAAAAATGGTAAGCCCGACGGATATTCGAATCTATATTGTTCGCACCGGAGCGCCACTACACGCTAGCAACCTCACCTGCTTGAGTTATTACTAATTGAAATATGGAATGTTTTCAAAAATAAACATTTGAAATACTGGACAACGTGCCCGAATAGATATTTCAAGTTTTACATTTTATCTTTTTAGTTTCATGTTGAACTTGTTTTATTAAGGTGCGTATACGCGCACGAACCGAACCGTTGCTGCAACCGTCCGCGAACAAGGTGGGACGGAGTTATGTGCGCCCTACGAACGTTTCGGGAGCCGCTCGCGAACCATTCGTCCCGATCCGCCTGGAGTAGTTTTTATCGACGAACACAAAGAGATTATCAGTTGAAGTTGGGACGGGTTGTTTGTAGGATCGTGTGTGTGTGTACGTTGCTCGCGAACCTCTGCCGAACCAAAGCATGGCGCAGTGGGCGGAAGAAGATGTCGTTCAGCTAATTCAGGTTTACAAAAGCAAACAGCTTTTATGAAATCCTAGAGACGAAAACCACTATTTAAAAAAAATCGAAAGAGGATGCTTGGCGCGAAATTGGGAGTGTAATGGGTCGACCCATTGAAGAATGCAGGAATAAAATTATTTGTTTGCTTTCTTCATACCGCAGGTAGAAGAATAAAGAAAGTAAGACAAAAGGTAAGGGAAAAGGTAAATTGTCTATATTATTAAAAAATTGTGAAACATTTCAGTTATTTAAATTTATTTCTCTGATAGATACATAGTTTTCGTATATTGAACGGTGTTGTAACAATAAGGTATGTTTTTAAGTATTAAACTGTTAAGAAAATAGATAAAGTTATACATAATCAAAGGGCTAACGAATTGTCTTTTATTTTTTCAGGGGCCTCAGATGTCTATAAAAGCAAATGGTTCGCATTTGAAGAATTGTGATTTCTGGAGGACAGGGATGCCCCGAGGAAGAGACTGATCACAGTATGTAAGTTAATATACATTCAGGCGTATGTTTTTTGCCACGATATAGCCCCTTCTTTCATACAGTAATCTGCTGCTTCGTCCCTTATTTTGTGATACACAGCAAGTGTTCTTCTGGGAATATTTCTTAGAGGTATCACGGAGGCTGTGTTTACCTCGACCCTTCAATTAGAACACCGTTTTCCTCATTAACTAGGGAACCGTGCGGCATGTACAAAGTAGGTGAATGATTCCGCAAATAATTATGCAGAAGAATTATGGTCATGACAATTAATTCTGCTTTAGAGAGCTCCAAAAGCATAGGTTGTCTCAAAACCCTAAATACTACACTTAGAATACCTAAAGTGTTCTCTACAACTCGACGGGCTCTACTCAATCGATAGTTGAAAATTCTCTTGGATGATCATGGGGCATGATCGCCAGGGCATAGAGGAAACGCACTGTCAGCAACGAAAAAATAAGGGATTTTCATCTCACGTCGAGGACGATCTTCTGGTAAAGGCAAACCCAATATGTCTTCAGAAAGCATATTATATAGCTTACAGTTTTTTAAAACGCCGCCATATGACAACCGTCCTGGACATCCCACGTCCGCGAATAAAAAATTGTAATTACCGTCTACTAGTGCTAATAGCACGATACTAAAGTTTGATTTGTAGTTGCAGAAATCACTTCCAGAATGTACCGTTGTCAGCAGCAAAACGTGCTCCCGTCGAGGGCGCCAACACAGTAAGTCAAATTCCAGTCAATTTCAAATGTCTTGGATATTTCCTTCCAAGCAAGGGGAGGCTTGGGAAGCTGCAAAATGTACAATGCTACATAAAGTGAATCATCATTTGATAAACACGTAAATAATTAAACTTAAGAGTAACTTGCGAACGCATAATATTTATGTATATAGTTGTGACTGCAAAGAGCACATATTGTACGTTTTTATGTTCTGAATAGTTCCATGAAATGGATAGTATATAAGCGCCCTGTGTACGTTTTCACTTTTAACTGATCTGTTTGCGATATAAAGTTGTTGTTACAAACAAAATATTTCATTTGAAGTTATATTTTTTACTGTCAAGCATTAAGTTACCCGATCAATTATCAGTATTGTTTCCGATAGCTATTCAGCAGCTGTCAAACAGCTGTGATTATAATCAGTGTACCCTTCAGTATACTCCTAGGCTAAACCTTGTGGTGCAAGGCCTACCGAGGGGTCTGGAGGTTATGTTCTAATGAAACAATTGAACTTTAAAGCATTGAACTAAATAAAATAATAGAAAGAAACGTTTACATTTCAGTATTACAACGTGGAAAGATTTACTTTACAGTATTTGGAAGTTATTGAATTGATTATTTAATGAAGCGGTACTATGTTTCAGGAGACAACTGTTGAAGGAATCGATGAAGACGAAGAAGAGTTACGGGATTCAGTGCAACCCGAAACCTTTGCTGACATCCCCTCCTCCCCCCCCCCCCCCAAGCAACCAAAGGCCAGGAAGGGGAAAAGAACCTGATCAGTCTTCGTCAATGCTTTCTAGTACATTTGAAATATTGATAACTGCTGCTGCTAAATTGAATACGCCTCAACCAGAAAACGACGAGGCAA
The DNA here is from genome assembly GCA_029891345.1 of Dryococelus australis. Taxonomy (NCBI): domain Eukaryota; kingdom Metazoa; phylum Arthropoda; class Insecta; order Phasmatodea; family Phasmatidae; genus Dryococelus; species Dryococelus australis. Next base: position 82,875,663 of record CM056997.1, read on the forward strand.
CATCCTTCTTTACGTTCGTAACAGCGAAAGTTAAAGGTTATTCTCCTGAAACTAGGAAAGCGGTTGAACACGCTGTGTTTGACATCCTAATGAAAGCTGATACCGGTTAATACGAACGGCCTGCTGGGAATTTTCGTTTCGGCTACCAACATCCATATTCTGCAGACATAAACAACATTGTGCCACATCATTCACCTACAGTATTTGATTCAACACGTTATCCACAACCCCATTTTAATCAATTGCACCACGATCAACAACCGCTGTCACCGCTGGCGTGTTCTAGTTCATCTAGTCAAGCCCCGACGTGCCCTTCAACTCTACAATCTGAAAAGAAGTTTGTTGCAAGATTTCTACCATCTCCCTCACAACATTCGCAGGATTCCGCATCTTCTGAAGATTTGAACGATTACATTTGAAATGCCAAACCTGTGTTGTTGACATCGATTATTAATGTACGATATTATAGTGCAATATTTTGGCACAAATGTATGTTATAATCCTGACAATATGAACTGCAAGGTAAATATATTTTAAATATAATAAGTAGGTAGTAAAAACATGAACTCTAATTTCGCGTATGGAGACAAATAATCATATTGTTTATTCACAACAGTGTGCACTGCATTTGAAAATCCTTTTCATTGATAATGTATTACTTACATAATGTGTTGCGTTACCCTTTTAAAAATGTGAAATTAATACACATATTCACTTTATAGATAAATAAATTTTGAAACAATAATTTAATTGATATTATCTTCACATATCCTTTCAATTATTGGATAAGCGCAGTGCAGGCATCTGGTATTATTCGTCCGATAGACTGCTTAGACATCCTGAACAAATATTGCAGGCTTGTGTACGAATCTTCCGTGGCGAGGCACCGAAGTGTTACAGCTAACCTGCAATCACGCACGTCTATTATTAATCGAGGAAAATTATGTTTTACATCTAATGTGCAATCACGTAACTAAAGATGTGTCTACTTATTAAAAATAGCAATTATATATCCACGAAAACCCACCTGTCTTGCGCAGATATGGGAGAGCGACAGTATGTTGTCTGTTTTGCAATTTTTGATCCTATTCTGCTCACTATATTCTCGAAATCTGTAGGAGACATTCTCGTGAAATTTTTGTATTGCCCACTAATGGCTTGCGATCTCACATCCAGCATCAGTTCCGACCCAGTACGTTTTTTAAACAGCTCTGTGCACCACCAAAGTCGAGTCTTCCTCTTCTTACCTGTGTGTTTTAACACGCGAGTCATTAATAAAGCCGCACCACTAACTTCGATCATAGCTAAATTTTCTTCGTGAGAAGGCATTGTGGCCAAAGTCTAAACTCGGAATGAACTGAACAATATATACGCCGTTTACTCGCGAACCTAGCTTATCTATATGGTTCGTGAGAGGTTCGCAGCGGGACAGAGAACTCACGAACGGTTCGCGAGCAGTTGCAGCAACGGTTCGGTTCGTGCGTGTATACGCACCTTTAAAATGTTATACCGTTATTAAGCATCAATAAATACACTGACAAACACTGTTACAATCCCAACTGTCACAAAATTACATACAAACTCTCGAGCTGTAGAACGAAAGAAATAAAATGAGTGCCCAAACATATGAATACTGTTGCATTCAACTAAATATTTTGTTGACAGTAGGCTGTAATTTAATTTGGTCCAATGCAGAAGTTTGGTTAATTCAAGCATTTATTTTTATAGAGGAACAAAATTTAATTTAATTTTCAAGTTTTGTTTACTCGATCAAACATTTTGATAGGGCAACTAAATATATTTTTGGCCAAGTATTCTGTTGGTTGAAACAAACCCTTCTCTCAGTGCAATGGAATGGATGGTCACCATAGAGAATTTACAGTGGGGCCAAACCGATCGTTCGTGGTATTATTTAATTATCACGAGAATCACTGTCAGAGATTCCTTGGGATGGAGCTGGTGACTTGAGCTGCTGAAGGCTGGTGACAAGCCACTAATATTGCGCATGTGCTGTTCGCGCTTAATTGACCACTTTTAAAATCTCTGCTTAGGTTTTACTTTTCAGCCTATGTACACTCTCTTCCGCCATAAGGTAGGTAAGTAAGTAGAGCTCAACTCCTCGTCGACAGCGCGGCCGCTAGAGGCGGAACAAGCTGCTCGAAGAAGGAAAAAACGAGGAAGGAATCGGCCATGGCCTGTATTAAGCATAGACTAAATATAAGGTAGACCGATCTCGCTGGCTGCGCACAACCAATCTCCGTGTCCCAACAATGAACTGCTTTTCTGCCAGCACGTCTTGCCAAAACCGCATGGTTTAGAGAATAGGTTAGAAAACTGATTTCTATACAAATGTTTTGAGATGTATGTATGCCTCCTCTAGCCCATTTTTAAGGCATGTCAATTAAATTCAAATTGGTACAAGTATTTTATTCATATTATAGTGTTTGTCATTTAAAATGTAAGATATAAACAAACACGTTCATCACAGTTGACCATATGACTTTGACAGTTGTGTAGGATTGGGGTAGGACAATGTTGGGTACATGCGCAGAAGACGAATAAGCGGTCTACCTGATATTTAGTCTATGGTATTAAGAAACCATCCCAACATTCGCCTGGAGTGATTTTCGGGAAACCATGGAAAACAGAAATCAGGGTAGCCGGGCTGGAGTCTCCCGTCATTAGTAACATTAATATTATCACGGACCTGATGACTTTTTTCATATGCCAATCAGTTAAACTGAGAGGATATTTTTTATAGTGTAAATAGATCAGTGCCATGCTGCATCTTACTCTAATGTGCTTAAAGAATATAGAAACTAAATTTAAAAAATTATATTTCCACAAAATTAAACGTAACACTTTAAATGGGGCGTGAAGACATGGAACTATTTTTCTACATCAGTGCCAACGTTACTGAGAGTATGCCTATAATAGTCAGTGTTGTTAAAAATTTGATTACGAAAGTGCATCAGTTCAGTTAGCTACGAACCCGTTATACTAACAGTCATTCAGAAAATGTCCGTGTCAACCTACAATATTCTAAATTTAATTAAATTAAAATTCTCTATCGTTAATGTAACCAAAACTTTAGCGACTGAACCACAACGTCTGGCACATAAAAAAAAACACATCTTCAGTGTTAGAACATTATACATTAATTTCTCAGAAACGATGGCCTGTAGTGTAAAATCACAACTCGAAGTTTTCGTTTACCACAAACGGTAGATGACTGTTCCGCAGAAACAACTCAAGCATACCTGCGATTTACATTGTTAAATGCACAAATATCGTTCCAACTCCTCCTTTTTTACTTTTTTATGAAAGGGGCTGACATCATCACCCAAATTTTTACGGTTTGCATTCTTCGTAGTTCGATACATTATTCTGAAACTCAGAGATGAATATTTAATTCTAGCTGCTTTACTAACAATAAACTTGCTCCAATCACGCTTTCAAGGATCGTTACACCCGTCTGGAAATAATAGACTTAGGCTGTAGGTCATGTGTGTATATAAACACACGCAACATAATATTCTATGAGTTATCACCTACCGAAGTTTGTCGGTAGAGTAACTACCATCCTACTTACGTACATATGCTCATGCATCATAGTGGGATCCTTGGTGACTTCATTATATATTATGCGAATGTCTGATCGCCAGAAAAGGGGTGACTGTAATAAGTTCTGGTACTGGAGCGGCGAGGTTTCGGGCCCAACCCTCGTCACGACTGAAAACTTTCAACAGTGAGTCAGTTCTCCAGTGTCTTGAGGTCCGATAACTGTGCAACTTAATAAATGCGGTGCAGCACAACGTAGCGTCTCCCGGAGTGAAGTGCGAGGAAGGAGGGTGATATTTAGTTCCCTTGTTGTTGCCGGCTGTAATTATCCGCGGCATGGCACGTCATAATGAGAGGATGTAGGCAGGATGTGTGTGTGTGTGTGTGTGTTCGCTGCCGCCGGAGAATAATCTCGCTGGTGATGGTTATCCGCTGCGCGAGTGGTGGGGAAGAGACACAAGGTCCGCGCGCGGTGACGACATGGAAGGAAGCAGGTGCTGAAGGCGGTCATCCTTGAGGCGGTGCATCGTGAGGCGCGGCGACGTGTGTGTATATAAGAGGCGGCGGCGGCAGACGGGCAGGACGACGACGAAGACGATGGCGGGGTTGCGGCTACTGTGCGCGGTGGTTGTGGTGGTGGTGCAGGGTCTCGTAACCCGGGCGCAGGAGGTAACGCTCGCCACAGACCTGCAGCCGCCGCCGCTGGGGACAGCCGCACCGCCGCCCCCGCCCCCCGCATTCCTTGGCCAAGGAGTCCCAGTCGTGAGCCTGTTACAAACATCGCCGACGTTCTCATCCCGGCGTCAGTGCGCCAATGGGGAGATTAGGGACCCGCTCGGCATTTGCCGCCCCGTCGTCAGATGACGCGACCAGGTTGGTACTGAACATCATATTACATTTTAAATGCCCAAGGAAAACCGGTAGGTAAACACGGTAAAGTGAGCACTTTCGAAAGCCAAGCTTGATATCTACTTGTATGCATGTTGTGTATTCTTCCGCCTTATGTAAAATTAACATTACCATGGGCCTCGTCATTTTATTCATGCGTCGGTCTAATGAAAATGTGAAATTATTGAAAAAATTAATACTTTACAAATCTGCTCATTTTTACACTTCGATACATTAAAAAACCAGAAAGCGAAAAAAATAATTCCAAGTTATCACAAATGGTTACCTAACACTTTGATATACTACTACTTTCCATCCGTCGTTACCATCTTTACTAGGCGAATGTCACTCAGAGCGTCCATTAAAATATATGCAGGCAGGGGCAGTAACATTTTTCTAAGGTCCATTTCTAAAGTGCCTACTTATCGTGTACAGCCTTTAGGTAGTTAGGGCTTAACATCTCGTCCTACGGAGGTGAACCGGATTCGATTACCGCCGAGGTCGTTCCCGGATTTTCGCACGAGTGAATCGTGCCGGTCGATGCCGCTGGTCGGCGGGTTTTCCCAGATCTCTCCCTCGCCCTTGCTATCCGGCACTGCTCCCACTCGTCTCGCTTCGCCCTCATCGGCTTTCGAGACGCCGTCGCTACGAGCCGCCTAGACCGACATCTACACTTCATTCTTACTCGACATCTCTTCGGCAGCGAGATCGTGCGAGACGGAGCATATTGCTCGGAGAGGCAGGAGCGGCCACGTCCTGTATGTAAAGGCTGTTCACGATAAATTCAGCACTTTTGAAATCAACCTTATAAAAATGTCATTGTCCGTGGCTGCATATACTTCAACGGGCGCACTGAGTGACATGCGCCTGGTAAAGTTGGTAACGAAGAATGGAAAGTAGTTCCATATCTGAACGTCGAATAAAAATTGTTGGGGTAACCATTTGTGATAATTTAAATAATTTATCTCGCTTTCTGTTTTTTTTAAATGCATTAGTGTGTAAAAATTAGCAGGTTTATAAAATGTTTACTTTTGTAATAATTTCACAATGTCACTTGACCGACGCATGAATAAAGTGATGAGGCCCATGGCAATGTTAATTTTACATAAGGCGGAAGAATACACAACGTGCATAAAAGTAGATCTTAAGCAGGTCTTTCAAAAGTGCTCATTTTACCGTGAACAGCATATAGGGAGAAGCTACCCCAACATTCGCCTGGAGCAATTTCGGGGAACAATTGTAAACCGAAATCAGGATGTCCAGACAAGGAATCGAACCCGCGTCCTCACGGATGTGAGTCCAGTGTGTTAGTATGGCTACACGTCGCGCTCAGTTCTTATGGGGAATCCCCGGTAAAAATGTATGAAACGCCTCAAGGTCGCGTGTAGAAACAATGCGACGGGCCTAAGAACACAACGATATCCGTTCCGGGGAAGCTGAATTACTCGGAAATTAGAAATGTAACAGTAGCGTGGTATTACACGCGATGTAGGCCAGTGGATTAAACTACAGACGCAAATTTGTACTTCTCTCATTGTCCTTAAGGAAATTGCGCAGGATAACCCGAAAATGCAATTTTTAACAATTTTTAAACAATTATTTTTAAATTAAATATATTCATCGGGTAAAAGAAAAAAGTGATTGCTGTAGATAATCGTTATTCGCCGTTTTATTTTGGGGAAAAATCGTATTTAAAAACACGTATTTATACACGGAAACACTGACTTTACAGACAGTACTTTACTAAGGAATCCCCTTAACAAAATAGTCTACCTCCTTGGCTAGGTTGTTCATGGCGCCCACTTGTTTAAGGCACAGAAACAAAGCCAATAAGGGTGGCATGGCACGGATATGCGAGTCCGCCGTTATGAACAGCGCACTGAACTCGCCATGCTGCGCGCAGCTATAACATATGCACAGTGTAACGCTGATGATGTCGCTTCATTGGTGAGGAGTGTGACCATCCTAACTGTTAGTCCTTTTGGTTTAGTATGTTCTCAGATTGATAGAAATTATTTGAAGCTATTTTAAAAATCTCCGCAGTAACGTTTCCATTGAGCTTGATACGTTAAAAATTAACGTTCCTGAGTCGTTTCGGTAGAAAATAAATTGGGTATAAGTAGAACAGTTTCTTATAAAGATGTGGTTTTCTGACACGCTGCACTAGGTCTTTCAAACGCCAGATAGACGGGCCCCTTAAGGCAGCTTCGGACTACGAGTTCAAGGGATAGAAAGTCTGTAAACGGTAAGCCCATCCTCCTCGTTTGTGATTAGCTCCCTGGCATATAATTAGTGGCGTTTGCGAACTATTAAATAATTGCAAAACACATTTTTATAAAGCAGATATGCCAAAAAAAATCGGTGTGTGGTTGTGCCGTTAACACGGTCATAGCTTCCATGTGAATACGTCTGCGCGTTAGTGGGTGATATTTCCTTTAGGCATCGAAGTGAAATGAGATTAACGAAATTGTGATTGGCTTTTGTGGCTCAGATCGAGAGATCTAGAGTAAATCTTTCGTTTGGTACCAAAATCAGCACGCTAGCGCAACGGAGTCGCGATATATAGGTACTGACCCTTAGAAAAGCCACTAGTTGCCACGGGCCCCCGCCCACGCCCCGCACACGAGTGGCGCCAAGTCAAGGTCATGCTCTGATCGTAGTCCCCGATGGAACTAGATGACATTTATGTCAATCATGTTATTAATCACGACGCTGTAAAGGTTGTTCACGATAAAGTGAGCAATTTTGAAATCAACCTTAGAAAAAAATTAACTGCCCATGCCTGCATATATTATAACGGGCGCACTGAGTGACATGCAGCCAGTAAAGTTGGTAAAGGCTGTTCACGATAAAGTGAGCACTTTTGAAATCAACCTTAGAACAAAGTCACTGCCCCTGCCTTCATATATTAGAACGGGCGCAGTCGGTGACATGCACCTAGTAAAGTTGGTAACAATCGATGGAAAATAGTTACATATCTTAATGTCACATTAAAAGTGTTGTAACTATTTGTAACAACTTAAATTATTTCTTTCGCTTTTTACTTATTTTTTAATGTGTCGAAGTGTAAAAAAGGGCAGATTTGTGAAATATTTACTTTTTGAATAAGTTCAGTGTTTCACTTTATCGACCCATGAATAAACTTATGAGGCCCATGACAGTGTTAATTTTACATAAGGCGGAAGAATATACAACGTGTATACAAGTAGATCTTAAGCAGGGATTTCAAAAGTGCTCATTTTACAGTGAACAGCGTTTAATGATGGATTGAAAGTAGTTCCATATCTTAACTTCGATTGTAAAGTGTTAGGTAGGCCTAACCATTTGTGATAAATTAATTAATTAATTTCGCTTTCTGTTTTTTTAATGCATCGAAATATAAACATTACAAGATTTGTAAAATATTTACTTTTCTAATAATTCCGCAGACCTACACATGAATAAAGGGATGATACCCATGGCAATGTTAATTTTACATAAGACGGAGGAATACACGCCGTGCATACAAGTAGATCTTAAGAGGGCACGGGATATAAATTAATGGTATTGAGGTTTATCGTATTTTACAAATTTTATGGAAGGCGATAGAGAAAACAAAGAAAGGGCAACCATTATAGTTTTTACTAACTACGAGAGAAAATATTGTACCTGAGTGACGTCATTCTGCCAAGATATTTCTGACGCCGTCAATTTTCGTGTGTTTTCGTGGCGCAAGACATAATGCGAAATTGATACAGTAATACTGCAAAATACTTGGTCGTTAAGTTGGCAAAATCTATTATCCTGTATTGCCATTTTTACTTTTTCTATGTTGGCTTTCAAAAACCAGTAAACATAAATTTACGTATTTGGTGTTAATTTATGTTCCACGCCCTCTTAAGCAGGGCTTTCAAAAGTGCTCATTTTACCGTGAATAACCTATAGTCGGAATGGATGACTCTGGAAACTGATATCGCGGTTTATGTCCTGATACCCCAAGTATTAGTCTGATTTCAAAGACGTATTTACGACGAAAATTCTACTAGCTACTTGAATTACAAGGCGCAGACGAGATTTGGGTGTCACTTGAGGTTTTGAGCGCCGACTGAGGAGATGCGAGGTGAGGTTGGAACAGCAGCAGTATGCAAGGTCAAGGGGAAAAGGGAGTACCCAGAGAAAAACCCACCAGTCCATGCCAACGTCCGCCACGTTTCCGACATGCGAAATTCCAGGTTTAACTTTGCTGGTAATAGAACCCAATTCGCCGTGTGACTGCTACACCACTTAGGCTCCTACCGAGCCATGATTTTCGTATGTGGGAAACGACGTTTATGCTGCCGATAGCCCGTCTCCACCACCACTGTGCGTGCCTCCAGTAGCTTGTCCGATATAGGATTTCAGTTTATAGGCTGTTCACGGTGAAATGAGCACTTTTGAAAGCCCTGCTTAAGATCTATTTGTATGCACGTTGTGTGTTTTTCCACCTTATGTAAAATTCATATTGCCATGTGCCTCATCACTTTCTTCATGCGTCGATCATGTGAAACTGGAATTACAGGGGAAAGAAAATATTTTACAAATATGCTATTTTTTAAACTCCGATGCACTTAAAAAACAGAAAGCGGAAGGAATAATTTTAGTTAACATAAATTATTAACTAACACTTTTTATTCGACGTTAAGATATGGAACTACTTTCCCTCCAACGTTACCAACTTTACTGGGCGCATGCCACTCAGTGCGCCCGTAGCAGGTAGGAGGAGTGACTTTTTCTATGGTTGATTTCAGAAGTGCTCACTTTATCGTGAACAGCATTTAGTGGCCACACTACTTGACTCTCGCCATGGCGAACCTGGAGTTTCGTATGTTGGTAATGTCACGGACGTTGCCGCTATCCAGCGGGTTTTTTCGGGGTACGTCCGGCTGCTCCACCATTGCATTCCGTCACTGGTCCACCACCTTCTCACTTCTTCCTCATCGACGCTGAAGACCTCACTAAACTGTTAGACGCTGCCCGAGGCTGTCGAGTAGGCTCGGGTCTGCCCGGATTCGAACCTGGATCACCGTGCTGGAAGGTTGGAGTTCTGACCGCGCGATTTTCGTTGCAATGTCATTTAAGTTAATGTGGTTTTTATAAATCCTCCGAACTGCCTCTGGTGTTCATCAAGGTCGTAATAAGCAATATGATTACAAACGTCAGCCAGAAGTGTAGTCTGGAATCTTTCGTGGGTGGGATTGTGCACAGTGAAGGAGGTTAACTCAGAAAATATGTAATTTTGCAGTGTGATGCCACTGCCTGCAGTTTTAAAGATATAATTTTGACTATAGTGGTATTATTCTACGAGTATTAGTAGACAGTAATTATAATTGAGTTTTAAGTTAGTTGCAATAGTTTATCTCTATTATTAATAACTTCGTTTTACATAATAGGCGGTGGCATGATAAGGTGGGTTATGACCCAGCTAACCCCATCCTACACTATAAAACATTTTCTGGTAATAATTACCTGCCGACATTAGTATAAATAATTCCACCAACGTTTGCATTAAAATACGCAAAATAATGTGAGTTTTTGAGATATAATGTCAATAATTGCTCAAAAGTATTCCGACATTACATACGTCAAGGTTACGTGTCACCCTCCTGCATTGCGTATTGCTATAAATGGTTTGTCTCTGCTCTGCTGCGACCGTCTTCGTGCGTCATCTACAGAGAACGACGTCACAGCTGCGATTAGATTGAACTGCGAGTGACGTACTCACTCTCCAGGGACAGAACTGCAAGTGGAGTTGTAGTACGTCACCCCGTTTCAGCTGCGTTATGTGGGAGGGGAGCCCGCGGACAAAGCCATGTCTGTCTATAAAACGTTCGATGGACTGAAGACCAGTATTACAAGCTGATAAGGGGGGTGGGGGTGACAAGACAACTTCTGACTCTCTTCGCGGCAGTGGCGGCATTGAGCCGGGTGGCTACCCGACGCATTTCTCCCCACCTTCATCCGCGACGTGGAGCTCCTGATGTCGAAGCAGAAGAGCGAAGATGGAGTAGGTGCCATGACTGAGCTGCCCGGATTTATTGCGCCCTTGGCTGGAAGCTTAAGGACCCTGCCTGAAGTCGCTGCTGTCGATGTTGCTGTGCGGGTAGTCAGGCTGTCTGCGCAGGAACATGGATGGCAGTTCCACCTCAAGGGCGCATGTGCCTTTAACATGCTGGCCCAAAGCCCCGCCACCTCTCTACTAGATTCCTCACTCCAATATTAAACAGCATGGACTCCACACCTGATATCTCGTTTAGCATTTTCACTAGTGCGCCCACGAGTTTAACTCATTTTCTGTCGGTATGGGTTTTACCGTGTCTATGCGGGTTTTACCACACCCCTTCTTAATGTAGCTTTAACTACACTACGCTTAGGGAGGTAGGCATGACCCCAAAGTGATGGCCACGCCTACCCATTCCCTCTCGGCCGCGATGCCCACCTCCTTTGTATTCAATTCCCTCTCCTTTGGGCGTAAGGGGCTCAGCCCTGAGATGGAATTAGGACCCGACCCTACCTTCGGACTTACACTAAACACTTAGAATAAGGTAGTTTAGAGAAAAAAAAAAAGGCATTGCGCCAGTTTGCCTGCAATAACTCTCTGCGTTCCAAGCACACATGCGTGGGCGCGACAACTGATGTCTCACGAGTTTTGAGTGTGGGAGGGGGGGGGGCATACCTAAATTCCTCTACCATCCTTCTATCTTTTTGTTAACCATTTCAGACATAAATAAATATAAAGTTTTAGACGTTGTAATGAACGAATTATTTGCTGTGTACTGTACCAGCATCAGTATAACGCTCTGCCATAATATCGAGACCAATAAAAATTTGATCGTGCTTAATTTTATTGCCAGAAGCTGTTTTTGAGTCTACGGAACGTAGTAGCAACAACGAGTGATACATCACAACACACGTGAAAGACATCCCCAAGTTGACGCTGTTTTCTTCCGTGTACTTTGCAGGCCATTAAAACCACTTCCCCATACATACGACACTGTGACTGTAAGGGTGTAAGGGTTGACAACACACACCAACACGGAGGGACCATGGTGGCGCAGTGGTTAGAATACTTGCCTCCCACCTAGGCGAACCGGGTTCGACTTCCAGCAGGGTCGCTCCCGGACGATGCCACTGGTCGACAGGTTTTCTCGGGGATCTCCCGTTTCCCCCGCTCCTTCACTCCATTCACTCCGGCGCTCCTCCATAATTACCCCACTTCACCCTCATCGGCTCTCAAAACCTCAATATTAAGAACCGCTCAAATATCTTCACTCACACACACAAACACGCGCCAACAAGGAACTCTCTGCCTGTCTCTCTCTCTTTATCTCTCTCTCTCTCCTTTGGAATGGTTTGCATTCGATAGTTATAGTCATAGAAAATGAGTGGCCATCTCGGGATAAACTAACGATTGGAACATTTGTTTTGGCTTTTTACGGTTATCTGAGCACTTTTGAAATTGCTGTTTAAGGAGGCATGGGGCATAAATAAACGGTATAGAGTTTAATGGCATTTTCACAATTTTATTGAATCCAATAGAAAAAACGAAGAAAGGGCGATAATACATTATTGTTTTTATTAACTATAAAAGTAAAATACAGTATATTTTCCATCGTGAAGTGTTTCAGCTGAGCTATTTCAGACGCCGTAAATATTTATCATTTATATCGGTGCACGATATTACGCGAAATAAGTGCACCAATATTGCAAAATAATTGCTCACAAAGTTGGATAAAAAACTGTTATAGGCTGTTCACGGTAAAACGAGCACTTTCGAAAGCCCCGCTTAAGATCGGCTTACGAACACATTGTGTATTACTCCACCATATATAAAATTAACATTGTCATGGGCCTGACAACTTTATTCATGCATCGGAGAAGTGAAAGGTTGAAATCATTAGGTAGGAAAGTAAATATTTGACAAATTTGATCGTTATTACACTTATATGCGTAAAAAAAGTAGGAAGCAAAAGAAATAATTTCAGTATTTACAAACGTTTGCCTGCAAATTTTAATTCGACGTCAAGATATAGAATTACTTTCTCTCCGGCGTAGCCAACTTTACTGGGCGCATGGAACTCAGTTTGCAAATAGGGACAGCGACATTTTCAAGTGGCTGATTTCAAAACTGCTCAGTTATCCGTCGCGAATGAATACGGCACTCGCGTACATCAACGTTCCACGCTATGACGACCGCAGCCTGAGTTACCAAGGCAACGAGCAGCAGAGTTTACAGAAAACAGATGACGAACACAGCTACGCCCGTGATTTGACGTCGTAACCTTTCGCGCGCGCTTATCGAGGAGTATCGTCGTGACGTCGGCGAAAGATGCACCCGCTTGACATTTGCAGAGAAACGATCTGCTTCGTCACTATGCTGTCAGTGTTTCAGGAACTGCACCGATCCCGGAGTGTTGAATAGGGTGGCTAGGGGGGTAGAGTGAGTGAGTGAAGAGATTTGGGTGGCTCATAACATCGAGGTCATGAGAGCCGATGGTGGTGACTGAGATGAGTATGGAGCAGTGCCAGAACGAAAGGGCGGGGAGAATGGGGAGATCCTCGAGAAAACCCGCCGAGCAGCGGCATCGTCCGGCACGATTACCAAATGCGAAAATCCGGGAGTGACCTGGCCGGGTAATGAACCCGGTTCGCATTGGTAGGAGGCGAGCAGGCTAACCTTTCAGCCACCGCAGTTCCAGGAGAGGGGGATAGAGAAGTAGCAAATGCATTGGACACTTATTCCAGAAGGCAATTCCTGTTACACCTTCAAATTTCCGTCTTCAAATATCTTCCAAAAAATTTGACGTGGTATTTTCCAGTAAAATACCGTCATAAAAATTATCATTTAAAGTAAATATACATATAATCTTGAATGCGTTTGTTAATGTCAAATTTTCATTTTTATTTTTATTTGCTGAGCTGGTCTGAAAGAAATATTTTATTTTTAAAGTTGGATGAGATTTTTTTTATCATGTGTCCAAAAAAAGGAAATAATGATAAAAATCTTTCGATATATTTGCATTACTAAAAATTTATCAAGGATACTTGATGCGTGAAGTTCCTTTGTGCAGTGTGAACTTCGAACACCATAGAAGTCTGAATAGCTGTTATACAAATTCGAAACTTCATTTAACTTCCTGATGTTCACAATTTTAAATTTTGCTGACTCTGGAATAGCCATTTTTGTTATGTACGTTTCTGATTGACTGAAACCTTCAAATACCAAAGAGTTTTTGGAACTTTTCCTCGACACTAAATGTTTCAAGTAAACTGAAGTCATCAAACATTCTTAAACAAACGTGGCTGTGCTAATGACGTTTCGGTGATGCCGGAATCACATAGCCCCGACGAGCACAGCACGACACGACAAAACCGCGACCACGACCAATGTGCCTGCTCGAATTTACAGCCTGGCAGTGTTTACTGACGCGACACGAGTAGAATTTTTTTGGATACATTTAGAAGGCGCTGATTAACTACGCTAGTTCCAAAGGCGGTGTGCAGACGGAAAATTAGGATTACATGATGATGACAAAGTTTTATAGCTAATGCATACAAAGGTAAAATTATTATTTATGAGCATCAAATACAGAAATTTTCATAATTTGTTTTCTTTTAACCTACGTATTTCCCATTGCAGGTAAAGCTTGTCATACAATTTCATTTTGCAAAGTTGTACACTGTGCGTCGTGCCGCACGACACGACGAAGAATAGAAATAATTTCTAATCCAAATTTGCTGGTCGGGCAACAAAATTATCGGTTGTGAGTCAGATCTATCTTGTATTTCATTGGCTGTTTAGTTTTAAGCTTCGTGTCGTGCTTGCGGGGTCGTGCTGGTCGAGACTGCAGTGTTGAATGGTTAGACTGCCCGCCTCCCACCTAGGCCATCCGGGCTCAATCCCCGGCCGGGTCACTCTCGGATTTTCGCATGTGGAAATCGTGCCGGACGACGCCGCTGGTCGGCGGGTTTTCTTGGGGATCTCCCGCTTCCCCCGGCCGTTCATTCCTGCGCTGATCCATTCTCACCTAGTTTTACCCTCATAGGCTCTCAAGACCTCGCTGTTAAGAGCCGCCTAAATCTATCAACTCGACTCTCTCTCTCTCTCTCTCTCTCTCTCTCTCTCTCTCTCTCTCTCTCTCTCTCTCTCTCTCTCTCTCTCTCTCTCTCTCTCTCTCTCTCTCGTTCTTAAATATATATATATATAATTCATTTGTATTTATGTCACGAAAAACAGAAATACTCAGTAGATTTTATTAAAATTTTTAAAAGTAGGGTATTTTAGATTTGCTCTCCTTTCCGGAAACAAGAATCTGACGCCGACGCACTACTGCTATTTTTATCATTCCACCTGATATGACATTAATATAGACGTAATCCCGATAACTTTATTCAAGCGTCGATTAAGAGCAACTGTGAAACTTCCAGAAACGTATCGTAAATACGTATGTATATGGTGTGCAACATGTTACACTTGCGTGGTGAAAGAAAGCAGAAATTAAGTTAAACAAACTGAGTGTCAACAAATTCAAACTTAATAAATCCATACCGTACAGCGATAGTCCTCACAATGCTTAATTTTCGAATTTAAAAATTGTTATCTCTTTATAGTATAATGACGTATAGAAACCATAAAATCAGTATACACGCAAAAAAAGTTTGAAAATTTACAAAACTTTATTATGTATAACTTTGTAAAAACAAAATTTTAACGAAACCCCCTTCTTAATATGAACTGAATTTCACCTTCTTAAAAGCTACTGTTAGAAGATTATGTATTTAAAAAGAAGTATTTTTGCTTCGCAATATATACACATTTCAACATTATTATTGTTTTAATATAGTACTGTTGTGTCAATTGTAAGAAAATTAGATTGGCATATTTATACAAATTTTGGGGTTTGTATCCGTTAATTTTTTTGAAAAAGAAAAAGTGGCAATTGTTTGATTTAGAACTGTATACAGTATCAAATATTTCTGCATATGATAATTACCAACATTCAAAATTCTTGTCAGGGTCTCGTCAATATATAAAGTAGTTCAAATTCTGTTCTTGAAGTCACGTTTCAGGAATTCACACACTATGAGACCTTTCAATTCGGCCTTGGATATAAGACATTCAGTAGGTTAGTTCCGAAAGGGCTCAATTAAGCAAGGGTTTCTTATAAATAAACTGTTCAGTACCGGATAAGATACATATTAACTGTAGATTTAGACAGTGTAGTTGACAAACAAACTATCGAAAACCAAACTACGTAAGTGAGCTGGTTAAGACACCACGGGTCCTGTTTTATCGCAGCTAGCACGTTAAAAATAAATCTGGATTTTGATATATTTTGTTTTATACTTTAAATATTACATTAAGAGTAATTCAAATTAAATTTAAAAAATTGGAGGAACAAATTATGTCATATCGTTTGACATAATTATGCTTCAAGGAAATTTGGTAAAGTTAATGAAATAGAATAGTTTGACGTGGTTAAAATTCTTCTGGAATACTAATTATGCCGAGAAGCAATTTCTTCGAAATGCTACACTTGGTTCGCCTGCGGTTAGGGCGTGACATCCGGCTTTTTTTTAATATTGTAATGTGGTATTTCTTGACATGAATTTATCGACGAACCATATTATAAATTTCCAAGAAACTTCCTTATGGCATTGCGATAACATTAAAAACCATTTGGTACGTAGGCCTAGCTAAATATTTTATATATGTAACATTCTGAAATTCATTTGAGACAAGTTATACGATTAAAGATTATACCATTACGTTCATTTTAGTATAAAGTTAATTTCTCACTTTCTTTCACATTTATTGGATCGGTATTTGATAATTTGACTAATGTTGTATAATGTACTACAAATGAAAGTAAATTTTTGGACACTTGAACAGCCTTAACAGCCGCCAAACAGAAACACTTAATCAGCCGTCACTAATGAAGAACGTTATAAAGTCTGACTTGTCTTTGCTCTTGCGCACTCCCTTTGAGTGATGACCTGAGCTGGAGTGAAATGTACAGATCTACGGAGTGAGAAACAACGCGACTAAAATGCTACACTTCAGCAAAACATTTGCTCCCAAAATTGACAACAACAGTTACCTAGCATTTAACTTTCTCGGTTTTCCTATTTTAACATCCAAAAAACCCAGACTTCATAATACTTGTTTAGCTTTAATTCGCTTCTGGCGCACCATTGGAAATATTGATATTTAGCAAAAGAGAGTAATGGCGTATTCCAATGACTGCTCTGGACTGCACTCGATGCGCACTGGCCGAGTTCCGCGTGTTCCAATTACCGGAACTCGCTCAGAGCAATCGGATTTTCGTATTCCAATCGCGAGTTGCACTAAACGAGTGCGCATCGAGAGCAATTTTTCCCGCACCGAGTCTGGAGCCAGTTCTGCTTTTCAGAGCAATATGGCGGCGATCTGTGATTATGAAATAACACGAGAATTATTGCGATGTTGGGAATTCTACAATATCTAATATTTCGGCAGCTGAATAATACATAATAGTTAAATGGAACAGATATGCTATTGGTATGTCGACGATATCGTTTGTAATTATAACGGCTATGAGGTTAATTTCCCTTAGTGACTAGTGCATACATTTGCCGACTAGTTAAGAAAATGAAATTGGAGAAAATTATCGGTACGGAATTTCATAAATTTTAATTTAGGCCTAAATCCTTTTATCAACATCGTATTTTAAGCATTTTATCCAAAAGATGATACGTTGTCGCAAATGTTTTGCACTGTTTTCGCGGCGTGTTCCAGTTGTCAGTGCATAAATAATATACGCTCGTTTCTGGCAATCACGTGACACATGCACTTTTTCAATTTCCAGAGCGCACCCAGAACAATCAATTGGAATACGCCATTACTTACAAAGCATCGAGCTGTCGTGTCTTGAAATAAAACGTTTGCATAAAATAATTGCTTCCTTATGCGATCTAATTTGGGTGATCACGATCGACGTGGGACCGACCTCTGGGATGGAAGAGGCGCATATGTTGTTAAGTCAGGGTCTTGTTAAATCAAGGGTGCACACACAAGGTTTTTCTTGAAAAGGTTCTGAAGTAAAGGCGTTACGAGTCAATTAATTAGTCGCATGAAACAAATCATTTGTGCAAATTGCTTTACAAGGCAAAATACTCACAGTTTAATTTAGTGTTGCATACCGTATTGATTAAATACAATGATTAAAAAATATCTTGCCATATTAAGTACACAATTTTTTTTTTCAAAAGGACCGAAATTAAATTACGAATTTCTAACAAAATAATTACCAATTACATATTGCGGTAGGCAATATTGCAGTGTCATCACGGAATGAAGGAGTTCGGATCTGATGGACCCTGCCCCGCTCCACTCCTATGTGTGCGCGATCCTGTCAGCTGGGGCCGCGGTGGCGCAGAGGATAGAGCGCTCATCTCCCACCAGGGCGAACCTGGTTCGATTTCCGGCAGGGTGGCTCCCGTATTTTCACACGTTGCCGCTACTCTGCGCGTTTTCTCGGCGATCCTCATTTCCCCCGCCCTTTCATTCCGACGCTGCTCCATTCTCACCTCATTTCATCCTCATTGGAACTCAAGGCCCCCATGGGTTTAGAATGAAAAAACTAAGTGTTAAATTATGCGTTATGACGTGCAGGAGGAATTAAAGTGTGTTATCTTATGTACTGGTTTCCAACGTAACTTAGCAGTTCGTGTGTGTTGATGGGGTTTCTTTTAGCGTTAAAAGAAATGCGTAGCTATATGTTATATCTTAAGCAAAACTTGGGAGACGATGGCCATTCAGAACACAGCAGTCGGTTTTGTTAGCGGGAAACTGTTATTTACAGTAATGTAAGTACAAAAATATTAAAAATACTTGTGTATGCACATGTTTACAATTATATTCGTTCAGAAGATAATCGTTCTCTAATAGAAAATGTAAACTTCGAAGTATGATCTGCTTAAATATGGTTGTGTTATATGAGGTCAGGTTAGAATAAACTTAAAGCTGACAGGCTAGTCACCTGTTTCCATTTGGTTGGAATTAGGAATTAAAACATTGTATTGGAAACTGCAAATGCAGAAGGCGCGTTTCTGTACGCTATATCAAGGCTTACCGCATAATTTGTTTTGATATTGTAAACCCAGCCTGAAGGAGCTGCACAGACATTCTCCACTCCAATCCTGTCCACGGATGACATCACGCGCGCTCGTGCACTTCCAGGAAGGGACGGGCACACCCCTCTCTCTCTCTCTCGCTCTCTCTCTCTCTCTCTCTCTCTCTCTCTCTCTCTCTCTCTCTCTCTCTGCGGGCAACATGCAGCGCGTATCTTGTCTCGGCGGACACGTCTTCCGGGCGCGGCGATAACAAATAACTGCGGATATGTTTACCTAGCGGCGGCGCGGGGAGGAGGTATGTATAAGAGGTGTCGCGGGGAGGAGGTATATATAAGATGTGTCGCGGGGCTACGCAGCGCGACGTCGACAACATGATCTGCAGGCGGGTGGTTCTGGCGACGGCGACGGCGATGCTGTGCTTCGTCCCCACGACGCTGGGGGCGCCCGCCATCGCGTGGCTACCGCCGCCCTGGCCCGACTTCGTCTCCTCCCTCGCGGCGAACGAGACTAACAGCGGAGCGTTGCGGGGGCTTGTCTTCGTCCGGGAGTACTACGGCAGGTTCGAGGTGGCGCCGGCAAGATCGACGTCGACGACCCCGGCCACTACGAAGGCGACCCCCGCGAGGCTGTTGTTCCAGGACGGTTCCGACAAGATCCTGGTGTCGCCCTCCGTCTGCCAGTCGGGCTACAAGAAGGACCAGAGGGGCGTGTGCCGCAAGGTGTTCGGCGACAGCGCGTCCGCCGACTCCACCGATGAGAATAGGTACATATGCTTTTCAACGCATCTCCCATTATGTTTCCTAACTACAACTCGTATAGTTTCCGAGGCTGGTTTGTGGAGGTAGATAGATATGTATGTTCTTTTTACGATAAAGTGAGGACTTTGATGACAACCTTTGAAAAATAATACTGCCCTGACATGCGTGTGTTATAACGGTCACATTGAGTGGCATGCGCCCAGTCAAGTTGGTAACATTGGAGGGAAAGTAGTTACGTGCTTTAGCGTTGAATTAAACGTGTGGGATAAATATTTGTGAAAACTGAAATCACTTATTTGGTTTTCTGTTTTTTATGCCCATAAGTGTAAGAATTATCAAACTTGTAAAATATTTACTTTTCCTATAGCTCGACAGTGAATAAAGTGATCAGGCCCATGGCAATGCCAATTTTACAAATGGTGTAAGAATATACTATGTGCATACAAGTATAGGTTGTTCACGGTAAAATGAGCACTTTTGAAAGCCCTGCTTAAGATCTACTTGTGTATACGTTGTGTATTCTTCCGCCTTATGTAAAATTAGCATTGCCATGGACCTCATCACTTTATTCATGCGTCGGTAGGTGCAACTGTATAATTATTAGGTAAGTAAATATTTTACCAATCGGTTCATTTTTACATTTAGATGCATTAAAAAATCAGAAAGTGAAAGAAATAATTTAAGTTATCACAAATGGTTATCTCACTATTTTTATTCGACATTGAGCTATGGAAGTACTTTGCATCCATCATTACCAACTTTACTGGGCGAATGTCACTCAGTGCGCATTTCAAAATATATGCAGGACGAGGCAGTGAATTTATTCTAACGTTCATTTCAGAAGTGCTCACTTTATCGTGAACAGCCTTTAGACACTAAGGAGGACTCTCCAAAGTTCTGAGTTTACCGTGAACAGCCTATGTACAGTATGTATTTAGGTAGAGCTTAGTCTCGCCTGCAGGCAGCGAGAAATGTAGCAAGCTGCTCAGAGAAGCAGTAGCGGGCAAGGAACCGGCCATCTCGTCTGTAGGAAGGACCCATATATCCCAGCATTCGCCTGGCGTGATTTCAGAAATTCTCCCGGAAGCGTTCCCATCGTTCATTTTTTCCTACCAACGCTCGCTTACTTCGAGCTATTTTGCATATCTGAGTCTCAGAAGCATGGTAACAATAGAGACGGCTTTGGTTAGTGCATCAAGTGTCCTACCACCTCTACGTGCAAAGTGCTGCACTGACGAGCAGGCATTTTCTAGCGCTACGTGTGTAACTACGAGACTTAAAAAGTGGCGATATTATCTCCTTACTGGTAGAATTTTTGCAGAAAAACTCAGTACATATTTGTATCCTTGTTTCGCATGTATCCAATTTGTATATTTTCAGATACAGCACTCTGAAAGTCGTGGTGTACACAACATTTTTGTAGCCACCACGAAATATAATTTTAGCGGCTACAAAAGTTTAGTGTTGACAAGTAAAAAATTTGCGTGCGTAAGTTGACCAGACATCACGAAATTCGCAGTTAAGGGCAGTGATGTTAATTTTTTCTCTCCCGTAAATTTGGTTTCAAATGGTTTCACTAGGCACGACTACAGAGTAACGGTCGAGGCGTCTGATCTCTCCAGAACTGTGTGCTCCAAAACATGGGTCGTGGAGCTGTCTGTAATAGCCATTTCTTTGCACGACCTGCCGGCCCTATACGCCAGCCATACACGGTCGCCAGTTTCAACAGTCCTTCCGCCACTCCGCTAGGGCTCTGGTCTTCTGTGAGGAGGGGAGTTGTCGAAGGAAATGGCTGGCAAGTGAAAATAGTGAGGCTGGTGGAGTGTCCATGGTAGGAGCGGCTATAATAATGTTCTATTTTCAGCCTCATAGTCTATTCGCAGTTTCTTCACGCTTCTTAAATCAATTCCTTATACGACGTGTTTGGTTGTTTCCTAAATATGTCATGTATAATCCAATCACGGTTACTTCAGCCTTTTCTGAAGCCCTGCTAATGTTCCTCTACCAGGATATTCCTCCTCCTCGTACAAACTAAGCCTGGAGAATTACACCAGAGGGACAACGCATCACATTCGTGCGCACTCAGTTGTAATGATATTTTGTATAAGAACTGTTTCTCACTACACGTTACCAACATACCTATTTTCTCCCTGTTTTTATTCTAATTATTTATCAATGAAGCATTATAATTTATAGATAATATATTGATAACATTTCAATTTAACAGGGAAAAAAAGGAACTTTTATGGACACAAGTATGAAATTCTTGTGATCAGGGCGTATTTAGGAAATAACTAAACACGTCATACATGGGGATATTTTTCAAAGGTTTGATTCAACAAGGCCGAAGAAACCGTGACTATATCGCAAGCGTTTAAACTTGTGGCAACATAAAAATATCTGATTTTTGGTTATATCGAATTTTTACTTATATGTTAGCCTATATATGGATTATATTTCATTCGTAATTAATATTAATAAAAACAGAGAGGAAATAGGTGTGTTGGTGATGCCTAGTAAGATATAGTTCTCATTCAAAATGTTATTAAACAGAGTGCGTACGTATGCGGTGCGTTGTGGCTTGGCTGTACTTTACTACCATAAGTCGCCTGCAAGTTCAACTTCAGCAGGGCTTCAGAAAGTTTGAAGTGATCACGAATAGACTGTGATTATTAAAACTGCATGCATTTCCACAAACATAGATGTATCTATATGTAAATAACAAGACCGGATAGGAAATCCACCTTTCTGTCTTTTAAACGAATAATTCTAGATAAGACGCAAGCGAGCGAACTTAATGAGAGCTGTAGGAGAACTGGTCGTGTTCGTGACTGACTTGCGAGGGTCGTCGTTGGTTGTGCTTTTGAAAGCGTTCAGCCTGGTTAGGCCGTCGAACGGTATGTGGGAGCTTCAGAGGAAAAACTATTTCAAAACTGTTCCACGTGCGTTAAAGGTGTCCAGAAGTAGCCTTTAAAAGATATTTCACATCTGACGACACGTTTCAGTTTTCTATTTACACCTCTATAATAATGTGTCTTTTTTAAAACTAAAAATAATTCAAACGAGCATTTTCACATTCGTTTGTAGGTACGAATTACCTGTGCACAATATTTGAAGTTTTCGTAAAGGGACGTGCCGCATCCTTTTCTCATTATTATTGCTTCATAAAATTGTATGGTCACTTCTGAGATTATCAAGAGGCAAGCTTACGATGTAAGCCTGCACGCCAATTCAGTGCCTTGTGCATATACGCGGCGGCGGCGGCATGTGTTGAGAGTACCTGGGTCACCCGTAGCGATCCCGCGATTTTACACTGAAAAAATGATTTTGTTGAATCGAAAGAAGTTTGTTTGGCTCAACCAATTTAATTGTTTGTATGGCAGTGAAATATTTTGTTGTTGAAACCAAATTAATGCGTTGATCATATTTGGTTGCACCAGACAAACATTTGGTTGGTGCAGCTAAAGATTGTTTGTCTCTACGTACATTAAACAGTTCCGGTTAGTATAAGAAGAAATTGGAGGCGAGATCGGGGTTCTAACCGACGTCACCTGCGACCCAGCGCTCCGCCAATAGCAACCTCGCCTGAAGTAGTGGTTTTAAATACAGCCATTTCAAATACTGGACAACGTGCGCAAGTAAATATTTCACATTTTACCGCTTTAATTTTTTGTTTCCTTTTGAACTCCTTTTTTAATGGTGTTTTTTTTACCGTTATCAAGCATCGATAAGTTTACTAGCAAACACTGTTACTATCCTGAGGGTAACGAAAAATGCAAACAAACCCTCGAGCTGCATTTTCGAACGAAGGCAATTAAATGAGTTGCAAAACAAATATATACAGTTGATTCAACAAAATATTTTGTTGATGGCCTAATTTACTTTTGCCCAATGCAGAGGTTTTGTTTATTCAAGCGGGTATTTTGTTATATGAACAAAATTAATTTTGTTGTTCTTCAAGCTTTCTTTACCCAACGAAATATTTTGTTGGGGCAACTATATATATTATTGGTCCTATATAGACCACTATTCTGTTGTCTGTTCTCTCAGTGTAGGACTCGGACACACAAAGCACCTCTAACCAGATGGAAATTTGGTTGGCAGCTGCGAAATTTAAATAGCAAATCCCATGCTAAGGAAATTTCGCCTCAGTTCGTTAGTTTTAAAGGTAGGCGTTTCAAACATAATGTATTCTTCACGAATTTTTTAGGAAAGATTTCTTACGAGAGTATATTTCCAATGTAGGCCTAGATAGACAGCACGCACTTTTTTTGTAAAACATAAATTTTAAAAATTCCTTGGAAACAAGCTATACATGTTATAGAAACATCTCCGCTGTAGTGAACTTCTCCTAAAGAATTAGTGAAGAATACATCTTGTTTGAAACGCCTACCTTTAAAATTAACGCACTGAGGCGAAATTCCTTAACATGAGATTTGCTATTTCAATTTCACAGCTACCAGCCGGTGCCTTTAAAAAGGGCACGTTCTAGTGGCGAGTAGGTCGGACCTACGACGATTCACGCCCAGCCCCCGGCATAACTCAAGTTTACAAACGCTAATTCGGGATTCACTGCGACCATACTGGTCACGTCCCTGTCGTGAAAACTCCATACATGAGTAAAAAAACTTGAAACGCGGACCTGGAAGAACGTGTGACAACAAGTTTCTCTGATACGCCAGTGACAGGATGTACCGCAACCGCTTCGGGAACTTTGTATATGTTGATAGCGTATATTTCCATTCTCATTTCCTTTCGAGATGTTTATCTGGGCACTTCCCGCTGGGAAGCAATCTTACAATACCAAGCATCGCCGTAGTCGCGAATTCAAAACGTCGCTGTTAAGTAAGTAATTGCAAAACGGTAGATTTTTTTTTTTTTTTTTTTTTTTTTTTTTTTTTTGTCTCATGCGTACCTACCTTACCATACCTATAAGCATTTTCGAACTCAACCTTGGGGGGGGGGGATGTTTCCTACCACAACTTCGTATACAGTATGCTCGGAAATTCCCCTTACAACCTTCTAGGACTTGTAGAGCGGACTGACTCGACGATTTTTTTTAATAGGAACCCGTGTCCGGAAATGTACCGTTACCGCGCTACAGTCATTTTAAATCAGGTGTATCACTCGTCCACTTCTGCGTGCGTAATTTAATTAGCAAGCAAATTCATTAAGTAACATTGCCAAGGGAACAATAAAGAAACGTATTCATTTGTCACAATAACACTTTTGTCTACAGTTAAACGCAGCAATGGGTTTCTGTCTTCTACAAAGGATGTGCAGCATACTGTACTGATCCACCACGATAGCGGCTCGATGTGGCGACCACCAACATCGTTGCACACATTGTACCTACGAATTATGTTCCTGCATACTCGCGCCTTCATACCTGGTGTCCCGTCAATCTGTTGTGCAGCGACCATAACTCGTGCCAGCAGATCTTCCTCTGTCTCTACAGGAGTCTCGTACACCATACTCTTCATACGAACCCACAAGAAATAATCCAATGGAGTTAACTCCGGCCTTTCCCTCAGTGGAAGTGGACGAGTGATACAACTGATTTGAAATGGTTGTAGCACGGTAACGGTACGTTTCCATACATGGGTTCCTGTTGAAAAATCGTCTACTCAGTGCAATCTACAAGTCCTAGAAGTTTCTAAGGGGAATTTCCGAGCATCCTCGAGTATACTAATGTAAACTCCGCCTATAATACTGACAGAAACCTAGGAATAAAACATGAAAACAGTTCATTTTCTTAAGTTCTAAGTTCTGTTCAGATGTGCAATGTTAAAGTATTCGTGACCACTGAACATATTTTCTGTACACTTAAATGAACTATTACTGTAATGGAAACATATTTATACGATCATGTGGCTTTGAGCATTTCTCTTTCCAAATAGTTTGTGTAACTAACCGAACAGACTGTAATAATATTTTGTAGCTACACTCTAAGAAATTATTCGGAAATTTACCACACTAGTGTATATGTATAGTGAGAAAACGCGAGTGGTAAATATATTACCCATACATCAATGCCAGTGTTCCTACAGTTGCGTTGGAAAGAGCCAAATCCGTAGGAAAGTTACCAGCTTTGTACAGTAGTAACACTAAACATTCCCGTATTTGTAGCCTGATACGTGGTATTATTTGTATACAACGTATAGGTGAAAAACTTCCATTACAGTTTAGAAAGTTAACCAGATTTTTTCACAGTGTATGTAATGCACTGTTCTCCCAGTACAAACGTTCATAAAATAATGCCTTCTACAATATGAAGGTATAGGCTGTTCACGGTAAAATGAGCACTTTCAAAAGCCCTGCTTACGATCTACTGATTGACACGTTGTGTATCCTTCCGCCTTATGTAAAATTAACATTGCCATGGGCCTCATCACTTTACTCATGCGTCGGTCAAGTGAAACTGTGAACTGATTAAAACATAAATACATTACAAATATGTTCAAATTTACACTACGATGAATTAAAAAAAATATAAAGCGAAAGAAATAATTTCAAGTTATCACAGATGGTTACCTAAAACTTTATATCCGACGTTAAAATATGGAACTACTTTCCATCCATCGTTGCCAACTTTACTGGGCGAATGGCACTCAGTGCGCCCATTAAAATATATACATGATGGGGCACTGACGGTTTTCTAAGGTTCATTTCTAAAGTGCTAACTTTATCGTGAACAGCCTTTAGCAGGCGGGGCTTGACATCTCGTCGACAGCAAGGTCGCTACAGACGAAGCAAGTTGTTCTCTGTGGGGCAGTAGCGGGGGAGGAATCGGCCACTACTTGCTGTGGTAAGGGAACCGTCCCAGCATCCGCATAGAGTGACTCCAGGAAACCATGGCAAACCATAGTTAGGATGGCCGGACCCGAATTCGAACCCAGGGCCTACCTAATGCGAGCCCAAAGTTTAACCACTGCGCCACCTCGCTCGAGTTCTACACTTGTAAAATTGTAACCGTGCAAAGGTGTAATTCATCTGCAGACATTCACTGTCATCCTAAAATATAGCGATTCTCTAAATTACTAACCTAAATTATTCTCAATACGCGACATTTACTTCTTCTTGCCTAAGATTATATACTTTGTATATAACCACAAGGAATACTTGCAGATATACATTGTAAGACAAACAGGTGGTGTAGTAATGTAATGTAATGTAATGAAAGATACTGCAGGGATTATACAAATATAGGTGCCGGTTCGAGACTCGGTTTCGCCATGCTGCATTATTTATTTTCCTTTGTATGATGCTAAAGTTTTTTTTATTTTTTTTTATTCCACTTTCATGTATTTATCACAGTTGTTTTCAAGAGCACAAATAATAGTTTTCTCCGCTTCTCGACACTGAAAATTCTAATGCATGCATATAATTTGCAATTTTGCAGATATGTGCATTTCTTTTTTCACAAGGAAATATTTTGTAGTTCTATGAAAGATTTTTTAGGCAGGTGGGTTTCCAAGGATATTTATTGCAAAAATGTCATATTCTTGTAGTGTCTACCAAGGTTTCCAAAATAGATCAACTGAGGGAGAACTAGGCGTAGTAAGCATACACCAGACGCGAGGTAAACTGATTCTCGTCTTGTGCGCAAGCCCCCTCATTCGTCGACGTTTAGTAACGTCTAGTTTTTCAACAGACGCATTGCTAATTATATACCAGCTGCATTAAAACCTGGCCAGGGGAAGCGTGCTAACATTTCCAAAGCGTATTTCCGTAAACACTCTGCTAACCTTTGTCCAAGTTACGTGGTTTGCTCAGTTCTTTAGGTAATAATAATAATAGTAAATTAGTTCCATTTTTGGCATTGGAAGTTGGTTACTGTGAAACTAGCATTCGCTCTATATATCACGTTCCTCCTACGCCAATAAATGCCCAGCTACATTTCGTTTACCCGCCTTATTTTGAATCGCTTCATCGTTAGCCATAGACAGTAATCTTGCATCAGACTGGTCTTGCATTGATGGCAAATATGAAAGCCATTGATCTGTTTAGAACTTCACGTAACATCGCGGTGACAAAGCTGGATGATTATTCGGTGGTTTACCATTGCCTCCCGCAGTATGGAGCCAGACAGACCCATCAGTGACTCGAGAAGATCCAAGCGCTGGTGTCGGGAATCGAACCCGGATCGCCCTGTAGGAAACCGTAACGTTGACTACGCCACATTTGAATGACTTTTCATGTGATATACATTTACCTTTTATCACCATCAATCTTTTATATTTTTAACAAGGTTCACTTATTTTTGTTTCAGCGTCAGCAAATCTGCGAAGCTACTAAGCAATCCCACACTTAAAAAGAAGAAGAAATTGAAGAAGAAAGCCGACCAGAAAAGAAGCATCATATCGTAAAGAATCTCACATATTGTTCCATAGACTTCATCATCAATTTTTTCATGTACAAAATACATTTACACAACAATAAATTCTTTGATTAATTACTGTGTTTCTTTAAACTTATTTTGCATCACAATAATTTCCCTAGCAATTTATAAATGATCTGTCTTATTTAATATCATATTTATTGTTTCCAAAATGTGTGTTATGTGAACGAAGAATGATTTTTGTAATAATTTAAAGTTATGGAAGCTTTCAGTAATTGTAATGACTATTGGCGAAATTCGCCGCCAACAAATTCACATATTACTACTTAAATCAAGCTATCGACGTAAAAACAGACGTAATATAGGTGTCAAGAATAATATGTCTGGCAGAATACTGATCACATATTTTAATTAGCCGAAATTTAAATATAAATTTGTGAAATATATGCAAGTTTAACCCCGCCGGGAATCAAATTTTTTTGTTGTGGTGAAAAACTATAAGGGTTCTGACCACTACGCCAATACAGCCCATTGTACGAGAGAACAGGAGAATGTGTTGCTCGATGTGAACACTTTCTCTTCTTTCCCTTGCGAGTAGCAGGTGAGGTGATAGTGTTGGCGGTAGAGCAGCGGCAGAATCAGGGAGAAAACGGCAGCACACCAAGAAAAACCCACGCGTAACATGACCTGGTATTGCAATGAGAGTACAGTGACTGAGTACTCTCTGGTTACCAACGCCCTCCTCTTACCATGTCACTAGAGCCTACGCACAGTAATTTGCGCTGATATTTTTAACTGTAACAATGAAATATGTTTCTTTTAGTGCTACTTAAAAATATAAATATAACAATAGGCAACGTTTAATTTACAATTAGCCTGCCAAAAAACTAGGTTAAAACAATATTTCAACTGTGAACTATTTCTTACTAGCCGCCAACACAATACTGCTCTCACTGTTTTTAATTCGTATTTAATACGAAATAAATATTACAAAGTTATAGAAGATACTAAGCTAAAGTTTAATTTATTCAAGAATACAATTTATTAAAGTTAATCACAGTGTTTTATATTTGTGTTGTACAAGTTATTTAAAACACAGGTTGACGTGTTACTCCTTGGGTGATTTTTCAAACCTTCGTTTCAAAACATCCGAAAAAAAACCATGAATGGACTACAATTTTAATTTATATATTTGACAATTCCAATATTTACAATAAAGTCACTATCACATGTTCATACAGTCCCATCTCATTTTTGTCCAGGTCCAACTAGTCCGCAATGTTGTACATATTTCGGAGCTCCTTCAGCCTTCACTTGTCGGGTTTCACGCTCTCTCGTCCGTTCACACCACAAACGCCTCATCCATCGTCGTATTTATATGTTACCAAACCAAGCTCATCAAACGAGTAACGACCACCTGCATAAGTATGTTATAATCATGGTATGGATCAGCAACTACCATCACTTTAATAGGTACAATTGGTTATAATTTGAATACCAACAGTGCTAGGCTCTTGAGACTTTTGGAATTCACGATTGCAGCTCGGGCAATAGTCAGTCTTATCTTCTGTGCTGTTCTTGATCATAAATCCATAAAACTCCCGATCTTTCCATCGATATTTCGAACATTTTCCCTATATTTGTATTAACTTTCTAATATTTCAATCAATCTTCTTTCGATCAATCACGCAATATTTTTATGAATCTTCCAATATTTCGATCAATCTCGCAATCTTTCCATCAATTTTCCAATCATTTCTGTCAATATTTCGATCTATCTCTCAATCTTTACATCACTTTTTCCATCTTTTTATTAATCTTTCGATCAATCTCGCAATCTTTCAATCTTTCTTCCAATGTTTCCATCAATATTTCGATCACTTTCGCAATCTTTCCATCAATCTTCTAGTATTTTGTCCAATCTTTTGATCAATCTCGCAATTCTTTTATCAATCTTCCAGTCTTCCAATTTTTCCTTCAACCTTCCTATCCTTCCCGATATCTTTCAATCAATATCGCAATCTTCCAATTTTTCCATTAATATTTCGATTATTCTCACAATATTCCCATCAATTTTCATTATTTGTGCAATCTTTCGAGCAACCTCGCAACCGTTCCATCAATATTTCCACAAATCTCCGAAAATTTTGTCAAATCCTTCGATAAATATATCCAAACTGGCCAACCAAATATTCCAAACATCCAGGTCAACCAACCAGACCAACCAACCAGATGTCAAACATACCTCAAAAACTATTCCTCGAAACGAAACATCAAAAATGAAATCTCAAAAACGAACTCTCAAAAATGAAACCTCAACAATGAAACCTCAAAAATAGCACCTCAAGAATGGAACCTCAAAAAAGAAACCTAAAAAACACTCAAAAAGAAACCTGTAAACAAAACCTAAAAAAAAAAAACGCTAAAATATAACCTCAAAAAGAAACATCAGAAGAGACCTCAAACGTGTTTGAAAAAAACTTGCCTTAAAAACATACTTCAAAAACACATCAATAAATATATATTAAAAATCATGCCTCAAAATCAGGCGACAAAAACAGATCACAAACAGATATCAGCAGAGATCAGACGGATCTTAAACAGAACTAAGTCGACTTTAAAGCCGACAGTGCCTATATTGCAGCAAAATTTCGGCTACACTGCACACCGACATGAGATAGGTGATTGAAGAACACATCTCATGCAAGCATTTGAGAAAAACGAATTTTTGATGTATGAAATACATGAAAAATATATTTAGTTTAAAAAAATAAAACTGTTATATTTCTTTTACTTTTCCTTTCTACTCTTCCAACAACCCTCCGTGCTATGGCGTAGGAATTTGACGACAATCCACTAATAATCGGGTCTCGAACTCAGATCCCTACACCTTACCTCACCTTTGGATATTGCTTAAGTCTCTATATTAGGTGCGTATAAATATGTAAACAGATAGCAAACCATATACAATATTCGTTTAAAAATTTTTCGAACAAGGGTCGGTATTAGAGCTGTGGAAGCTAGATCTCTCTATAACATTTTTATTCTTCGTCCAAAATTTAACTAGCAGCCAACATTATATGTTTCGTACACCATGTAATTAAAAGGGATTTATTCTAGCATTTTTACTCAAGTGTCACGTAGGTGGTTCTTGCGTGTAAACTAGTAGAATACATATGCCGAAGCTAGCACAATAGGATCCGGGATAGGAACTAGACGCTGGCTGGCCGCCATGTTGTAACATCACTCTGCAGCCATACTGCATTTGGGCGACCTTGACCTCACACCCCTGTCCTTGACCCTGTTCCCGTGACCTTGGGAAAACTTGAACCCAAAAAATTTAAATAAAGATTTGATAACTTTTAAAAATCTAAATATTAAAAATTTACGGAAATGTTGAAATAAACATTTAGGTACAGCTTGCATACGCGAGGTCCGGGTTTCGATGGAGAGTGACGCACATATCCTTCCAGCACACGACGACCAACAGAGGACTGATCCCCACCACTATTGTTTCATTGGTTATTTAATCAGCTCCGCTCCAGCCCCTTCAACCATCTGCATATCATCTATAAGTCAAACACCTCCTGCTCCCTTCACAACTTTGCCAAGAAGCACCAAAAGTTTATTTATTCTGAATTACTTTTACTTCTTCTCAAAAAAAAATCCTCCCCCCCCCCCCCCCCTGATTTTACCAAGTTTTCAATACAGAAGACATCCCAAGAAGGTCTAGTTCTAGTTACAAGAAGTTCTTATAGTAGTTCTAACCTCTAACATGGGTCGCACGCAACCGCCTGCCCTTGCGCCATATATGCCATATGTATTCTACTAGTTTACATACAAAACGACCAAAGTGACACTTTAGGGAGGATTGCTGGAATAAATCCCATATAAAAACATGGCGTATGAAACTTATAATGTTGAATTTTTAACAAATTTTGGACGAAGAATAAAGATGTTATTGTGAGATCTATGTTACCCAGTTATAATACCGGCCCGAGTTCGGATGATTTTTAATGAAGGTTGTATATGATTTGCTGTCTGTTTACGTACTTATACGCACCTCATATAGAGATCCAAACAATCTCCAAATGTGAGGTATGGTGTAGGGACCTGAGTTCGAAACCCGAAGTTGAAAAAAATATTATTTTTTTTCGGACTTAGAAAAAATCTGACAATTTTTCTCAGTGTTCGGAGAATGTTAGTGGATCGGCGTCATATTTCTACGCCATAGCATGGAGGGTTGTCAGAGGAGTAGAATGGAATAGTATAAGAAATATATTGTGCATTTCATGCAGTTGGGGTAAATTTTGTCAGTTCTAGAAAAGTAGCGCGGCCACAATGTATCCTTCCGTCACAGTTGTTCTTACAGCGAATAAAACTATGTTTGTAAACAAATGTTGTAAGTCTAGTTCATACTTGCATTTTTTTCGTGTTTCCTGTCATGGCAGGCACTGAAATTCTAACGTTAGCTAACGTCCAGTCAGTAATCAATGATCAATGTAGGATATTGTAACTAGTTTGGTATTCCAATCTGTTTTATTAATTGCCAAGTTTGTTGGAGCCTTATTTTATTTTGAGGGTAAAAAGGAAACAGATTGTGAAAGAGGGGGGGGGGGGGGCTTTAGTTTAACGTCTTTCTTGAGACGGCATTGTTTTGAGGTTCTTCTTACGAGTGTGTGTCATTTTGAGTTGCATATTGTTTTGATGGAGGTGTGGAAAATTTTGTTCGTACGGAATTAACATACAAATTATTATAACTTTGAAAGTTTCGATCGTTGCGAACATCACATACCGCCTCCTCCCAACTGGAATACACACCTCCGCCGGTGAAATAGTTTATACATGCACTCAACTAATTTGGGCATGGCTGTCAAATACACACAGGCACATTTAGATGCACTAGAAAATCATTTCCGTAAATTGTGAATGAAATCAAAGTTAACATATACAAGACTGTCACATTTGCTCGCAGGCATCTGCCCAAAGACTTAACGCGCATAAAACTGCTCCAAGAAGTAATCCCTTACAACTGTATGCTTCTCCCCCTACAACCCAAAAACATTATTAGTAAGAAATAGTAAGAACCTCTCTCCTCCGCTGTCGAGAATATGCAGGTGCACGGCGCACTCGCGGTGGCTTATTGGCTACGCGAGGCTCTGGAAACGGGGCATCGTGTTTGATTGGGTCTCATATACTTCGAAATGTTTTCTGTTTTTAAGAACGTTGACCACGAAAACTGCCTTATTTTATATTTGTAACACACAATGTTCAACTTGTAGACATCATCACTAATTACTTTTTCCCTCAAAAAATGAGTGCATAGTTTTCGTACAAATATATGTCAAAACAGTAACTTTGCTGTTTTAGATATGTAGAAATAGTGAAAACTAACTGGTGTACAGATTCACACTGGAAGCAAATGCCAAGAGCAATTTCAAGACATCTGTAAATTTGTTCAAGGAAATTATTATGCAGTTTCAAAAAAAGTTCTGAAAACAATTTAATTCTTGTAGCCTATATTTTTTATTTGTGGCTGTCCCTAATTTTTTGGAAAATAACTTTTGTTTGGCATATCTTAAAATGGAATATTACAAGACCTTTCAGTTACCCTTCTTGTTGAATTTTCTGAAAATTATTTTGGTTTATTTTATTTGTACATTACAATAGCAGTAAAATGTTGACTATGACGTGTCATTTTTGCAAGAACCACGCGATCTAAAAAGAAATTTATCTGAAGTAAACGTAGTTACTGATAACGTCCATAAGTTGGAGATGATATGGCACGCTCATTAAAAATAACACATTTTTCCTCGGTCAACATCCTTGAGGCTGCCGTCTGTCAGTCTCTCGGGCGCTGAACGGCGAACAGAGCTCCGCCAAGTTCATGGAAGGTCAGGTCGTTTTACTGGCGCGTGCGGCTGGCTGGATTTTTCCATACACGCAACTATTTCTTTGGTATAGGCAGTTCACGGTAAAGTGAACACTTTTGAGGCCCTACTTACTTTTTCCTTTCAGCCATAATTTATCCTTTAAACACTTTTTAAATAAGTATTACGATGTAAGTAACAAACATTGTGCTCAAGTTAACGGAATGAAAGGGCGGGGAAACGGGATATCCCCGAGAAAACCTGCCGATCTGCGGTATCGTCCACTTGCGAAAATCCTGAGTGAACCCGCCGGGATTGAGCTCGGGTCACCATGGTGGGAGGCGAGCTATCTAACCGCTCAGCCACCCTGGCCCCAGTTTCAGAGATATTATTGGATATGTTTCGTCTAATTTTCACTGTGTTATTTCCTGTTTGCAAACAAGCAGCAACTTATTGATTAACTATAAATATATCCCTGATTTTTTACAGCACGCAATTAAGTTAGAGTATAAAGCTAAGATAAAATATATTTATTGACTATTATTCCAAATGAAAGGGCTTTCAAAAGTGCTCACTTTACCGTGGATATCCTATACCATTAGTTGTTTTGCAACAGCGGCATGCAGCGCCGACGTTGACATACCGCGCCTAGACCGAGAGAGAAAGAGAGAGAGATATTTCCTGCATTAGCTGCAAGGTGATAGAAGAGGAAGCCGTCGTAAATGTTGGTGAGACGCGCGACACAGTCAGGCGATGGTGGCGGCTAGCGTATTCGCCGCGACGCTGCTACTCCTAGTGGCAATAGGAGGCGGCGCCGACGACGGAGATCTAGCCCCAAACTACGGTGACGTCCTCGGGTAAACTTCCCTCCATGCTGCATCTTAAGTCTAGGCTTCACATATTACGCAGAAATTATTAGTTTATTTTTTGTGTCACTGTTTCAGTTTCAGGGGCGAGTGAGTGAGTGAAGAGATTTGGGTAGCTCTTAACATCGAAGTCTTGAGAGCCGATGAGAGTGAAGTGAGGTGAGTACGGAGCAGCGCCGGAATGAAACTGCGGGAGAAACGGGAGATCCCCGAGAAAACTCGCCGACCAGAGGCATCGTCCACTTGCGAAAATCCGGATGAACCGACCGGGGATTGAACCCGGTTCGTCTTGGTGGGAGGCGAGCAGTCTAACCACTCAACCCCAGTAGCCCCAGTTTCGGAAGTATTATTGGATATGTTTGGTTATAGAAATTTTTCTATTTGCTAGTTGTTAATACTATTGCTTCTAATTTTCACTGTGTGTTACTCCCTGCTTGAAAAGAGGCAGGAATTTATTGGTAAACTATAAACATATTCCTGATTTTTTACAACTAGCAGATGACACGCAATTAAAATGAAGCACAAAAATATTAAAGAACTCGTAAAATGTAAATTAAATATAATCGCACATTGCCAGTAACTACTTTGAATCCGAAGTTATGACACACAAACGAAGAATTTCTATAAAAAAAAGTGGAAGCGAGCCTTCAGCGACCTTCCCACTGGCGCATGTCCCCGCGCGAGCGAGGTGACATCACGTGCCCGTGGGAGATTCAATGCGCGGGCAGCTGTTTATATACTGTTGGTCCCTTCAAATTCCGAACACCGGTTGCTGGGTCGGTCTCTTTGATCTTCCCGGACACTCCTGGCGGACACAATTCAAAGGTATTGCATCTTGCTCGCCGAACGCGACACAATGGAAAGGCCGCTTAACAGAGGCATCTGAAAACGGCTGTAACGAATACGCCCTCTTGACAATGGCGGGAGTCTGGCCTTGGCGGAGCAGGAGGAGACAGTTTATGCTTGCGCTCTTACTGGAAGGAGATTTGGAGATTGCGCTGTCAGTACTCACAAGTGCCGTAGAAATTCAAAATGTAGAATGAAGCGACGGGGCGATCGATTTGGCCGCACCGGAGGCTCTCTGTAGAAACCGATCCCTTGAGATTGGGCTCTTGCTAAAAGTCAACTGGGCACCTCTAGAAATCTTTATCTCTTCCAATTTTTTATCCTTCCACCATATGTCTAATTAACATTCTTTGGATCCGCTAATTTAATTCAGGCGTCGATAAAGTATAACTGTTTGTCAGAAACATAAGTATGGCACTAATGTGTCCTTTTTTATTTCTATGTGCGTAAAACAAACTAAAACTAAAATAAGTTCACTATCAGCCAATAGACGCCACACTCTTAAGGCCAATGGTGCACGAAAGCAGTATATTTACGCAATTTTCGTTATAACTTGTGTTTCGGAGGATTTATCGAAGTTTTTGGCACGAGAAGACCTAAATATTAATTTTTAACAACTTCTTACATTGTTAAATATTCACTACCTTTATTATTATGTGAGAACTGATGGAAGATAAGTAATCATATATTCGTTCTTATCTTCCATCAGTGCTCCGATAGTAGTATTGGTAGTAAATATCAACCAACGTAAGAACGTGTTCGAAATTATTCTTTATGTCTTGAGCAAAAAATTTAAAAAAATTCTCTGAAAACAACTTTTGGCCAAAATGAAGGTAAATACACGGTTTTAGTGCACCATTGGCCTTAACACAACGTTAAAACTACTTTTCCTAATTCGCTGCCAAATTTTCCATTGGTATTTAAGTCTAGGCTTACGGTTAAATTTTATGCAGTTAATTTCAGATGATTATTTTGAAAGTGCTAAATTAATTTAGAACAGATTACAATATCCCCAACACAGAAATTCGGAGCTCTGAGGAGCGACACAGCTCCGGCGCTAACACAGACGTGCAGTAAGTAAGGTGCGTGTGCGTGCGCGCGCGCGCGCGCGTGTGCGTGTTTTTTGGCACTATCCCGGTCAGACAACTTGTTCAACGAGTGCGAGGATGTGATCACTTGTGGAAGGGCTCCGTCGCACGCACTGGTGTGTCAAACTGAGGCTTTGTTTTCTGCTCACTTTTCGAGGCAATTTAACCTAGTCATGACAATTTTATATTTATATCTTGTGACAAAATATCCGTACACATTAGTTTGGCTACAGCTCAAAATAACTTTTGAAGTCTTTATATAGCATGTGGTATAGCTGGTTCGCGTTACGTTTAGCACTTTCTTTTTAAAATTAGTCCTCTGAGAAAAACTCAGCCCAGGTCTCCATTGTGACTGGCGCGTTCCAAGTAACTACGACAGCGAAATAGGTAAACTAATGTCGAGTCTTACATATGCACTAGAAAAGGATTTGTGTAAAATTAGCATAGCATTTGTTCCTAAAAATTTAATGGTGCTAATTGACTGAGGAGTGAAATTACTTATAACAATGTTCACCGCAATGTTAGTGTTGACACGTGGCTGTTGTGACACGATGCACAATGGTCTGCAGTGCTAGTAGTTGTAGTGACAGCAGTAGGCTAGTAATAATAGTCTCTATGCAGTAGCTGTAACGATAGTAGTCTCTGTAAGAATGTCAGCTGCATTCGTTGTAAATATCAGCTCCATTTGTAGCCGTAGTAATAATAAAAGTAGGCGTGGTAGTACTTTATAACAGCAGCTGAAGGAATAGTAGTTTCTGTAGCATTAACAACAGCACCAGAAATATAAGTAGAAGTTGTAAATTGGCATAAGACAAATGCTCTCCCTTGAAGAAATTCAGTTCCCAACAGTGTTCGCATGTTACGTGGTAAAAGCAGTTCACGATAAAGTGAGCATTTTTGAAATCAAACTTAGTAAAACTTCACTGCTCATACCTGCATATATTTTAACGGGTGCCCTAAGTGAAATGCGCCCAGTAAAGTTGGTAACGATGGATGGGAAGTAGTTCGGTATCTTAACGTCGAATAAAACGTGTTAGGTAACCATTTCAAATAATTTAAATGATAGATTTCGCTTTTTGTTATTTTTATGCATCGAAGTGTAAAAGTGAGCAGATTTGTTAGATATTTAAGTTTCTAATTATTTGACAGTTTCACTAGACCGACGCAAGAATAAAGTGACGAGGCCCGTGACAATGTTAATCTGTCATAAGGCGGAAGAATACACAAGGTTCATACAAGTAGATCTTAAACAGGGCTTTCAAAAGTGCTCATTTTACCGTGAAATGACTATAACAGTAAAGCCCGTGTGCCACGATACAATGTTCTGTAAAAGCTACGGTGGAAGCTTGTACGCGACATGCTATCCTAGTCTGCATGCAAGCAGGCATGGAGGGAAGTTTACACGGAATAACCTGTCACGCGATACTTGCTGCCACACATGAAGACGCACTAGCATTTGTTTTTTATTTTAATTTTGTAACTGTGGTTCCGAGACGGGCTTCACTCACAGCTCCTGCAATATTCGTTTATGCACAGAGACTAATTTATTGTTGTTATAATAATAATAATATTTTGTATTAAATAAACACGATTGTCTACTCTGATTCTCATATATAGTTTGTTCGTGGTCAAATGAGCACTTTTGAAAGCCCTGCTTAAGATCTATTTGTATGCACGTTGTGTATTTCTCCGCCTTATGCACAATTAACATTGCCATGGACCTCATAAGTTTATTCGTGAGTCGGTCAAGTGACAAGGTGAAATTATTAGAAAAGTAAATACTTTACTAATCTTCTCATTTTTACACTTCTATGCATTAAAAATAACAGAAAGCGAAATAAATAATTTTATGTTATCACAAATGGTTACCTAACACTTTTTATTCAACGTTAAGATATAGAACTATTTTCCACCCATCGTTACCATCTTTACTAGGCGAATGTCACTCAGTGCACCTATTAAAATATATGCATGCAGGGGTAGTGACTTTTTTCTAAGGTTCATTTCTGAAGTGCTCACTTTATCGTGAGCAGTCTTTAATGCTGTTACGGCATTGTAAGACAACATCTTTGCGGTTTTTTTATTTAATATTTATTTTAATTTCGTTTAATGTTCTTATCGCTGTTTTTCAAAACAAAATAAAACAACTTTCATCACTAGAAGCACCCTACATCCGCTCTCTCTCTCTCTCTCTCTCTCTCTCTCTCTCTCTCTCTATCTATCTATCTATCTATCTATCTATCTATCTAATTGGCAAAAATTTCCACATTTCTGAAAATCTTCCAACAGAAAATTGCACGCGACCAATTACCAAAACGATCATGAAAACGGCTAGCAATCTACAAAATCTTCCTTAAAACTGTCCATGCAAGTGGCCATAAAATCCTGCAAGAAAACGTCCATCGTGGCAAACGGGCATAAGGTAGATCAGGCCCTGCCATTTTTAATTTGTCCATTTTTCACCATAACTTACATTTGAGTTGAGTTAGCGAAATTTTTCGAACGACACATAATAAATAATAGATTCTCAAGCTTTATGGAGTTGTTACATATTCACTATATTTACTGAATTTTAACATTTAACAACTGGGAAGAAGTAAATGATTCTCCCTTGCGGGCAGTTACAACGTTTAAACTAGGCACTGTAGTAAAGCAATACCAACTTCAGAAAATACACAAAGGCATGTTCCGTGTGGTTTCGTTCCGCAAAATCCAATACAAAATCTATAATGTAGAATTTCGCGGGGGAAAAAAAAAAAAAAAAAAAAAAAAAAAAACAAGATGGCAAGGACTGGTCGCCCTGAGACAGGAACTGGAACGCACCCTGTGATTGCAGCGCAGGGCAGTGGCTGTACTGGCTGCGGCTGTGGGAAGACTGCCCGCGAAGCTACGCCAGGGTGGCCGAGGAGGCGCGCTCGGAGCAGAACTACCGGACGTCAGCTAACATGCGCAGGATCGTGTCCGCCCCGGCCTTCAACAGGTTCGGCTGCCCGCGGGGCAGGAACAAGGACCGCTGCGAGTTCATACCGACTTACTCTCGGCTCCTCTACTAAGGGCCGGTTGTACCCACAAACCACCCGATCCGAGATCAAATGATCCTAGTTCCGAACCAGGATCCTGTTTAATCTTGGACCCATGTAAAAGTGTTGACCAACGAAATTTCATGATTCTGAATCTCCGATTCGTCGATCTTGGTTCCAAAGTGAGAGATCGAGATTAAGTATGAGACAAATATTGCTATTGGTTCGCAATATATGACGCCATGGAAGTAGGCATATATTTCATAATAGATAGAAGTAGATGTGCGATATTTTATCTGTTTTAAGTGAATTATTGTTGTACGAATTTTATTGAATAATATTCAAGTACGTATAATGTTGCTTTAATTTCCCAAGAAAACAATCGAACGTAGTGCTATCTGCTGGCGTATTTTCAAACTACATTTGTCGACGATGGCTGCTGGTCTCGGATCGAGATTTCCAACCGCCAATTTCGGCGGTTTGAAATGAACTTAATCTCGATCTCCAGTCCAGCTCTGAACTCTAATGGTGCAACAGTTTTCTGTGTTGATATTAGATACGATCTCAGATAGAGTTTCGAACCACGATGGTGCAACCGGCCCCAAGGCGTGTTCTACAATCCACTGGTGCACGAGAAAATGGACACCGACACGCGTAATCGGAACGAGATTACGAATCGGCATGGATTTGAGCTATACTACAACAAACGGAAACATTACTACCTTGCAGCCTACGAAGAAATGATAGTCAAAAAAATGTATCTTCTGTTGCAAATAGCCTGTACAACCGTTATAACAATGACACAGGCCCCATTATTAATTTTTATATATAGTTCAATGCTCCATAGTTAATACTGCCGAGCTATACACATGTGTTTAATAAAAAAAACCAGCCACGTATCATTTATCCCCTTGTTTAATTTTAAACCACAATAGTCACAAAAACTATCAATAGCAAACCAAATACTTGATTCCTATTGACTGTACGGAATTACGGGCACGTGATTAGGCTGTTCACGATAAAGTAAGCACTTTTGAAATCAACCTTTGAAAAAAAATCACTGTCCGTTAACTGCGTCTGTGCTACCGGGCACGCTGGCATGCAGATTCGCAATTAAGTTGGCAGCAAATTAAGTAAAAAAATTACCCTTGGCAACAAACTTGATGAATTCGAACAGGCAGTTTTGTTGGCTTCGGTAACAGTTATTAGCCAGCTAACTACTTTTAATGTACGTGTATTACAACTAACAATTTGATAATTGCCGAAAATCGTAGGGGTTAAATCAAGTACTATATAATATTTCAATTTGATTTGCATAGAATTTGTTATCTTGCATTACTGTACGTAAGTTTGCAATTTTGAGTGCTTGTTTTATCTTAGCTTCTGTTGGTTAGGAACATAGGACTAATACGAATTTATTGTTGAGACCTTTTTTTAAGGTTAATCTTGCGATAATTATTAACTCAATTCCAAATTCTATGCCTACGCAATAGTAGTGTGCCCTATTAAACTTTAAATAAAATAATTATGTCGGAAACCAATTGTAACCTACAAATTGCTTCTCATAATGGCGGCACATATTTCGCAAGTACGCGAAAGTATACATCTTCGTTTACTTGTACACTTGCATACTTTACTTGCAATTCGGACAGCCCTTACGTCACTTCCGGGGAAAGGTACGCACAAGTATGCGCTTCAGACGAATTCGGACACAGTCTAGTCTTGACGTCGTATTGCGAGAGTAATTTTTTAATGTATGGCAAATAATGTCGGTGTACCCCCCCCCCCCCCCCCAACACTTTCTCCTTTCCACCTTCTTGTTGACATTAGAGTATGGATTTGCATGTTAGTATAGGCTGTTCACGGTAAAGTGGTCACTTTTTAGGCCCTAGTTGCTTTTTCTTTCAGCCACTTTTTATCATTTAACCACATTTAAAAATAAATATTGCAATGTATGCAAGAAACACAGTGTGTACATTCCACCGCACACGTAAGTTAATGTCTATGATTAAAATAAAATATGTTTATTGACTATTATTCCAAATGAGAGGGCTTTCAAAAGTGTTCACTTTAACGTGAATAGCCTGTAACACTTAAATGTTTCGAATAATTTAACGTTTTCACTCGACTGGTGCATAAATAAATTCACTAGGCCCATGACAGTGTAATCTTTCATACAGCGGATAGTTACAAAATGAGGATAAAAGTAGATTCTAAGCGGAAATTCCCAAAGTTCTCATTTAGCGTGTTCAGCCTATACGTTTCCGTGCGCGTGTTCGTGTCCTGGTACTTTCCATTACAGACAGAACTTGGAGTGTGTTACATGGTAGCGCCCGTGACACACATCCGCATCCGTCTTATTGTAGAAGGAGCCTCAGAACACACAAGAGTGTATAGTCCATTCCCCATTGGAAGCAACTTTCTCGGATCCCTGCTAAATATCTACTTGCAGGCCCGTTTCGTAGCCTTCCGCCAAATGTAAACAAACATTTTCATGTGACTGCCATGTAGCATCTGTCAAAATCAATGTTTACATTCCATTGTGTGTGTACATATGTTCGTATACTTTCGCTCCGCCTAAAAATAAACATTGAAATGTGACTTCTACTTTTATACCTATCAAATGTGTTGTTTACTGTTTACAGCTTTTCAAAGAATTCTCTCAAATTACAAAAACCTTTCCGTATGAATATTCACAGTTTAGGCCTCTAACATGATTTAGGTCAGCTGTATGACGTTTTAAAAATGCCTGAATTGAAGGCATTTCTTACGGTTATTTTTCATTAACATGTTTGTTTTCCACGAAGTAGCTCAATACATGTAATGCACGTTAGAATTTTGCCGCGACTATGCTTAACACTGTTACAACTGCGAGGTAAAGGTCTGTACAAATTGTAATTATCCTTTTATTATTAATACGTGTTTGATCATTTCTCTAAAATAACGGCCTCAGTTGGAATAAAAGTTAAAACGAAGGAACAACCAGTGAAAAAGGCACATTAAATTCAAGCACGCATCTCGTGTTGCTCATTTTTGTCATACAAACTTTAAAAGATAGCGGTGAACATGCACGCAAATAAGCCTACGATAACTTTTATTCCGCTCATATTTCTATGTATTGCAATTTACTGTTTATTAAGTTTATTGAAATTTATCGGGCTGGGCGTAGTATTTTTCTTCTGGGATTGTGGCAAATTACGTAACACGACTGTGTTTCAAACCCCTTAGAGCAAAAGTACAACGTTGCGATAAATAAACTGACGTGAATGTAAATAAATAACTTCGTCATTAAAACAGTTCAGATTTAAAACGTATAACTAGTGCTAATCAAATATTTGAAATCACGCACACACGGGCGTCGTATCGACCACGATGCACAAATGCACGCCATTTCACAGACTCAATGATTAACGAAACACACGTCACAGTATATTTATTACTGCCGTGGAAACACAGATTT
Organism: Dryococelus australis; assembly: GCA_029891345.1. Taxonomy (NCBI): domain Eukaryota; kingdom Metazoa; phylum Arthropoda; class Insecta; order Phasmatodea; family Phasmatidae; genus Dryococelus; species Dryococelus australis. Next base: position 82,918,491 of record CM056997.1, read on the forward strand.
ATCATAACATCGTAACTTGCTTAGGTAGGTTTAAAAAACACGTCTACAAACGTGATGTATTAATTTGAAGTATTTTTCAGGGTAAGAATAATTTACGTTTCGATTGACAAAAAGCAACACGCCATTTCATGGCTTGCCACGTCTGCCAACTTCACTAGGTAACTGCCCCGCCATCATATCTAGATATATTAAAATACGTATTCAAACATTAAAATCTCTTTTCAGTTGTAAATTAAGGAATTCAAAAATCATTATTTTGCTGTAATAAGTATTAAATATGCTACAATTGAAAATATGTATAATGTGGTCGCTTACTAGCGAAGTGAAATTTCCCGAGTGTGAAAGAGACGAAGAAAGAGTGCGACAAGTCTTGCCAGCAGACAGTTTTTCGAATGCTTTCTCGCTCGATAAAACAATACCGTACCATTACGGCCTACTCACGATATTTTCCGCTGTTATTTTAAACTGTGAAAATGAGATGTGTTGCCATCGGAGCTACGTAAATATTTAAATATTTCCGTGGGCGGCGTTTAATTTACAAATAGTATACTAAAAAAGAGGTTAAAAATATATTTTAACTTGAACTATTTCTTAACGTCGCTGCACACGCTGTTGTTAATTCATATTTAAAAAAGAAAGAAATATTACATGTTATAGAAGATATTAAGGTAAAGGTTCATTTATTCAATAATACAGTACTATAAAGTTAACCACAGTGTTATATATGTGTGGAATACAGTCATTGAAAAAACAGGTGACATGTTTTGCCTAGAGTAATTTTTCAAAGGTTGATTTTCATAAGTCGCTTCCAATCGGGAATGTACTATATCTGCGTTTGATATCGCACGTTCGTGCACAGGCAGACGGTTACTAGGTATTTGGAATCCCCTGATCATAATCGACTCCGAATCACGTAATTAACGGCTCGATGCTTGTAGACTGAGTCATAACCGAGATAAGAGCTTGATGTTGTTCAAGTATAACAAAAGTATTTTCCATATTTTAGTATGTGTTTTATACCTTTGCAAAATACAGTAGTCTTATTAAAAGGAGGGGGGGAGGAAGGTTCGGGATTATTTATTTTCAAAACAACAATTGTTTTTTTTATTTGTGTCTAACGACACATACATTTGAAATCAGTACCGGGTAATACGTCATTTACTAAGAGAACACCACCTGAAAAACCATTTCTTTCTTACATCATACCCCGGGCACTATCCAACTGATCGCCGCCAAATTAGGCACGCAAGTAGTTCTAGACAAGACACCTCAACATGCGTGATTTAAGCACATCAAACACGTGTTTTCCTATGACGGTCATATAAATTATTGATGTTAGTATGCAACATCCATCGAACCATTAGACAAACTTCAACCAAACTTGGCATGCTGGCAGTAGCTACTGTGAGCACTAGAAGGCAAGTTTCCGACCTCTGTCGTCTGTCATTTTGTAAGATAGCGCCGCCAGAAACACACATCCCTTACGAAACGTCAGTCGTTTTCGCAGGCTTCTGCCTAACATACTGCTTGAGGCTGTAGGATGTTAACGTTAAAGTGAGCATTTTTGAGACCTTAGTTTCTTGTTACTTTCAAACTTTTTTTAAATCATTTAACCACCTTTTTAAATAAATATTATCATGTTAGTAATAAACAAAGTGTGTGTATTCCACCGCACTTGGAAGTTGCGTCTAAGAATAAGATAAAGTATAATTATTAACTATTATTCTAAATGAGAGGGCTTTCGAAAGTGCTCACTTTACAGTGAATAGCCTGTGGGGTAGTTACTTCGGATAATTAACTATCTGAAGAATGGGGGGAAAGCAGAGCAACACGTGACAAGATATTAATGTCGTAGTTTTGCTATAAGAAATAAACATAATTTAAAAAACGAGTAGTAATGTAATTATAATCTTTATTTTCGTCTAAAGCGGAAAATCAAGAATCTAACTTAAGTTGGAGAGGATTTGAGTGGAAGTGCGTCACCACTTGAGAAAACCAGCCCCCCCCCCCCCCCCATTTTTTTTTTAGCCTGTCACTCTTCCCATTTTTCCTTATTTCCTTACGGTCGGCCTAATACTAGTAACGTACGCTGTTACGTGACCAAACTTACTCAATGACTTAGGAAACAGGAAATGTGCTGTACAAGCAAAATCAGAGCACTCAGGACTCGAATTTGATTTTATAGAAAATATGAATTATGAATAGGCCTATGTCCATAGATCAGATAAGAATCCACAAACGAAAGGAGCCCAGTTTATGAAAAATCGCTCGTAATCTTGCTGGTTAATGTTATTCCACAATATACGATGCGTTCAGATTTCACTGTTAGTCCAAGGATACGTAAAACGCACTTGAGATCTGGGGCAAAAGTACAGGAGATTCAGGCGGAAGCGACATTACAACACAGGATTGATGCCGTTTGTTTACTGCTGACGGCTATTCCAGCTGTCAACTGTTATGTATATCGAGATCAATGACGATGAGTCACCATTTCGTCTCTGTTATGCGTAGTTCCTCTGCGGCATGACCATAGACTAAGGATGAAATAGGCCGATCTCGCTGGCTGCGCACAACCAATCCCCGTGTCCCAACATTGAACTGCTTTTTTGTCAATACGACTTTTAAGGGGGCCACGATGGCTGAGCGGTTAGACGGCTCGCCTCCCACCAAAGCGAACCGGGTTCAATCTCCGGCCGGTTTACTCCGGATTCTCGCAAGTGGGAATAGTGCCTGACGAAGCCGCTGGTCGGCGGGTTTTCTCGGGGATCTCCCGTATCCCTCGCCCCTTCATTCTAGCGCTGCTCCATACTGGCCTCACTTCTCCCTCATCGGCTCTCAAGACCTGGCTGTTAAGAGCCACCCAAATCTGTTCACTGTTTACATTTACTCTTTAAAGGCTGTTCGCGATAAAGTGAGCACTTAAGAAATCAACCTTAGAAAAAAGTCACTGTTCCTACCCGCATATATTTTAACGGTCACACTGAGTGACATGCGCCCAGTAAAGTTGGTAATGATGAATGGAACGTAGTTCCATATCTTAACGTCGAATAAAAGTGTTAGGTAACCATCTGTGATAACTTAAATTATTTCTTTCGCTTTCTGTTTTCTTAATGCATCGAAGTGTAAAAATGAACTGATTTATAAAATACTTAATCTCTTAATAATTTCACAATCTCACTTGACCTACGCACAAATAATGTGATGAGGCTCATGTGAGTGATAAGTTTACATAAGGCGAAGAGTACACAACGTGTAAACAAGTAGATCTTAAGCAGGGCTGTCAAAAGTGCAAATTTGTCCATGAACAGCCTATATAGTAAACAAGTGCTTTTATATATTGTTAAACTTCCTCTAGCCAATTTGTAATACAGTTTGATTGCGTTCCTTTGGGGCAGGTCAATGTTGGGCACGTGCGCAGAATACGTGTAAGCGGTCTATCTCATCTTTAGTCCATGGGAATGATCGTCCAACGAGTGAATTTAGCTGTAAAAAATCACAGTCTGTATGAAAATGGACAAGACTCGTGGAAAATTGCACACTTTTAACAGAAAAGCCACTGATTTAAGTTCAAAAATGATCTATGTATCAGAGTTACATGTGTTACACAAACAACATCTGAGATTCCTTGAGCTCGGATGTCATGAACCAAGGTAGAGCCGAATGGCAAGCTAACAACACTGTACAAGACGACGCTGTTTAATTCCTATTCGCCAAAATATTGTGACGTCAGTGTCTCTTCCAACGTATTATTTAAAGACAGAAATTATGAGCTATATTGCTGGAAGTTTTTCCGTGCCTTAAATTGTTTTTTTTTTTTTTTTATGCGCCGTAAAATTGTTTTTGTTTTCAAATGCTGTGAAACAAAAGAAAATAGTAGAAAAACTCATTTCATGTACAATAATATAATTTCCTCATATAATACAAAGGTTGTAGTAGAATGCAAGTTAAATGCCATACCCTTTTGGTTTTATAATACATCTGAATTTATTTATATATGTACAGTGTCGTAATGAACTTACAATTTTCCAAAATATTTTCGGGATTATATGCACAAAGTAACATGTTTTTATCCAACATTAAAATAGAAAACGGGACTATTTATATATGTATACTATAGGTTTAAAAACAGTTACGATTTGTAAATGCACAACTACGTAATTAGTTCTGAATTTAAAGACTAAATAATAACTTACACGCATGACACGAACATTTTCAGCAATAAATGTTTCTATAATCAACTGCATATGCTTGGGTTAAATTATTTCCACTGAAACACTTATTTCAAAACAATATTGATGAGTTAGGATTATTAAATATTCTCGAGACCGTAAAATGAACCACAGAATATCGACAGTTTAGAATAAAGTTGAAAATAATGTCGGATCACCTCATGATCGAGGTTTGCGCAAGGTTTTTGCCACTGATCCTGAAACATGTGGAAACTGGTCTTAGGTAAAGCCCTGAACATAGTTTCTGCAAATGGGCGTAAGACATGCGGGCTTTCACACGAGCAAAGTTCACTCCAAATTTTCTTCAAATTTACTGTATTCAATTCCTTGAATGATATGTGACGTCATTCGGTCGTCATAATCGCGGCCATTTTGTCTCAATCAATTAAATAACTGAAATTCCTTCGAAGATTCTCGTTTAAAAGATGTTATATGCATTCTCTTGGGTACAATTATTCAACTAACAATCCGAACTATTAAAACAGTGTAAATATAACGTGCAGTGTCTTGACACACTAATTTATGCGCATATAAGTGACACAAATATTTGAATATCCTTATTTCATGCCAAGTTAATTTATCATCTTAAGGGCATTTCACAATATCAAATATTTTAATGAATTCAATATATGGAATACAGAAAGTGTCCACATGCACTTCAATGGTTTGAATTCAATAGAAATTAAATTAACACTTAAATATTCTGAAAGGCTTTTCATACTTGTAGCCGTTTTCAATAGCTGTTAAAGTGGACATTTGACAATTTTCCGCAGATGTTTCAGTTTTAAAAAAATATAACTAAGTTCGGTAACTTTTATTAAAACCTCTACAAACCATACACTACACGAAAATAATTTGTCACGAACAAAAGACAATTTTTTTCTCAGATGATATATTTTCTTTGCATGAAATAAATATATGTTAATACTTTTGTATCTTAAATGCGCATAAAATACTGTATTAACACATTAAACCTAATATTTAAACTGATTTAATAATTTGGAGTGCTAGTTGAAAAATGTTATTCAAATATATAGAACATGTTCTAAACGAAAATTTTTGAAGGAATTTGAGTAATTAAATTTCTTTAAAGACAAAATGGCCGCTATTATGTCGACCTGGTTACGTCCCATGACATTCAAGAAATTAATCGTGTAAAAAGGACTTTAGAATGAAACATGTTTTGATTTTAAAAAATTATGTTCGCGTGTGCCTAGTGTATGGTTTGTGCAGGTTAAAAATAAAGTTTTTTTTATCCGATATATTTGCAAAAAAATTTTAAGTTGTTACTTTGGTATTTATTGGATACAGTTGCTTGCGTGAAAAGCCTTTCAAAACGTTGAAGTAATAATTCAATTTCTATTGAATTCAATCAGTTAAAGTATATGTGAACAATTTCTGTTGCCACTAAAATAAATGAAATTGGTTGCATTAAAAAAAAATTGATCGTGTAAAATGGCCTTTAGCCTTGGTCTGCGAGAGGGAGCAGAGTTTGGCGGGTGGAGAGGTTGCGTCTGCGGGTTGGTCGTAGGGACACTCCACTCAAGTGCGTGCGGTGTTAAGTACCAAGTACACTCCATTCACAGTTACTTCCAACGTTCCAGAAACACAGTTAAAGTTCTACTACCAGGCGGTTTCTCCTGCTCATGCAAACAAAGCTTAACCCAAGTCTATAAATTAAACCAAATGGGCAACGCGCCGCATTCGTGCGCACTCAGTTTAATATTTAAAAAAAGAAATATTTCTTACTACGTATTACCAATTTATTACTACGTATTATCTGTGCTTTTATGGATATTAAATATAAATTAAACTATGCAATTTGTAAATAATAAGCAAGAATTAAATTTAACCAAAAATAAGATACCTAATCTAAGTTTTATAATTTAATAAATATGTAAATTATAAAACACTTGTAATACATTACACATTCATGAAACAACCAAACACGTCACACATGGGGTGATATTTTTTAATGGTTTATTTCTAAAAGTGTGAAGAAACCGCAAATATACTCTATACCTCAGGATGACAACAGCACAACTGCTCGGAGGGGCCGCGGTGGTTAAGTGGTTAGACTACTTGTCTCCCACCGAGGTGAACCGAGTTCTGTTCCCGGCGGGGTTACTCCCGGATTTTCACATGTGGGAATCGTGTCGGACTATGTCGTTGGTCGGCGGGTTTCCTGAGGAATTTCCCGCTTCAGCCGCCCTTGCATTCCGAGGCTGCTCCATCCTCACCTCGATTCACCCTCATCGGCTCTCAAGACCTCGATGTTAAGAGCGAGAGGGTTTGGTCGAGCACTGGTGAGGGTGAAATGAGGTGAAAGTGGAGCAACGGTGGAATGCAAGGCGGGGGAAACAGGAACGCCCCGAAGAAACCCGCTGGCCAACAGCAATGCCCATTACGTTTTACACTTGCGAAAAACTGGGAATCGAATCCGGTTCGCACGCACTGGTGGGAGGCAAGTAGTCTGACTACTAAACCATCGCGGCCTCTATAGTTTTGTTATTACACTGCAGTACGGTACGTCCGTATACAGAGAAATGAAATTTATGAACCGCCGAAAAATGTAATCCAGCTGAAACATAAGGAAAATAGGGCCCAACGAAGACCAAAAATGAGACGCGTAGCTATAAGCTATTGACGGTAAAATGGGCACTTTTGAAAGCCCTGCTTAAAATATGCTTGTATGGACATGGTATATTCTTCCGCCTTATGTTAGACTAATATTTTCATGGGTGTCATCACTTTATTAACGCATCGGTCAAGTGTAACTGTAAAATTATTATAAAAGTAAATATTTTTCCAATCTACCCATTTTTACACTTCGATGCATTTTTAAAAAAACGGAAAGCGAAATAAATAATTTAAATTATCAGACATTATTACCTACAACATTTTATTCGACGTTAAGATACGAAACTACTTCCCATCCATCGTTAGCAACTTTACTGGGTGCATATCACTCAAGGCGCCCGTTAAAATAATGCAGGTAGAAGTAGTGACTTTTTTTCCCAAAGTTTGATTTCAAAAGTGCTTACTTTATTGTGAACCGCCTTTAACAGTCGAAATGCGAGAGAGAGGAGTGGATCACAGTGTAGGGGAAATAGTGGGAAGGAGATGAAGAGGCGGCATTAGTGGCAAATCCATAAATTATATTTGATGTGAGAGGGAGGAATGTGGAGAATTACATAAAACTATTCTTGGAACACAGTCCCCTTACTTTCCTTTCATCTGCACACTTGCCACCCCATGGCGCTGGAAAATTATTATAACAAAAGTTAAGGAGATACACTCTAAATCTGAATCAGTGAGAACTTCAGGGTTACAGTCAGTCAACATTACCTGCCTGATTCAACGGTCACTTTAGTGAATTTAACTGATAAATCAGTAAAAATGCCAGCTCTCCTTCACTTTTTGATTCAGTAACATTTTCCACTGATTCATCAGTCTTTTTTTTTTTTTTTTACTGTTTTTCGTTGGTTTGTTTCTTGGCTGATGGATCAGTTAAACAGCGCGTGAGAATGGCCATCAAACAACGTTTAAAAATGGTCGCTAAACAACGCGTATCAAGTGAAATAACAACGAATAAACTACTAAAACCAATATAAAATACTATCTTAAAAATGTTTAGTATTTCAAAACACCATTTTACGGTTTAATATGAACATCCAACTTTTCATTCCACTTTTACTTCTTTCATTTCGTTTTCATGTAATCATCACAACGCCCTGTTTGTAAGTTTAAACTGCATATAATTTGGTGAAGAAATTGCACTCGTATTTACTATTCGTTTTAACAATCCTAATGGCACCAATTAAACCAAAAACTAAAAGTAAGTGCATACAATGCGAAACTACACACTTTTGATAAAGGGCTATAAGACATATATTTTCCTCTAATTTGTCGAGTTGACTTGGTAGCGCAGATAGTAAGGTAAAGTCATTAAAGCCACCTCTGAAAGTTCTTTTACTTTTTTTTTAAATTGCGGCAAATTGCGCAATATAAGTAGTAAACTCTCGTAAATATGTTTGTTTCATGTAATTATTTGACTAAATTCAATAACAACAATGTTTAATTCGCTACTGCAGTCGGCTGTCACTTATTCAATCAGTGAAGTTGTTTCACGTCACTAATTCAATCAGTGAGATTTTTTCACTGATACCAGCAATGGTTTTCCAGTGATTCTAAATGGAGCTATTTTCACTTATTAGAGTAGTTGAATTTCACTGCGAATCAGTGGTTTTCTACTGATTCGAATTTAGATTGTAGTATACACAAACGTGAACCAGTGTATTACTTTGGATGTCAATGAATACTGATATATAGGCACAGTTTAAAATATTAAGAAGGGAGGGGAGAGACCTTCAAGCCAATATCCCTCTTCCTCGAACCGCCACTGGGCGTTATTTCAGGCTGTTGATCGTAGACTGAGACAGTAACTGATAATGAGGAACATTAAATATACTATTGTTGTCCTTACACAATATGTACTTTAGCAATGTAACAACATTAAGGGCTTCAAAATGTCAATGAAAAGGGGCTTCTAGTATAGACGATAAGCCAACATTACGGGGCAGTGGAGCAAATGATTCATTTTATCAGTAGATTAATTTATACTCGTTAGACAACAGAAGGCCAAACAGACTGTTATAAAACCCGTGGCTCACAATGCAGTCCGACTGCTAGGTGGCTATAAAGCTCTTAGCGAGCGTGTCATTGCAGATTAAGGAATATATTTAAATGTTAGTACCATTTTTCAATTACACCTTCACTTTTTCATGTCCTGCAGTTTTTATTCAGTAAAAAAAATATGCCTTTTTTTTAACGCAATCTTGAGCATGAATAAGATTTTATTATTTAGGCTACGTTTCTGGAGCATCCCTTTTTATAAAACTCAAGAATTGCGTAGTTGTAAACATGTTCTTAGTGCTCTGAAAAGCCAAGATTTGGTTATCACAAACTTCTTTGCAATGCTGTGTCTATTAAGCTGGCAGTTATCACATATTGTGACTAGGATTTACAGCATAAGATCGCGCGGAAACATAACTGGAACACATACGCGAAACGTATAACATTTGTTTTTAAAAAAACTACTTACAATGGCCGACGAAAAAAAAAAAAGTGAAATTTCTGAATTTGTGGAGGGAAGGGCAAACAGTTTTAAATGTACCGTCGGAATACTTATCCTAGGTATGAATTCAAGAGTATGGTGCAGTCACCGTACATTCAAACTTCGAATGGGAGTAATAAAATACTACTATTATGTAACATTTTAATATAAATACTGCATTTTGTTAAGAAATACAAATTCCTACTGCATGCATGAGCTGTTTTACAATAGTGTTTTTCCTGTGTGTTTAGTTAATCCCATGCCCCAAAAAGTTTGAAGCTAGTAGCAGTTCTTGCTAAAAATTTGAACGTGAATTAGAAATTGAATTAACGGAGTTTTTCATATATAAATAAGCGTTAATTTATGACCTATAATTTACTTTCGCATGTAAGAAGATTTTAAAATATAGCGGAAGTTGTTAGTAGCAGAACGTTTTCTCGAGATGTCCATTACTTTCCTACATCTCTCGTCACTGCGGTTTAGCTCGATATCGTTCCTTATTTGGACGGAGGGAATTCGGCTCGTTCCCTCAAAAACACTAATCGTACAGCAGTCCTTGATGGCCGTGCTCGCTAGATTGTCACTCTAGTATGCAGGTGTTTGTTCGGGCGTCATAATTAGTTGCTGACGTTTGAATAACGTGCAAGCTCCCGAGTCAGTCATACGGAAGCATATGTATTTTATGCATAGTCTATTCTCGGTTTCTTCACACTTTTTGAAACAATCCTTAGAAAAATCACCTCGTGTAGTAAGTGTTAAATTATTTACTAAATATGCCATATATCACAAGTGTCATACTTCTGTTAATACTATAAGTACCTTATATTTGTTAAAATTAAAATTAATTTCACTTACATTTATAAATTATAGTATTTAATGTATAATTGATATGAAAAAGAAAACAGTGAGAAACAGGTATGTTGGTAATGCCTAGTATGGACTGGTTATTATGCGTAGCTCCTTTGGTGTAATTCTCTAGACTGGTTAAGCTTTGTTTACATGAGGTGGAAGAATGTCCTGAAAGTAGAACTTTAGCAGGGCTTCAGAAAAGTTGAAAGTAACCGTATATGTGTTAATCTACGTTGACAGCAGGGCCATTAGAGAAAGGGCTAGTGGTTCAGACTACCACGAACGGGGAGTAAATTGGTGGCCATGGTGTAATACTTATTTTGAGATGCCACAATTATTTGCAGGCATTACAGTCATTTGTGCCAAGTGAGTAGATGCAGCGATAACACATTGGAATTGCGTGATTGCGACGAATGTTCCTAATTGTAGGCTGTGATAGCAGCAGTCTTTCCAAGAAGAAAAGTGCAGGACAACATATAATGATCTCGCATGTTCACTAATGGATTAAATTCTAAACATAACAGATATAGGCTATTAACGGTAAAATGAACACTTTTGAAAGCCCTGCTTAAAATCTACTTGTATGCACGTTGTGTATTCTTCCGCCTTATGTAAGATTAACATTGTCAAGGGCCTCATTACTTGATCGATGCGTCGGGTCTTTTTATTCGAAGTTAAGATACACAAGTTCTTCCCATCCATCGTTACCAACTTTACTGGACGCATGTTACTCAGGGCGCCAGTTAACATATATGCAGGTAGGAGCAGTGACTTTTTTCTGAGGTTGATTTTAAAGGTGCTCACTTTATCGTGAACAGTCTTTACAGAGAAACGACTATGCTAGTGTTGCACTACGTCGAAGTGTTTATTGCGATACATACAGAGACAGCAATAAATTTTGGAAATCCTTTGCAGCAATACACACGTCAGCTCTTCTGTGCTAGGAGCATTTAGATCACTGCAATTGGCATTACTTGATCTTGATAGTTGCTGCAATATTGTGAATACCATCCAGCAAACACGTAATGTTTGCGACCGGCTTTCGTACACAGTCGCTTTCATAAACCGTAGCAATCTGGTCTATTACGGTCTTCTGTTTAAAAGTGTTTTTTTGCCAGATATTCTGCTCTAATGTTCCACAATCGTAACATTCGTCGCTTATCAGCCTGTATAACAAATACTGTAGAAGGGAACACAGAATTTCTCCACGTTTGTGGCCCAACACTAGGTTGCGATATAACCATTTCGTTTTCCCGTGTGATCCAAGTAAGTTATACTAGTTATCGTTTATTTTCTTCCCTACGCCTGCGGTACACCACAGAGGCGCATAGTTTAACCGTACTGGAAAGAAGAGTCATTGCTACAATTAAGGACGTTAGCTACGAAAAAATTATATTATTTTATATTTATATTACCTCATAGTGTTCCAACTTGTAGACATTATCAGTGATTACTATTTCCTCACAAAAAAATCTAGGGCACAGTTTTCTGCAGAAATAAATGTTAAAATCGCTAATCTATTGATTTAGAAATGTAAAAATAATGAAAACTATGTTACGTATAGAAATTAGATAATTCACCCTGAAGCAATATGCCAAGAGCTACTTCCTGACTTCTATAAAATCGTACAAGGAAATTTGTTTGTAATTTCAAGAAATTGCTTAAAATAAGAAAATTCTTACATTTGTGGTTGCCTCTTAATTTTTATGAAGTAACTTTTGCTAAACATATCTTAAAATGAATTAAGCTAAGATCTATCAGTCACTTGTTAAATTTTATGCAAATAGTTAGGATCATTTGTGCATTACAAAAACAGGAGAATTTAGACTTTTGACATGCCATTTTGCAAAACCATGAGATCTAAAAACGAACTATCCGCGGAAAAAAGAGTCGCAGATAATGTCTACAAGTTGGAACAGTATGTGGTACGAATAAGCAATAACTTTTTCCTTGACCAACACCCTTAAGTTACATGACTCGCTTCACAATGGCACCACGGGCAAAAGGAAGCTGTAAAAGAGGCCACTTTGTGTCGAGCCAGGAAACTACCTTAAGGGTATATATGCTATGTAGCTGCGCGTCCAAGGTCAATAAGCGAGGGAGCGATACGGGCGACAGTAACACGCACGCTTAGTGCCTCATCGCTCCTACGGTCAAGGAGTGCAGTGTTTCCGTCCTAACGCATTACTATATAGATTAAATCTGTAACTGTATAATTTTATTACACGCGATGAAAGTTCACAGATCAAACTACCTGCGTATAATCGTACTTTTCTCTTACCGCTTAAAGAAACTTCATAGGCAAGCTTTAAAAATTATATATTTGACCACATTCAAGAAATTTTCCCCCCATTAATACACTTAATATGATAAAAGTAAAAAGATAGGGACATAGAAAATGTTTTTTTTTTTTATCCTTTCTGGCAAAAATTCGCATTTCCAGAACTTTTATTTACCGAGATACGCGTGTACGCGCAAACAACGATTTCACAGAACACGTTTCAGTACATAGGACCCTTAATACAGCGCGGAGAAATTCTGTTTTGGCTTCACCTCTGCTGTAGCGTTTTTCACATTGAGCGGAGTAAAACTTCTTACACAATAGAAAACTTAAGCATTTGACTTTAAGTTTCCTTCCCTCTGACGAAACCACCAATACACAATACAATCGTAAAGTAAGACTTCAGAAAATTGAACACCGGTTCTTCGAGCTTCGTAAAAATGTGTATCTTGTTATGTAAATAATTTTGATATTATCCATGAATGCATTTTACGTACCTTTTTTTTTATATAGGCTTAAAATTTATATTAAAATGTTATTTCAAAGCAAAAAACTCGTTTGTCTACTTTATTAAAATATGTCAATTCATATATTTCCTCTTCACATTATATTTGTTTGCCATTTATTTAATTTAAGACGAGCTTTGTTTAATATACAGAGATTAAAATCGTCCTACAATAACATAACGCACTTTCCGCATAAACTCTGTTAGATTCTCGGCAAAATGGCTGCTTGACTTTGACTTTAAATTTCTACTTTCCGAAATCGTAAAGTCACTAGTGCTTGACTTTACCTTGACAGTTCCATTGTGTCAAGCTGCATAAGAAACAACATGTCGGAAAGCAAACGTAAAGTCAAATGATAAAGTCAAAAGTTAAAGTTTTCAATTGTGTAAAGGCCTTAACGCAGTAGTGGTCTGTGACACAGCAGAAAGAGGGAAGTGGGCGGCTGGTTTGCTTACCTGCTGCTGGACGACGGCTCCAAGCTACTGTGCTGCCGGCGGGCGCTGAGGTCCTCGCCCGTGCTCTGCCGACGAGTGCTCGCTCTCGCCCCTCGACGAGGACATGGCCGAAGGCTGCACCTGACTGCTTCACCCAGCTAATGGGGTAAGATGCAATTATATAGCCTCTCTTACTCAAGTCCATCTCCACCTCCACGATGGTAAGGGCTGGAAACACAGTGGACAACGCTGTGGCTGACGGAGTGAGGACGATGCGCTGGGCGAGTGACGGCCCCACCCGTGCACGGGTGATCGGTCACGGCGAGAGTACGGGTCGCCTCCAGTGGCAATTTGTATTTCTCGTCTACGGTTATGACCCGCGAGCCGGCTGCACGTCCCAAAACTGAGGCTTGTAGTGGATCTCGAGGTGGCGGAGCATCAATGAAGGGACTGTCTGGCGTCCCGGAGGTGTTGGGCTTCTCTTGGGTGAAAACTCAGTGTGCAGCGCACAGAAATGTGCAGAATAAATCGTGGGTACCCAGGGGATCAGCGGTATGAGCCCCGGCCTAGGCCGTGCTGATCAAGGGTTGGACTCTGGGTGGCAGTGGTTGAATACCCCAGCTTGGGGGAGACGTCCCTGGAGGAAAGTCCTACTTTCTAACGAAGGGTGCGCAGGTTTGGTCCGCCAAGAAGAGGACCCATTTACTCAGTGAGTGAGTAGAGGTTGGATAGGCCTCGGCCCCATCAAGGTGGTGCTTGTTGGCAAACCCAGTAAGCGCTGTTGACAGGTGAGGTGGTTGCACTTCCACCCACTGCGATTGGAAGGAGCGTATCTCCTTCTATTGGGTGCATTCAACTGCATTCAATTAGGCGTAATAGAGGGGGCGAAGTGACGACTCGTCCTTTTCTGTTGCTGCCTGGGTAGTTTAAGCCCCCTGTTATATACCTTAGAGGCTCAGGCACAGGGGGACCCGACAACCTGGCGAACAGATATCGCAAAACATGCTTCACCCAGCTACAGCAGCTTGTGTCACAGCAGACGACACTAGACTGCCGTCACGCATGTCCAACTACGCCCGTCTCGCGGTTTATCAATCACTTTGAAACAAACGCTTGTAATAAAAAGCTCTGCTCCCAAATGCACATTATATTTAACACATGCACTAGTGACTAGTATTATCCACATAAAGTTGCCAGAGACGCTGTGAAAGTAGTTACATATCTTAACGTCGTATTAAAAGTGTAATATTAAAATTTTTCAACACTGAAATTATCTGAGTTTTTAATTGTACATATGAAAATTCACAGTTAAAGGTGATCTATGGGCGAATAAAGTGATAACGTTCGTAGTGGAAGGGTACAAATGGACAGAAAAGTATATCTGCAACAACTTGTGTTTCAAAAGTGATCCGTTAGCAGCGATCAGCACACAGCTGTGATATGAAGAAAGTACTGTTATGCTGTCATGATTAATAACCTTAACATATATAAAACTGTTGTAATGAAATAATGACTGCCATTAAACACTGTGTTAAAAAGAAGAAAATGTCGCCACTGTAATTTCTTAAGCATGTGTATTTGCTAGGCTCAAAAATAATTCACAAGAATTTTTATACCATATCGCAGCTAACAAATAAAAATTAACCTCAGTGGTACACTCTGCCACCCCAATGCAAAACAATCGTTCTAAAAAATTTATGGCTAGCTTTTAAAAGCCTGACATTCCAGAAATTGTCTCAGAAAACACATCACAAGGGATAGTTGCAAGGGAAGTGTCGCCTATTTATCACCAAAATACACTCATTTGCAAAATAAAATTGATTACCTTGAAGATACCATCGCACGGCCACTCAAGTAGGTACAGGCACAGGACATGGTAGTATGTATACCGAAAACATCAAAATAGTATACTACACTAAGCATGTATTGCAGGGATCAGCACTTGCAGGATGCACTTAGTATGGTGTTTTGACCATGCGTAGCATGGAGACAGGCAGCGATATGGTTGGGTGTGGAGTCATACAGACATCGGATGTTCTCCTGAAGATCCTACTACAAATGGAACAACTGACCCTTCAAATTGGCCGTAGTTGCTGTCAAATCTGGTTCTAAACGTTTTCGATGGGCGAGAAGTCTGGGGACCTTGCTGTCCAAAGAAGTATGTTGACATGATGAATGTAAGCCAAAGATACCCATGCTGTGTGGCGCCGGGTATTATGCTAATGGAAAATCGTGTTGTCACGCTGCACCAAAAAGGAGACATATCGCCACGCCATTTAGGTTTCTTCAACCACCATGAGTGGGACGCGGGAATCGTAGGAAATGGCACACCACAACATTACATCTCTTGTTGGAGTGGTGTATCACTCAATAATGAAGCGTGTATCATGGCGCTGCCAGGGCATCTCCAGATTAGAATTTGGCAGTCGTCTATATCCGAACAGAGTCGTGATTCGACGCTGAACACCAATCGTTGCCAACCTGTAAGCTGCCATGCTGCCCGTTTCCAGGTAGAAGGCCTCGCGTGCTTCTCGATGCTCATATCATAATGGCAGATGTCGTAAGGGACACTGCGACAACAGAACCCGTTTTGCTAGCCACCTGGATATGGTACTGGTGGACACAGGTGTATCCCCAGTTGCCATGACATGTCTCTGGATAATGTGTATCGACACTCGTGGAGTGCTTACAACTTGTTGCACGATGAAACGATCCTCCCTACTCGTGATCCACTGGGGTCAACCCAAGACTTATCTGCATGTACATATAAGTATCCTACTGTTTCCACTGCATCCAACACCGATTCATAGCATAGGCAGCTATGAACGATGGAGGGACATTTATTCCCCCTGGTGGCACATCCGCACAAGCAAAATGCATTAAACACTTATGGAACACATGTCGGACTGTGACGATACTGTGCGGCAACCTTCGTTCTACTTGCGTGATTAGTTCATGCTGATCAATCTTTTTTGTAAATGAGTATACTTATTTCATAACAATGCTCAACATCGACAGTTTTCATATTTATGTCGGTGCACATTGTAATCGACATAAAGGAATGTTACTCACGGCTAGAAGTTGTAGACATTCAACTTGTATAAGTATAACCCAAATAGAGAATAAAGCGTACACAGAAATTGTGTCACAAAATTCGCAGCCAGATATTAAATGTTTTTCCACAAAACAAAACGTACTCATTAATAAGGGGAGTAATAAGATGCTAGGTAGAAGTGAAGTCGAGTCACAAATTACAGCAAAACTATTTCAGAAATAACAAAAGGAAAATAAGTGGTCACACTAAACAAAAAAACAGAGCAGGCACACAGAAACGACCTTGGTAAAAAAAAGAATTCTGCGGCAGCAAAAAGCAGCATAGCGACATTCAGGACAAAGAGTCAACGTGGAAATTTATCAGACTACGAAGTCTAGCACGACAAACATGCCCATTGTGTTTTTACTCCAGCCATCACAGTAAACAGTGTAGTCCGTTTCCGAACCAAGAAATTGAATTCCAAACAGATGTAGTGGCACGATTCAAACAATTTAAAAAGCGATCTCGACTGCAACCACTCGAACTGTTTATCAACACAGAACCCGCGACCCATTGTCACAAGGTAGCAAACATCACACATACGGAACTGCCCAACGATGATGAGACAACATAGGGAGCAGCAAAACTGAATCGACAAGAGTTCCAGGCTGGCAACCAGGAAGTTGCAAGGTCATGTCAGCAGGGCCACAAATATACATGTGTCAAAACAACTACACAGAGGGTTCGGTAAAAATTCGACGGAAAGAATATTATGCATTATTGGATACAGGATGCATTCATAGCAGTATTGCGCAAATAATATGAACAAAATTACCTGAAATATAAAACAATTATAAAATTAAGCATATTAGGAAATACTTTTCCACAAAACTTTTTAGTTATAGAAAATTTTAAAATTGATGTGATGTTAGGAGTTGATTTCATTAAAGCTTACGGTATTACACCTTTCCTTAATCACAACATGATGTTAATAAATAGTAATGGTTCAAATAAAATACTACAGGTACCACTACGTGCATATGTTGTACAAAATCAGCAAGTTGATACACAATACTGTGATAGGAAGAATAAAAAGAAATTTAGACTAATATTAGAGAGGGCAACTTTTTAAAGTCATCAATAAAAGACAGATTTGTGAATAATATACTATAGTTAACAGAGGCCAGGAATTATGAAATAAAATTAGGCATGCTAAAAGATAAACCAATACATACTATGTCACACAGAATTTGTCCAAAAATATGAGAGTAATTAATAAAACAAATTGAGGACATGGCATCTGTAGGTATTATAGAAAAGGCAGCTCTGCTTACACAGCCTCTATTCCTGTTATTAGGAAGAAATAAAGCAAAATGAGATTCCTTAGAGATTTCCATCATTTGAACCAATACATAAGAAACATACAATACTCACTGCCAAGAACAGAAGACATTAAATACATTGAAAAACACAAAATAAATCACTTAATTAGATTTGTTTTCAGAATTCTATGATATCCCAGTCAGGTAACAATATAAGCATAACTTTGCCTTAACAATAGGCGGAGTAGGACTTCACCAGTATAACATAATGCCTATGGGGTTAAGCACATAACCTCAGTACTTTCAACAGTTCGCCGATATACTGTTAGGACCCCTTAGATGGAGTACAGCTATAGTATATATCGATTATATATTTGTCTCAGGGAACAACTTACGGAACATATAGCTGATATATGCAATGTTCTTAATTGATTGAGATAATTCTATGTAAAAGTAAATCGAAAAATTTTCTTTTGCACAACAGGAAATGTCAAAACCCTAGGTCATTATATAACACCAGATGGTAGCATTAGCAATCCAGAAATACTTAAAACCATTCAACAAATGGCACCACCAGAAAATATAAAACAACTAAGAACCTTCCTAGGTATGACGTTGTATTGATGATGGTACATACCAAATGATGCCACCAAAGTAGAACCACTAGTATAACTTACAAAAACTGCTACAGAGTACATATGGGGAGAATGCGAACATAATTTATATTTAGAATTTAAAAATGCTATCCAAAGTGCATCCATTTTACAATACTTTGACGAAAACAAAACAACAATACTGGCATGTGACGCATCGCAAACAGCAATCGGAGCAGTGTTAATCCAACAAGATGACAACAGTAAACAGAGACATATTATTGCATTTGCAACAAAAAAGTAATTGCTTAATGAAACAAAATCATCAACCACAGAACAAGAGCTATTTGTAATTAAATATTTCTGCTACTGATTTAGACAAAACTTGTGTGGTATGCCAGTCATTATTGAAACAGGCCATGCTAGTCTTATATATTTAAAAAAAACATGGCAGAAAATAACCTAAGAATACATAAAATAGTGATCGCATTAGTAGAATATGACTTTCAAGTGAATAGTTAAAGGAAATTTAAACATGTTACCAGATGTGATGAGCAGAATTCCAACAGTAAGGTTAGCACATCTAAAAAAAATCAAAGTAAATAACACATATTATAAAATTAAAATGCAAATCAGAAATTGCCAAAGCATATTTAAAGCCTTAGCTGAAAGTATACATCTAAATCCCGAAAAGAAATTAAAATGCAACATACCATTTCAAAATATATAAATACCAACTGGCAAGAAGTCAAAAATCTTTTTGGGGGTAATGGGATACACAGTAATGATAAATCAAAAATTAGCAAAGCTATGATAATCTCAGAAATTATTCCCCCACAAGCACTAGCTAAAATTGTCATGGTATTCCAAGTGGCAATAGAATTTATTCAAGAAGGAAACCCTAATAACGTCAAATTCACTAGCATAGATCCTGTTTTAAGATGCATAATTTTAATAATCAAGGTAAATGGAGAATCACACTATCTATCTGTTTATAAGTATGAATAGGAATATATCAAAATATAAAATGACTAAGAATTATTAATATCTCCTATACAGCAAAATATACACAATTCACCTTTTTCTGACGAATATCAGCAGGACGTACACATTGAAAAATTAAAAATAGTATTATCGCAACTTAATGAAATGGAACCAAAATACTTTAAATTAGCTAGACGCTGTGGTATAGCTGTGAACTGACAAATTTATTTAAAAATCCACACTGCCATAGGTGAAAAGAAAATCATACCAACATATTTTACATCATGACTCTTTACTGGGGGATAGTCATTTTGGAGTCTTCAAAACACTTCAAAGAATTAAGAAAGCATGCTATTGGGACATCATGAGTAAAGGTGTAAGGAATTACATAAAAAATTGTCCCATCTGTCAAACAATAAAACCAAGTAATCAAATGCCAATGGGTCAGTTACAACCAATTGAACCACCCTCACTATTAAATGCATGGGAATTAGATACTAAAGGACTGTTAAAAAATCCCGAAGAGGTAACCATTATACATTAGTAATAACAGAATTTTTCAGTAGGTATGTTGTTGCAGAAAATGGTCCGAGCTATTGATGCAGAATCTTGTGCAAATTTTATTAAAGCTGTCATGTTGAGATACGGATGTCTTCAACAGATATTAACAGATAGAGGCACATCCTTTAATAATAAACTTATAACTGCCTTACTAAAAAAATTACAAATTAAGAAACTTCAGACCACCTCACATAGCCCGGCTTGTAATGCTATTGTTGAATCAATGAATAAAGTGTTAGTGCAACAACTTTCAGCATATGCACATGAGGATCCTGAGAGTTGGGACGAATATTTAGAATTTTAATGTTTTTAATTACAAAACAGCTACTAATGCAAGTACAAAATTCACGCCATTTTATTTCATGCAAGGAGTAAAAGCCACGCAACCATCACATGTAGTAGTAAACAAATATTTTCAAAGAGGCCAGGATTGGTGTGACAATCTGTTGAAAGATAGGGAACAGGCCAAACTAAAACTAATCCAATCCCAACCGAAGCATAAGCAACAATTTGATAAGTCACACCACCCCAAATGCATTAAAGAAGGGGATTGGATATTGGTCCAAAAAAGGCACACTACAAGGTACCCTACTAAGTAATAAAAATTATTGGCCCCTCAACAGTACAGATAAGACTAGCCGGGACCGGTGATTTTAAATATGACATGGTAAACACAGGAAACACGAACTTTGCATAGATCAGATAACTTACGGTATTAACTGTGTTTTTTATTTCAGAACAGAAGAACCACAGAGAAAAGAAGAATATGGCCCTATGGCCCTTCCGCAAATGGATTCCGTTATGTAATATGGTAAAATCATTTATTTGAACTCGGCTAAGTGGGCTTACAATGCCCATCACTTATAAGTTCTTCGACCAAAGAGATTATGTTATGGCGCACCAGGGCGGCTGCAGTGATGCCACCTGAGCAGCAGTGTTTTAGGAGGCACGGAAAACAAACAGAGCCATAGAGGGAAACTAGGCCAGCGGCGGGGTATTTATTAAGTCATCTTGCTGCCGGAGCCAGCAACCCCATGAGCTGGCATGGGCGGCATCAGCGGGAGCCCTCTAGTTACTCATTACATTGATGCTCCTACTAGTAAATTAATATTTTAACTTTTACCACCTTGTCTGTCAGAAGGCAAGTAGGTAACAGTATGTAGGCATGTTTTAATATGTTTTATGCTTATATCATCAGAAAGTTTATGAAGGAAAATAATGGAAATATTATTTAATACTTATTATTGTTCTTCATAATGTATATATTTTAGGGGAAGGGCTTTGTTTAAGACTAAAAAAAGAACTGTAAATAATTTGAGCAATAATCGAGGTCCAACGCTGCGCTGTATTATTCGCACACAATTTTCTAATTAATCTTGAGAAATAAACTACCATAACATTTATACAATTTGTGATTATTTCTAGTTTTTAATGTTGTCTCGTTCGATACAAAGAGCTTCACAGACACAAACTGTATATAGGGCAGTACAATACATAAAGGCTTTTCAAAACTTACATAGTCCAGTACAATCTTTCTCGCAGCCACACCGAATGAGTTATCTGCAGACTGGCGAAGCTTCTAGATTTGATGATAAAATATCCCAGTCACCAGTTGAATCTTAATTCCATCCCCAGTTATTCAAGGAAAACTTGGGATTAGGAACCAAGCCTTATGGCCAGCAGTGACCACCTTGTTAGGGAACCCTTTTGATGTGCTGGATGAGTGCAA
Source organism: Dryococelus australis (assembly GCA_029891345.1). Lineage (NCBI taxonomy): Eukaryota > Metazoa > Arthropoda > Insecta > Phasmatodea > Phasmatidae > Dryococelus > Dryococelus australis. The sequence goes on from CM056997.1 coordinate 82,940,129, forward strand.
CTTCTGAAGGAAGCAAACCATAGGTTCCTCTGCCTTTTACACTAAACAGTTGTCTTCTTGCCTTATTCAAATATGTTGTGTCTTTGTTCGGAAGACCGCAAACACCACAAATATTTCTATCAGCGTTATCCACTGCTGTACTGATTCAACACTAGAACACTTAACGCCTTAAACACTGGGGTGACGTTTCCTTGAACTTTTTAAGTTCGCTGTGCCTTTCGCATTCCCCATTCCAGCAAGAAATAAGACGGCGTAACAACTTGCCATAGCATAGAACGTGCAAGGCCATCAGGACCAAGAAGAGCTTTGGCTACTGTATGGACGGGAATGTAGCAGCAGTGTACTTTCCGATTCCAAGTGAGCCAAATCTCACAATATGCTAAGAGAAAGCGCAAATGAAATTGTCAAAAGTGCAACATCTGTGCCCACAGTGCGTATCATCAATTTGATATGACGCCGAACCATGATCTGAAAATGCAAAATGTGCGTATATCGGTCTCTTCTTGCGAACAGGGTGTTAGGTCTGCAACTCCTTAATTAACTGTCACAGCATAGCTATCGTGTGTTCTGATATTTTTATTTCCTTCCAGTTTTCTCGCAGTTTCTGATCTCAAGGAAAACCATTCGGTTTATATATATATATATGTATATATATATATATATATATATATATATATATATATATATATATATATATATATATATATATATATATATATAGAGCTTCACATGCCTATCAACAGCCATAGATTTAAAAAGTAGACACAGTAATTTAAGAAAATACAAATTACACACATACAACAAAAATTAGGAACATAAGACCAAAATGAATTTAATGAAAGCAACATACGTTCTTTTGATAAAATCAATTAATAACCTTCATTGAAAGGAGGACTAGCGTGGAAATCCAGCCACCCAGCCATCAGATCACGGAAAGTCAATATCACTGGTACAGTTCAAATCTTGTAGCCTAAAGACCACGTCATCTGTTAACATACAAATAACAAGTAGCATAAAATTAAATTAAGCTAACGTAGATGATTACTTATAATTTGTAAGAAATTTAACTTTGCTTTATTAATCTATTCGAAGGGAATATCGTAAATTTTTGGGGACTGGCCACGATGGTTGAAGCCACCTGCGAACATCTATTGGTATCTTCTTGCGAGTAACTTCTTTTAAGTTCCAAGGCTTGTATACACTCCTGGTAATCCAGCCTTCCAGCAGTCAAGAATTGTGACTTAATTTAAAGGAGAAAATGGGGTGGGGCTGTGTTGCGTACACGGCCGTTCGTTTTGCGTGTATATGTCTACGTTGACGCGCTCGGATGCCTTGATGTTTTTTTTACATTCCCGGCACCGCTTCACTCGATCATATTGGGGTTATACTACGCGGAAGTTATGTAGCGTGGCGAAACGAACTCAAAATTCCAGCGCCCTCCCCTCCCCCCTTTCCTTGGTGCACAATGCTTCGCAGTCCTCACTCAACGTAACATATTATTTGATCCTTTGGCAATCGAGTGGTGTAATTGAATTTTGATTGTAGACGATACATTCGGAGCTGCAATGTCAAACTGTATCCCCCAATTTTGTTATCAACGGATTTTGTGGATTGCCTCCCCCTATGGTTGCAAATTTAAAGATGTATTCACGTCAAAAACATTGTTGGCAAACCCATTAAGCTTTGAATGTTTTTGTCACTCTAGGATGCAGCAGTTGCAGCTCATCAACGAAAATGATGGGTGTTATTCACTTCGTCAATCGGCAGCAGGTCTTCCATTCACTTGAAAAAATATTATTTGTTTCTAATTGTCGTAGGCTACATATAGATTTATCAGATAGACCCCGATTTTTAGGCAAATAGTACCAATCGTTCGGTAAAGACGTGTGGGGTGTCATTTTATTCAGTTCTTTGTGTAGATTACGAATATGCTAAACCGGAAATCGAAATCGGTAGCTTTCATGTCGTTTACATTAGAAAACTAAATTAAAAACTTTTTTCAGCTGAGTGAACAAAATTTTTTCTAATCGTGCAGTAAAGGCGTGTGGGGGTGTCATTTTCTCCAGTTTTTGAGTATATTACGAACATGCTAACCCGGAAATCGAAATAGGTGGCTTTCATTTTTTTTTTTAACTAAATTAATAACTTTTTGAGAAAAAAAATAGTACCAATCGTGCAGTAAATACGTGTGGAGTATCTTTTCCTTAAGTTTTTTGAGTATATAACGAATATGCTTACCCAGAAATCGAAATCGGTAGCTTTCAAACTGATTTTATTTTGTAAAAAATAGTAAAACGCTATTAAAGTTGATGTTAAAGGTTTTACGTCATAAGGTTAAGCACAGAGCCTTAAGGTGACGGGACATTGACTACTGGGCTCCTCACAGGGCTTATAAGTTTAAGTCATACCGGATGGTATATGTGAACCAAAACTGGTCCGGCCTCACTAATTACGCAATAAAACTATAAAACTTTAAAACAGTAAATACTAAAGTATAAACAATACACTAGAAACCCATATACAACGTGTTTCCAAACAATCACCGATAAACTCTGGCAGGTTATTCCTGACGAAAATATAACACGAAAATGTACGTACTACTTTTCCCTAAAGTGATTTTTAAGGGCGTCATGCGCCTAAAAATCGAATTTCGAAATGATTTTGGTCACAAACATCAGGAACTACTTGCGATTAAGCAACGATTAGGTGAATCGTTTTTTTTGTTTTAACGGAGATCTTACGCCTGTGAAAATACCGTTGTTAATATCATACCCCTACATTAAGAAAATAGGGATTGCCACCGTGTGTTTTGTTATGAATCAGTATCCGTATTTCCCGGATGAATGGGGCCACATTTTCACGGGTGCAAGATCTTCATCCTTCAAAACACTATTCACCGTTGTGTTGCTTAACAGCAAATAGTTCCGGATATTTGTAACGAAAATAATTTCGAAAATCGATTTTGGTGGCAGATAGCTCCCTTAATAATCACATTAGGTAAAAGTGGTACGTACAATTTTGTCTTATATTTTCTTCAGGAATAACGTGCTGGAGTTTGTCGGTGTTGTTTGGAAACACGTTGTATAATATTCAGAGAACATTATGTATTATTAATTATTGTGCTAACTACTGAATCTTTAGTCTATACCAAACATGAAAAATATTCTTATAATTGGCTGTGAAATGCATCTTGCAACGTTCTTACACTTAAATTTTATGAAAATTTATTCTCTTCACAATAATCCAAAGTTATATGTAGCAGTTATTAAAACACGGTAATTATTTTACTAAAGCTATTATTTTACAATGGCGTGGCGCAATCATATATACTAAAAATCAAACATGTATTGCACTATAGATAAGAAAATTGAAAACGTTTGAAATAAGAGGGTATCTTCAGCAAGTGTGTATTTTAAACTAGTCAATATATTTCTTAATATTAATTATATATTTGTTTGGTACTATTTATACTAGCATTTTTTGACCCAAACAAATTTTTCTCTCGGTGTAGTACTGAATAAAAGCACAAAAGAAGAGCGTATGACGCCGAGAGCCTACACATATAATATCAACCGCAACAATTTTAAGTAGAGTGCATTGCAAAAAGAACTTTCGTGTGGTGAAGTTCATCGTAAACCGTAGTTCATGGTGTAGTAATGCAAAGTAAGTTAGCGTTAGCTTTGTGCTGTATCCTGTTGCTTGCTAGTTTACACTTCCACCACTAGAACGTAGCTCGGCAACTGACGCCACAGGACGTGTGTAATAGGTCCCATGCTGCTCGCTTGTGAGTGGTCGGAATACATCTAGTTTCCCTAGGCTGCACGGTGGTTACGGCTCTTGCTGTGAGCATCGATAATGTACTGCAGTGAGCAAGCACCAGCTTACCTTACAACAGTTCACCACACGCCACTGATAGTAAATCATGTTGAAACTATGTTTGTATGTACACTTGTTCTGAAGTAACAAACTTTCGCCAAAAAAGTTACTTCCGCAGAGAAAGAATACGTAGCATTAACCACAGCCAATGCTTCCTTAATTGCGATGCTCGCTATTGCAGTGTGGCATTGTAATATTGACCTACTATTTGTCTTAGAATACCCATTGGGGCCAGTTCCATGGGCTTCGCCTGATGCAGTGGGGTCCTCTAGAAGAACAGTGAAGAGCCAACTGTGAAAAAAATGTTCCTGTTGAAACTCTTTACCCCCATAATGCAGTTTCTGTTTTGGATGGACTGGCTTTGCTTCGGAAAGTCAGAATATCCAATGGCATGGCTCCTAATGAAATTGGCGAGACTATATTCCGAAAGTTGCTCCAGTTTCCAGGGACCACAATCGATTGTATAGGGCTTTTTAACGTCCCCCAGTTTTATGCTTAACAGCTTAGCAGGCGACGGCTTACAGACTAACTTATAACCTAACTTAAATTACCACCAATGCCTTACCCGGGATCGAACCGAGAGCCTCCCGCACCCCAGATTGGTGGCGTACCATCCGATACTACAATCGACATAGTTTATTATTTGTATACATCTAATTCGATCAAAGACTTCGAAAGGAGTCACCGGCAAGAAATTAGCACAACTGTATTGTGTGCAAACATAAAAGGGAACTTAAAAATTAGGTCTTGGCCACAGTTACTTACAGCTGGTTCAAACAGTGCAATCACGTCAAGTTTCTAGCTAATTTATGGAGAACACTTGCCTATCAAAACAAACTACATAGTAGAGTTATGTTCTTTGCTACTGAAGATAAATGCTGGAAAGTAACGTCAAATGAAGCGACAGTGCATCCTGAACTTGCCTGTGTCCCTGAAGAGTGAGTGGGTGAGTGAAGAGATTTGGGCGGCTCGTTAACAGCGAGGTCTTGAGAGCCGAGATACCATGAAGAGGCCGACACAAGGCTAGCTTTGCATGCTGTACATGTTGGCGAGAGCAATATCCCTGCAGTTGATGTTCATGCTGATGACACTGACGTATTAGTGATTCTGCTAGGTTTCATTCAACAAATCAAAATCCAATTTTATGTGAAAATAGGCCAGCAGGGAAAAGATTGGATTGTTACTTTTAAAAATTTAGCCAGTATGCTATATCTTGAATTATCAGATTTATTCAATATTGATAACTAGATACATGAAAGCTTTGATTGGGTTTCATACATTCACATGCTGTGACAGTATTTCCACCTTCTATGGAAAAGGCAATTCAAACTAATTAGCCCTGCAACTCACTACATTCAACCCTTCAAAACCCTCTGCGAGGCGTAGATTATTAGCGAGCCCCTAACTACCAGCCTGGAGTATAGTTTGTGTGTCAGAGTACGGCGGGAAAGAAACCGACGATGTTAATAAATTGCGATATGGCTTATATTTCTCTAAATATGGCAATGTTATGCTAGAACTCCTACGTCCTTTAGCATTACGTCTCCATGTGAGCAGAGACAACTACCAGGTCGCTATTTGGCGGAGAACGCCGACATGCTTTCAGATGGTTCCCACGCCATATGAACATGGCTGATGGTATATTGCACCAAATGCAAAGCCTGTCAACCAGGATCATGTCTGTGCTTGACATCAACCTCCCATACACTTGTCTCTGCGGATGCTTGTGTGTACAACAAATGGCTACAGAATATTAAGGGTGCCTAAATGGTGACGGCAATGGCGGCCACTACTTCGGCCACGATGATTACTTTGAAGATGAATGTTATTAGTGGTGTTATAAACTGAGAAGTGGTATAAGTTCAAAACCATTTCTGATGTGTTTATAACAATAATTATAATATTTCAAGGGGTACTGTATATTATTAAATTACATTAATTTCTGACACATTAATACTTGATACATTTTAAGCACATGGGCATTGTAAGCAGAAGTTCAAACACATATAAGAAGTAGAATATTATTCAAGCTTGCTTATTGTTCACCTTAACACTTAAAAAATCTGTTTATAAATACTTTTCTGTATTTTTAAGTTTATTTAGTGTTCATTATTTTATCACGCACTTTTCTTTAATTGTGTTAGTGCATTTTCATAAAGGAAAAGAGAAAAAAAGGATTTAAAAAAGGTTTTTAGCAAAGAAAACAAGAAAGCTGCAAAACGTAGGCATATTTGTAATATACGAAAAAATTTAATAAAATGAGATCCCGCTTGTCTTTATCTCATACACACGTATATTTTTTCGCTAAACACATAGTCGATAGTCTAGTGGTTCGGAGCCCACCAAGATCGATATACCGTCATCACGAGACTCTGTGCTTTAAGTGCATGACGTAAAACATTTAACATTAGTTTTCAACGTTTTTGCTGGATGTTAAGTAATGGAAAACAAAGAAAAACAAAAAAATTATTGTGTTATTCTCTTTCCATTTTTAATAAAAACTATTTGAAAGTTACCAATTTCGATTGCCGAGTAAGTATATTCATAATCCACTCAAAACACTGAAGAAAATCATACTACATACGTCTTTACCGCACGATTGGTGCTTTTTATTTTCACTACATGGATCATTATCAAAAAATACTGATTAATTATCACAATAAAAATTGATACTCTACTATGTTTACTGAAGCAACCAAAATCGCAGGAGTTAACTCTAAGATCTATTTGAAAAAAAAATCTACGGCCATTTTTTAATATGACGGACATAAAATACTATGACACAAAATGCCTGTATGTCCAAAAAAAACATTCACTACCATATTGTTAATCTGTGGGTGCCGAGTCCCACGCTATTATCAAAAGAGTAACAATTTCTGGAAAATGTGCTACAAATCGGTTTCACTAAAATAATATTTTTTATGCTGAAGACCTCGCGGGAATTGTATTCTGAAACGACTTAAGGCGCCCGTCTACCTGGCGTTTGAAGTGCGTTGCAGTGTGTTTGAAATACACGTTTTTCTACGAAACTATTAAACGTGTGCCCAGTGTACTGACCTACGAAAAGAACATACATTTCAGACGAGGACTGTTGAGTGTTTTCAAGACCTCGCGTTAATTAAAAACACCATTTCAACTCACGCCAAAATGGCTAAAAACGGCTTTTTCAAAGCGCTGTATCTCAAAATGTACGTGTCAGATACATACAGAACTAGTCAAGGGACATGCATTGAACCTTCCTACACACTTTCGACCAATAAAATAATAGGGTCGCCGCTGAGAGTCCCATAGGTACACGCAGTACGACGAGAATACTGCATGCCAGTTCAGAGCCCAGTTCAGAGCCTTGCGCTTAGCGGCGATGGGGGACTTGATGCAGGTGGCAGTGTCGCCTTTAAAGCTCCCTCGCCTCTCAGCTTCAAACGCGGAAAAAAGCTCTAGGTAGACGGGCGTCTTAAGCCATACCAGGTATATATTTTTAATTGATACATATGTTACACTAACGCCAAATGTTTCGTAAGCACTTCTGGTCATCCTTTTCTAGTTAGTACCACCGAAACTGTTTAGCCTATTTCAAATACTATGCACACACAAATCTGACTCACTTTGCTTTTCGCACCCCCTCGTAGTGGAGGTTGCTGAGTTATATAAGGAGAGGGGCAAATGCTCCCTTTATACCTCCCATTTCGACGGTTTACATGTAATCACAGCCCACTTATGCTATAGTCTCGGGCCAGGCAATTTATTGTGAAAGCCGAAGCGAATGAGAGAGTACGCGGAACGGTAATTCCGAACTGGGCGTGAGCCACGGATGACCACTCGCACATGACGACTGGAGGCAAACACCGTGTGTTTAATCTCGCGCCACCGGAACGCACACTACCGGCCAGGACAAAACGCAAGCGCGGAGTAGGGGATTTCAAAAAATTGCGTGACAAGTATTTAAATAACGCATGGGCTTTCGCCAAGCGACGGAGGGGAGCGTCATGGGGAGGATCAGCGTGATGTCGCGTCGTTCTGCGCTCTGATCAGAGCCCCGCCGTCGAGCTGGCAGGAACCGGGAGAAGGTGCGGCAGACGTGGCAGGTGGACGCCTGGCGGCGTCGGACCATGCGATAAAGCTGAGGTATAGCCTAGGTTCGCGGTTAATAGAGCAATTTTAAAAGCCATGCTAAAAATACACTTTTATTCTCATGTGGTATCCTTCCACAATAAGACCAACATTGCCAAGCACCGTTCCATTGTTCATGCTACGTCCAAGCGAAAACTGTGTAAGTTTTGAGAAAGTAAATGTGTTGCTAACGAGAAGATTTATGCTCTCGTGTGTATGAAACAAGAGAGACAGGCTTCAGCAGCCATATATTCACAGATACACTCAATGCGACGTCACACCTTAAAGTTCTAATTTATTATTTATATGATAATTCAACTGGTACGTGTATATAGCACTTTTGAAAGCACTCTCGTTTGAAATATCAATCAAAAATTGTATTTTATTTAGACTTATACGTTAACTTCCGAGTGAGGTGGCATATACACACTGTGTTTAGTACTCACATGGCAGTATTCATGTGAAAAGGTTGTTAGAGGATAAGAAATGGCTGAAAGGAAAAAGTAACTAGGGCATCAAAAGTGCTCACTTTACCGTGAACAGCCTATATGCGTGTGTACTGTAGCACACATGTCATCGTGAGGGCAGTGATCTTTTTTCATACGATTTCAAAAGTGCTCACTCGCATTACCACGAACAGCCCCTAGAGTAATTATAGTCTTTTGTGCATGTCTCAATCACTGGTTCGTGATTTGCCAGTAAAATTGTCCAGAACGCTTGTGTTTCAATTTATTTTTCTAACAGACCCATGCTTTGATATTCTAATAAATAATAATAATAATACACGTACTCTCATCGATACCTCTCCACGTAATAAAAATAACAGCGGTAGCCACCATCTTATTGCAGACAGCTATTTTACCGCCAAGAATTTTAAACGTTCCATGCTGGCTTATTGAGCAGTGTGACCTAATAAACACAAATGGTACCGCCAAGAACCCACCGTTTTCGTGTAAATCACACATAAAATTTTCGGCGGCAGCAATACAGTTCCAGGTGTAGTATGGCCGCAACTAGAGCATGTATCACCCGGGGCAAACGTGATTTCTGCCCCCCCCCCCCATTTCCCCTCTTTTTATCCTTTGTTTTGATTGGTGAAGGAAGTGTTCGTATGTTTTATTATTAAATGGAAATTTTGTAAATGCGATAGTGTGAAAATTTAGGAGATTATTGGCAAAATAAAAATAGACTGTCTTTTATTGCCATTTATTACCAACTACAATAATCACATGAATGGATATTATTAATTAATAACTCATACATTTACTATATATATATAAGCTCTCTTTGGAACAAATATTTTGATATCATTATAGCAAATAGACTACTCTCTCATGTGTTCTACGGAAATAATGCTCATCAAATTTGATAGTCAGTCTTGCCCCATGGTGCTTCTTAGGCGATTTTTTATGATTTTCAATTTTCTAAAGCTTCTTTCACCTGAAGAAAGAGTTACAGGAAGAGTTAGAAGTATATTTAAGGCAGAGGTCAGGTTTGAATATGCTTATTAAAGTCTGTGTTTTTAATTGATCTTCAAGAGGGTTCTGAAGGCGCTGTTCTCATACAGTCGTCAACTGCCGAGTTGACATTGTGTTTCAAACTTTCCCCTTCTTGAAGTAATTCGCCTTCATTGATGTCGTATTTGTGTGTATCATATAATTTTTGGGCTTCAGTCTTTAAATCCTCCCCTTCCATCTTGTAGATGTAATTCCTGATTATCATTACTAAACTTGCCATTAATTTCTTGTAATGCCTGGGACCGGGATTTTAGGGCATTCGCTATTCTGTCAATGATCTCTAACAAAGCAACTTTAAGCGGATCCTGCTCTGATAAATTGGAACTTTCATTCTCCGTAAAATTCGTAAAACGTGTTCTTCTTTTTTCCGTTTCCTTTTTTCTTTGGAATCAGCAGGTACATAGTTGTTCTCAGCAATCTTCTTGGCTTCCACAATTGCATCGGATGGTGCACTGACCATAGTGGATTCCAGAAACTTACAAGACCATCAATGTTCTGACTGTGTACTCACATCTGTCTCCCGGGAGAGATGTGGCAACACAGCGGGACGTTCCGGCTACCTCCCCTCCCAACCTATCTCACGCCGCGCCCTTTACCTACCCTCCGCGCGCCATGTATAGGGGTAGTGAAATTTCGCGAAAAGATTTCAAGACAAGTTATATTTCAAAACACTGTAAGGTCATTTACCTATCTTGATTGGCTGAATTACTTTTTAACACGAGTTAATTGTCTGCACACGAATCACGTAGGAGCCGTGCCGATGTTGCCGAATTCTGAGTGGCCAGATCAAATATGAAAACGCCTTCTCAAGCAGACAGCAACCAATGGCAATAGACAAACTACTGCTGGGTGTTTATAGTATTGAAGTCTACAGTGTACTCTTATTTTTTCAAGAAAAATCTCTAGCTCTAGACATGCACATATTTTTCTTCGCCCACAAAGAGTGACGTAATCTGCCTAGGTATTCCTACGGATTAAGTTCCGTCGTCTCTGCTGGGCTAGGAAAATAAAGCTGCGTCGTGCGGCGAAAGTATGCATTTTCAAGAGGGAAATATATTTGAACCAACTATGCAATTTAATTTTAGAAAACATAAGCCTTTTATCACCTTGGAATTAAAAATTTGAGTAGAATCTTGCAACAAGTTCAGGAGTGAAAATCTTAACGTCATTAAAAAAAAATTGCAGTTATCTGATAAAGAAATATCTGGACGTTACACGCATGCTACGAAACTCATATACACTTCACAGCCGAAAAAAATTAACTATATTCCGATTTCGATCATTTTTAATATGCACTACTTTGTACTGTATATAAAAATCATTCGTTAACTGGTTTTAATGTAAAACGAAGATTTGTGTACAGTCACTTTTTGAACAGTGGTCGAAAAATAGTTGTTTTTGCTTTACTTTGAATGTGTTTTTTTTTTCTCCCATAAATTTTTACTGACAACTAGAGTCCGGTAATTTTGAAAGTTTATTTAACAACTATCATCAAAGAAGATATTAAACTGTATTAGAAAATTACTTATATTTATTCAACATACATTCAGTGCAATCAATTTCAGTCAACCATGCTGACATAAAAGAAGATGACAGATGTGCCGCTTTATTTTGTTTCTTAGCTTTATTCCTGTACTCTGCTCCCGAAGGTTTTTTTGACATTAACTCTTTATTTCACTTATTTTACATAACCACAATAATGAAAACTAAAACTAATTTACTATAAAACGAAACTTGCAACCCATCAGTAGAACAACTGTTGCCACGGGCACAAATACAATAGAGTGTAAATCCGACACGACACTCGCCAAACACAATAACGTGAAAGCCTAACAGTTTTGTTTTAATCTATGGCTCACGCCAGCCAACGCTTCCTCTCCGACAGGAGCAATCCTTCCTCTTCGTACAGAGGACGCGTTTGAACCTTGAAGCAACTTCCCCTCTCCTCGAACGATAAGTTTCACATTTTTACTTTTAATATATATATAATCTTGTATTCTACGTTATATATACAGTACGTAACATTCAAATTAAATTATTTATTAACAGACGTGGGAATTACCTTAGTGCCAAGAAACATTCATTCAGTATACAAAATATGTTTGTCATTTCAGCGACGCCCCCTCGCCCCTACTAGGCGCCCGGGCCACATGCTCCCCCCCCCCCACCCTTTTTTTTTCATTTACAATTTCAGCCCAGTCAGGTCGCATAGTCGATACCAATACTTGCAGGGAACTACTCACCGACTGTCGCCAGCAACAGACCGCTTCACTACTGTAACCTTATTAATGTAGATACATGTTGTTTACAGTTAGTGTCAAAAATATCCTCCACTGTCGTTTATGTAGTGAACACGGAAACGTACAATAGACGCATATAAAAGCTGTTCACAATAAAGTGAGCACTTTTGATGTCACTATCCCTACCTGCATATATTTTAACGGGCGAACTGAGTGACATGCGTCCAGTAAAGTTGGTAACGATGAATGGAAAGTAGTTCCATATCTTAACGTCGAATAAATAGTGTCAGGTAACCATTTGTGATATCTTAAATTATTTATTTCGCTTCCTGTTTTTCCTTAACGCATCGAAGTGTTGAAATTAACAGATTTTTAACACATTTACTTTTCTAATAATTTCAAATTTTCGCCTGACCGACGCATGAATTAAGTGATGAGGCCCATGGCAATGTTAATTTTGCAGAAGGCGAAAAAATACACAGTGTGCTATAAGTAGATCATAAGCAGGGCTTTCAAAAGTACTTATTTGACCGTGAACAACCTATAGGTATTATCGCATATGTGCTACTACGTGCTAAATCAACACAGTCAAAAAAAGTAGTGTGCAATAAGAGGTTGTCTTCCCACTGTTATTTTAATTACGGGAGGGGGTATTAATGAGAGTTTATTCTTAGGTTGAAGATTCCGATAACATAAAACAATGTTCGGAGAATTGTACTTTGATTTCACTTTGTTGTCGATATTTTGAAAATATACAAATTAAAAGGGATCTCCCTTAATATTCCGTGTAGGTAATAAATAAAACAAAGCTGCATGGTTTTGGCAGTAGTACTGGCAAAACAGTCGCTCAGTGCTGTGACTCGGTAAATGGTTACTGCGTAGTCGGAGTCTGCATTGTACGCTATACTCACTGTACGCGCCGAGCCGACGGCGGCAGTACCACGGCGCCACGACGCAGGTCACGCCCTTCAAGACGACGGGGCGCAAGGCGCCGCGGTCCACCTCCAAGTCGCCGTCGGAAAATAAAGGAGGCGGCGGCAACAATCGCAAGGGGAGCGGCGGCCCGACCAGCACCAGCAAGCCGGTCACGTCCACTTCCGGCCCGGCCTCCTCCTCCCAGTTGCAGGCCGGGGGCGGATACTCACCCTCCTCCTCCGCCTTAAACGCCGCCTCCAGGACCAAGAGCTGGACGTCCAACAGCACGTCCGTGGATGACAAGGTGAGCTGGTCGAGCAGACACGATTCTGTAGTGGGGCAGACCGCTCGTCTTGCGCCAAGGTTAAGTTATTGTTCGTTTCTCGGTGGTATCACACACGGGAAATCGGAAATGTAACCGAAATCGTCGATCGGTGGGTTTTTCGGGGTGCTCCCATTTCCACTACCCTTGTAGCACTGTCCCGGCCCAACCCAATATATTCAAACGTAAAAAAAAATTAGGATAACCTTGCTGGTTCACAATTTGTTGTTGCGACAGTCGTCAACATGTTTTGCCGAAATGCGAATTACACAATGATTTAGGCAGGAAATAGGGTCGGTACACACTAAAGAACCACACCACTACAGAAACACATGCCTATGATGGAGACCAGGAGAGCACACACAGAATATTTGGGAAGGGGGGGCGGGTAGTAAGGTCTCCTATTTAATAAATGATGTACATAATATACCAAACGAGAGAGATATTTATCAGTGCAATGAATAAATGGGTATGTACCACTAAAGTATACTGGCATAAACCACCTTCTAAGCCAAATGTCCAAAGGATTTGTTTTATGTGACTAATGAATAGGCTTGTAACTTCTTTACTTCAGATACTCCTAAGAAATATTCTGTGTTCGCCCTGATGGAGACAGGCAACCTATATGGCAGGGTTAGTCAAGGTTTTACCTTTGTTTCATAAGACTCTTGCTTTGATCATTGGCAAGCTACTGGAGTATTGTGCTGTATTTATATTTAATTTGGTTGTTTGTTTATAATTGCTTTGGAGAGTGTCATAAAATATGTTGCAAATGTGTTGAGGAGGGGGGGGGGGCCAGTTAATTAGAAAATAACATAAAAAAAACATGCTCAGAAGCTACAGCCAGTAAAAATTATGGCGATGAAACTTACACTCATACACAAAAATATACAAAATTTAAATTACCCCCTGTCTCGGCTTTATGCAAGCCTACAAAATATCCTAATTCCCACCCATGTAGCAAACCACATATGACGCATTGATGGTTTACAGTTGGATGCCAAGCCCGTAAACAGTTTGCTAACAGCTGGCATGCACCCGGCACCATTGCTGGTCCTGAAGTGGCACCACTAACTAGCCATACTCTGGCAATAACTGGCCCAGATGTGGCGAACACAAATTGTCCAAGCATGGCCCATGTGCTTACAACAGCAATTTCCCATCGATGTGATATTTTACAGCCATCAGATGGCCTACTGATGACTAGCCATGGTTTCGCCATATGTCTAACATTCTTAAAAATAATTGTTTTTACCATCAATATCAACTTTTCTATGTTTTTACTTTCCCTTACTGCACTATTAAACACATTATACTACATGGAAATATTATGCTTACCGGGGGAGGAGAGGGCGCGCGAACATACACCCCTTGCATTTACAGTGCAGCATGCTAACCATTACTCCACGGTATATTCTTGTGTACAGATGAACTAATTTAGCATATGTTCGGACTTGAATTATTAACAAACAATAACATAATATAAATTACACCAGTTATTCCGTAGCCCTAAAATTTACCATGAGAACAAATCAGTTTTTAAATTATGCAGATAAACAAAAAAATACTGTCATTGAGAGAAATTTTCCTACATGAATCGTGATACTACCCCAAAAACTTGCCTTTAATGTAATCTTTCGCAGTATGTATGTCACCTGGATGCTATTCATTTGTTTTTAAATGCAGTCGTCAGTTATGAATGTTTTAGTGATGTGAAACAACAAAAGCCCTTCAATGTTAATTTTCTAAAGGCGGTTATATATTGTTTTTTCTAACTTTTCATTTTAGTTATATGCAGTCATACATGTAAAATATTGCATAGGCCTATGTCATATTTATTCAATACCAGTCACGAAGTCACACCTAATACTATATTTACAGCATTTTGCCATAGATATTTCCATCACTACCTATATATTTACAAAAATAATCTACTCATTGTATCGTATGATCTATAATTATATTAGGCTCATGCATACATACATATACGTGTGTGTAGTTTGAAGAAGCTATCTGCGAAGAGTGGGATAGTAAGCCAAATTGCACCAGCAATGGTCTATCGCTGTACCACTGCTCAGACATCAAATGGTTTATAGATGTGTACCCCTACTTTAACCAGCAATAAGTATAGGTTATGTGCGACTATTGCTGGAATACAGTTGATAAGCCATTTATGGGCCATTAATAGGCCACCTGCTCTCAACCATCAGATTCATTTCGATCGACATTCCATCAGTGGGCCATAAATGGCATGCCAAGTGTCTTGGTGCCAGCAGTCAACCATAGAAGGGTTATTTGTGTAAACCTATAACCATAAGTATTCAGTACCGACGTGGTTTGCTACATGGGCATGTCAAGTAATCGCATATCCCCAAACTGACATGGGAGGTCAGTCAAATTCTATATTTTGAGTTACTGTATGTACCAGCTAGGAAGGTGTGGATGTCATCTAGTGCAAGCCGTAGCTACTGGGGCCACCTAAGTAGAAGTAACAAAGTTTGTAGAGAACCTTGCAGATGGGGACACCAAAAGTGTTAGCTAAGAAGACAGGAGAATGATCTAACAGACAAAGTAGTATATTGGTAATAGAATGCTCAGCAAAGCAATGCTCCTAGCAAGTGGGACATTTTTACATTTAAAAACTTAGGTGTAGTACTGCATATTTGGCAATACACCTTAATCTATTGATAAGCACAAAATTATATATTGCCATTTTTAGTTTTCTCATGTAAAAATTTGAAAAGGAAACATTTCACCAAAAAAAAAAGCAATAATGGATGACTAAATGTACTTTAGAGCCCCATATAATTAATAAACCAAAGTAGTGTTTGAAACCATTAAGCAAAGTACACTCATGAGCAGCTGAAGTAGACACAGCTAACTAGTATCGTGTAGCACTCCCTTTTTCCCTGATGATGGTAGCGATGAGCATGGCAGGGACTCCATAAGGCACTGGAAATGGTCAAGAGCCATACTGATCCATGACTGCTGCATAAACTCCCACAGTGCACGGAGATCGGCCAGAACACGATTCACGGCATTGCACATCTCTCTTTACAACATTCTAAATGAGTTTAACTGCGTTGATGTTGGGTGACCTTGGGGACCAGGCAAGCAACCTGAACTCTGTGGAATGTTCATCCAACCAATCAGTCACGATTCGGGAGCAGTAGACCAGTGCATTATCTTACTGTAGGTACAGGTCTCCTGCAGGGTGTTGTATACTGAAATGGGTGCACATGATCTGTAAGTATTCCCCTGTGTTGTTCACTGATGAGGAACAATGGCACATGTACTACTGGACCCATTTCACCCCATATAAACAATTCCCGTATGAGGATACCACCAGTGCTGGCCTAGACTGTATCCTGCTGACACGAAGGATCCTTTGCGTCACGTGCTTGGCGACAGACTCATACCCTGTCATTGAAACATACTAACAGGTACAACTCATCCATCGAAGTAACATTTTTCCATGTATAGTATGTTCAATTATGGTACTCCTGTGCCCATGGTAATGGTTGAGCCTCACGATGTGCAGTGAGCAGAAATATGCTAGTGATGCTGCATTTTTGTACCTGTAGTATGGAGATGGTTCTGAATGTTATGGCTGCTCACAAATCATCATGATCCAGCATTGAATTGGCGAGTGATCTTTTGCACTGTGGCCTGTATATTTGCTGTTACCAACCGAGCTAGCAGACAACGATCCCTGTCATCGATATTGTATGCTACAGCAGTTGTCCCTGGCTGCAGTTGTTTTACCCAAATTCAGGAACTCATGGTACACTCTAGACATGGTGGCCTGTAAAAATCCCAGTGCCTGCATGGCTTCAGATATAGTGTGCTCCGTACATATGTCACAGACTATCTGGCCATGATCAAATGCAACAAGATCTTGTTTTTTCCCCATTATGTGCTCGATTGTTACCCATTCAATTAATATATGGCCTTGTGAGATCCCAGTCATGCATGGCTGAGCATTATTCCATTAAACAGGTTGACCATAGCCTCATTTTGCCAACATGGCAAGTGGGGCCACGGTGGTTCAGTGGTTAGAATGCTCGCCTTCCACTAAGGCGAACATAGTTCAATCCCCGGTCGGTTCACTACGAATTTTCACAACTGGGAATCGTGCTGGACGATGCTGCTGGTGGGTGGGTTTCCTTGGGAATCTCCCGCTTCCCCCGCCCTTTCACTCTGGTGCTGCTACACATTTACCTAACTTCACCCTCAACTGCTCTCAAGACCACGCTGTTAAGAGCCGCCAAAATCTCTTCACTCACTCATTAACAATATGGTAGGTGTGTCTAATTCAACTGCTCATGTGTGTATCTATATGCACATTTGCATAATTGTCTGTTTTTTTCCTGCAACTTCATTTTAAACATACATTTTGTTTAACTTGTGACAGAACACTACAGATGTGAGTAATGAAAACATTACTACAGACACAAGCCACTGTTGACAGATCTTTGACAAATAAAAATAAACCCACAAGGAATGAAGTCCGATTTTTTTTTTCATTTGCAAAAGACAATAACAACACTAAGAGTAATCACATTAACGAACGGTAAAAAAAAAAAAACATTGCAAACTAGTAACAACATGATAGTCTCTTAATCCATGGCTGACTATAATGTTTTCAAGAGAAACTAGCTTAAGGGCATAGTCTACTAAGAGTATGGCTCATACACTAATGTGTACTTTGAAGTGTCTCATACATCTCAGTTGGTAGAAAGACATACATACATACATATATATATATATATATATATATATATATATATATATATATATATATATATATATATATATATATATATATATATATATATATATTCTTCCTGTCTATCGAGTTTTTTTCTCTCTTTCCAACTCATTTAAGAACTGATACATACAGCAAATATATATATATATATATATATATATATAAAAGAATTTGCTGTATGTATCAGTTCTTAAATGAGTTGGAAAGAGAGAAAAAAACTCGATAGACAGGAAGAATGGGTACAGCTGAGGACATGGACTAATCTGATAGCATTTCATCAATAAACCTGCAGAAAAATTGAAGTGATGATCGATTAAAGAACTATAATGTGGGCTGGAAAGTTGATTCGTGAAGGAGCATGTTGGTGTAGATACAGTATTATCAAAGAAAAGTCAACACAAACCACCAATTTAAAATATGTTCTCCCGTTACACAAAATGACACCAACCTGATACAAAATTATACCACACAAAGAATAGATGAAAAATTGTTGAATGAAGCAAATAGCAGTGTAATGAAAGTTCACAAGGAAAATTAAATTTCCAATTGGTGTTATGGTAGACAATGTCTATGCCTTGGCAGCTTACTCAAGGTGAATTGGTGTGCGACAAGATTCAATCCCATAGTATGCCAAACAGTGAACTTCCAGGGTAACAATGTTGTAGCAGTTCACCAGCAGCTGACAATCACTCCACTGCTGCTCTGAATAGACAGTGGGCGAGAAAGTATTGGGATTTCCTATGCACTGGGTGAGAGACATTCAGTGGAGACAGACATTCCCCATGCGGCTAAATACTTTCCCATTCATCCCTTGCAAGTCATGTTGCCACTACCTGATGTATTATATTTTCCAGTTTCAGAATTTTATACTGGAGATTCCAGAAGGGATCACTCTCGGATTTTCGCATATAGGAATCGTGTCGGACAATGCAGCCGGACAGAGGGGGATTTTCCGGGGATCTCTTTTTTTTCTCTCCCCTTTAATTCCAGCATTTCTCCATACTCACTTCGCTTCACCCTCATTGACTCTCAAGACCTCGTTGTTAAGAGCCGCCCAAATCTCTCCACTGCATTTCACTCTTTTACTGGAATGCTGAAACTTCAGCCCATCCGTGTGACTCTCATACTGTGGAGGTGGCATGGTTCATGATCCAGCTTCAGCAGTAGGGTCTGCATTCCTGAAGTGAAGTTGTTCATAACCTTACCCAACCATAGTGATTTTGTGCATCCACCCTGGAACCACTTTGGCAATGTGGATACCAACCCAGTCAGTCAGTCTCAGTCACCTAGTACTTATGTATCTATCCACTGAGGCAGTGTGGTTCCTGACCGAGCAATGGTAGTGTGGTCTGGGTGCACTTGCCAGGGGAAGTCATCTGCAAGGCAGAATGGCCCAATGGTCAGACTGTTGTTTTTTTATGTATGTGTACATGTGTGTGTACATTTACATTGGCGAAAATGGCTATTGATGTACCCTAGGAACAGACCTGTTCTTTCTGGCCAGCCTGAAGTATGGGCCAGGTAAGAGACAAGATATGGGCGGAGGAAGGGTAGAATAAAGATTGGGGATGAAATGTAAGCACCCCAAGAAAACTCCTGCATGAAGCCAGTGTTCATTGCACACCTCATATGAGAATTCCCCTCCATCCACATGCTGATACCTGGGATTGGGCCGATAAGTGTGGCAGTCAGATCCTGCAGTCTTCACTATTAAGTCAACTGTGTGGCCAGAGTGTTATGCTTTAGATTTTAGTGTCACACCTCACTCATTGTTGTGTATATTGTGTACGTTATGTGTGCAGCAAGCGTGTTGTTACACTACACCAAAATGTAAATTATACAAGAAGCAACACTGCCTCAGAAGGATGCCTAAAGGCATGGCCATGCCTAAGTTGGAGAAATTTTGTCAATGAATATAATACATGTTCCTCAGCAATAAATGAGCACAGCAGGAAGACACAGACAGCTAATACATGTTCCTCAGCAATAAATGAGCACACCAAGAAGACACAGACGGCTAATACATGTACCTCAGCAATAAATGAGCACAGTAGGAAGATACAGACAGTTAATACATGTTCCTCAGCAATAAATGAGCACAGCAGTACGACACAGACTGTTACAGCACCTCCAACTACTAAAATTAAAGCTGTAGGTACCTCTTTATAAATAATTACTCTTTAAGCAGTTAAAATGTATTTTGAATATACCTGTAATTTACAGAAACAATGTTTACGAAGACATCAAGAAATGATTTACTAGAATAACTTGAGTTTATAATGTAGCAAATAGCTTGCTTATTCGTAGTTAATCTCCTACAGGGTTTGAGTACTCTAAAATAAGCACTTTTTTTCAGGAGTCTCCAGAAAAGAAGCCAGATGATACATCATACATAACATCCTATGAAGGTCTGCACCATCTTCAACCAGTTTGATCCACTTAATTATGTGCTGTTCATTGAATGGACTTATTTTTTAATGGTTGCAGTTTATTTCTATATTAAACAACAATATATTCTGCAATAAAAATGAAAATACTAATGAGGAAACAATGTGTCAAATTGATAAAGTCACTGACCTGAAAGCAATATTTAACACAACTTTGAGGTACTGATACAAGTTAAAACAGCTAAGAATGTCTTTGGGATGTTAAATGTGCCAATGGCATATCTTAAATCACTTACTGTAGTACTTAATTTTATAATTTCTGAACTATGTAGGATCAATTTCATACTAAAGAATTTTTCATGATAAAATCATAATTTATGCTGTTTGTGGTTAATTGAGCAGTGCTCGTATTAAAACACTTCTTAGGAACTACTTTTCTTTTCATCTTTATCAGTCACAAAATGCAGCTGTAAAACATTGTGAGAAGCCGCAGTACCAATCAGCACATAACAAGTATGCCGATAAATTGTGATTTGATGCTACTAACCTGGTATATGAGGACTTGCTGTGGTGTAAATTCCTGTTGTTGTTGTTGTTGTTGTTGTTGCAGGACGGGGGTGTCAGGAGCATCCAGCCCCCTTTCCCTGCTTTCAGTTTCCCTGCTGTTTACTTGCATTTTCCTGTGAACGATTTAAGTGCGGGTTGTTGGGACATTGGCTGTACCATTGGAATACTTCACCATTACAGTACCGGCATGGTCGCAGCGTGGTTGGCACAGGTTGCACTCGATAATTATTGTTGCATGCATGAGTTAGTTCAATATACCATTTAAAAATAGTATAAACGCGGCCCAAAATCCAGTCTGTTTAGTTTCGGATACCACCTCCAGAACTTCCCATTCTGGCAGGTGTGGTTGGAATCGACGGACGAGATAAATTCTCCACATAATGAACATGGTCAATGACTTGTTCACCTGCTGTTCCTCCAGCGTGAGTTTACTTTGTGCATGGAGCGACGCGAAAGCTCCTCCGAAGCGACACTGGAACAACTGGAGAAATTCACTCCACAGCAGTCCATAATGGTTGAGAGATCACCACCGAGAACGTGCTTCTCCATGGAGTTTCGCTCCAATACAGCTGGCCTACTCCTCGTCACGCACGCCATATCTTTTTAATCACGATGTGCAATCACTTAGAAAGGTGGCTGGATCTTTTGTGGGCATTCTGGCAAATGTTGGTAAGATCAGAAATTTTTCTGGCATGGTTGCGGCGGTTGGTCTTGGTGGTTGTGTAGTGTTGGACACAATGGTTTCACATCTCCTTTCACCCTCTTGCAGCTGGTTACTGACAGGGGTTGTTACATAACTGCCTGATTGGTTCAGGGCCGTAGCCAGGATTTTATTTGGGCGGAGCTATTCGCTGCTACCCCCAATTAAAGCCCCCCGCTTTAATTTGGAGTTTAAAGTACAAATTGGTGCTATTTAAGTGGTTTTAGAAACTAAATATTGAATATACATCTGCAGACATCGTAATATTTTAAAATATCAACTTTCTAAAACTCTTGGAAGTATTTAATTTTCTTTTGATAGTAAGCCAATATATTACTGTATGGAAAACGGATTATTTGGAACATTTGTACGTAATTTTAATTTAAAATGTGATCAAATAAGGGTATGGGAACCTAACCTTGTTTTCCCCATCTGTTTCTCAGTATTCGCAATTTCATTATTCGTGCGATTTTTCAAGGCCCTAACCCTCGCGAATACGAAGGGATTACTATAAGAGAAACACGATAATACTATAACACTTGATTTGAGCTCTGCTTTCAAAATACACCACACAAAGCTTTATGTACAATTTATTAAAGTCAGCTTAAAATATTATAACAATGTTATTTTCACTGCAAACTATACAACAGCAGTAATTTTGCAGTATTTCATGAGAATTTTAGTGTTCATAATTTTCAAGGGTCCTTAATTTTCACTACTATTTACATATCATGAAAACATGTGTTTCAGTCATACAAGGCTCTGTTCGATTTCACCAGCTAAGGGTACTTACTTGGCTTCGTGCCTTTGAATAGTACATCCCAGATGTGACGTCGCGTTGTTTCTATCCTAATTCGTGTATGGGTGCATATACACCCTATAATGTCCCCTTCAGCCAAGGGCATGGACCCCTCGCCCTTCTCGAGACCTACACGGGAAGGGAACAAGGGCAAGTGGGCAAGGGCACATTGCTCTGTATTCGAACACAGCCTTGTCTCATAAATATATCTAGTTACACTTTACAAACATATCTTATAGTTAACCGTGACAGTACAGTACACACAATGCAACTACGTACCAGTGTATCTGAATTAGTTTCGGTGGCATTATCTTCCATTTCCAGTTTCCTTTTTTTTCTTTATAACAAATTTAACCATCGAAAATCAGGAATCTAGTGTCCGCTGTATGAGAGAAAGAAACTTTCTGCGACACAAAAGTTCAATGAACTACACCACAACCCAACATATCAACGTACGTACACACAATGAGTTGTGTCTATATCAGAGCTATGCAGATGCAGTAAGAACTTGGCCTTTCGCAGCTCGCACAGGCGCATTGCGGGGAGGGAGAACTTGGCCAGTCGCAGCTCGTACAGGTGCGCACTGCAGGGTAAAAGCTATCATGTCAACGATCATGTGCCCAAGGTCAACCTGAACAGATGACAGTATTTTTATCCACAATAAAGAGTCAAACACCCCATTATCTATTACTTAATTGCAATAGCTAGACCACTATAAATGTTACCACGAGTATTTTTTCCAATTTAGTTCAATATTACGGGGGGGGGGGGTCCAGAATCCCAAAATTCCCCCCTCCCGCCCATGACAGTGGGCCTGTTGGTATGATGTCACAGGCTTGATAGAAGGGTAGGGTGAAGCGACTGTTGGCAGAATGGTGGAAACAATGGTGTTGGGTACAAAGCCGGTAATTGCGAGAAGTAGGGAGTAGGCGGTGAACAAGTGAGAGGAGTTGTGGGTAAGGTAGGATGTTGTAGTGTTGACTAGGCGGGCAGCATAGGTTTGTTGTAGTTCTCCATATGTGTGCTGTAAGCATGTGATGGCTACGCATTTACATCGACCGCCGCTGTGCAGTAGTGACACATGAATCCTTCTCCTCGTGTTGCCAGTCTCTCATTGCTGTTCATACACCGCCTGTGCACTCTCCCTCCACAATTACGACATTGCATGATGCTGCTGTCCTCAGCTCATTGACAAGCCTCTTTGCTACAGGTGGTCACCTGCAGGTCACATTCCATCAGAAAATCATCCCAACTTTGACGTGTGTTCTGTGGATTCTCGTTCTCACTGCACTGTTGGCACATGAATGTCAGTTCTGTCGTGGTTGTGATTTCGTTCCTGTTTATGCACTTACTATGATATGAAAATTGGCAAAGGGCGCGCCGAAGTGTGATTGTCCCTTGACCTATACACAGCAAGTTAATACACGAGTTTGGTATGTGATAAGTTGGAAAAGGAGGTGTTTCTGTTTTTCGGTAGTCAGACATTTGTACTGATTGGTTCAGATTGAATTTTTTCGTTCCACTCTTACTGTTATATTCCTCATGGTTGATAGTGGCACGGTTGAGAGAAAGGTTAGGCTTTTGGGTATAGCAACAGTGCTCAGTGCCAAGTTCGAATTTTGCCACAATATCCTGCAGGATTAGGCATAAACATTGAAGCCACAGTGGTTCTTGTGCACCAACTGAGACTTGCCAGCCATTGTTTACAAACATGACCCCGTGTGTGGATGCCCATTCATGGAGCATTGCATGGCATTGGAGGGGAGGGAATGTCTTCCCATCATGCAGCTGTTCCCTCTGTACACACCATCAGGGAGTATCAGTAGGCTGGCGGAGAGCGGGGGTGAATGCCGCTCATCTCATATAATCTCATTGCCTTTGTTCTGCGCTGAGGTGGTGGGTGGTGGTTAATATCACTCTGCCATCCAAGATAGCCATTCTCCTGCACGTCTCCATCTCTACTGGTATAATGGTGGCTGACCTTTGCTTTGGCGCACTTTCCCCGTCACGCCACAGGGCATGTTTTACAGGCACCTGGACGGCATCTGGAAGGTGCCTAACACAGCTTATGGCACCCTGTAGTCGTGCCTAATGTCCCCATTGCTGCTAGGCAGGGAAATACTGCAGGAACTACAATAGCGGGAAAAATTGACTGGGAAAACTTTGCAGAAATTGTTTAGCAGGTTTTGGGGTTACTTCGTCTAGGAATTTTCATGAAGGAAAATTATTCCACACGGAAGGGCGACATTTGATGTTAGTCAAAGGTCGTGAGGTTGTGCCACACATTCGGGCAAGCCATTTGGTGCAATGTGGTGGTGTGGCTAAGGGTGGCATGGAGTTTTAAGGGATGATAAGGTTTCAGGATAGGGACACACTGGTGGTGATGGTGATTTACCCCTCTAGGCACCAGGCATCGTCGGAAGGCAGTGCCAAAATTTCTGGAGTTGGAGACTGTTGACCTCTGATGGCTGTGAGCCATTCACTCGGACGTAGATTTTCCTTCAGCGATGTATGATACCCCCAATATTAATTATTAATATTGGTCTTGTTTGTTTCCTAAACTTTGGCCTATTCTGGGCAATTATAACACACACGTAGCAAGACCTATGAGGCACACAGACACTTGAGGAAAGACATATCACTGGTAGCAGGTATTTTAAGGGCCTGTGCCCTGAAATGCCATAAGGTGTCAAGCTGAAATGATACACGGAAGATTGTTCACATGTATATTTCTCATGAATTACAGTAACACTCCTTTCTCAGGAGACCCTTTACAATATTTGCCACATGTCGGCCTGCCGGTTCCACTATACTGTTCAAAAGGGCGAGAAGACAGTGAGATTAATTAATACTAAATATTATGCTCCCCTGGGCATTGCAAACCACAGGGGAGGAGGGTAGGCATCTCTGGTGGCTAGAAATACAAATTGTTCTGGTAATTAAATAAAGTCTATTGAAGTTATATAATTGGCTCGAAAATGGTGTAGGCCAATGGAGCGCTGTATTGCAGTGTTGTGCTTGCGATTCTCAGACACCACTAAACATTCGCCACGCTGCACCAACCTCGCCTGTTAGGGTAAGCGGACCATGACGGAACTACTTTCTGACACACAATTGCAAAACAAATTATAAAAACACATAAAAACTTTACCTTTCTAATCTGACATTTCCATAAATTCCTCTGCATTCTAAGAAGGGTTAAGCAATATTCTTGCACATTATATGATACAAAATGAGAGTGAATTACAGGAAATTATTATAACTCAACTCTTGCAATAAAACACACCTTAATCAAGGTGCCAGCACATATAAAGTTTCATAATTTTGCATCTTGTGCACAGACACCAAGCCAAAGGTCAATAAAGCCTATATTTAAAAAGAACTCTGAAATCACTTCACTTCAGTTTTCAAACATCCACACAATAGTTTTATGTCAATGTAAGTGTGTTAGCAATTACCGTAAATATATTTGTAACACAATCTGTATGAATAGTTTAAATTCATTGGGGACGTAATTACATTAAAAAATTTTCTACATGATTCATATTCCATGGGCACACGCCTATAATGACTTCATAGGGAAAATCAATAGCAGCAATCTAACATATTCTCATTTTATTATAACTTCAGACCTGTAAACTCTCCTGCATTTTGCAGGATACTAAAACATTGTGTTTACTTGTCACATTTCCCTGCCTTGGAATTGTCGTATGCTCGCATTCCTCGCCTCTTAGATAATTTGCCCAGCCGCGCATTAGCCAGCGCCGCACGCATCTGCACCCTACCTAATGTGTGAATGTGTAGTGCGACCATTTATCAGTGCATCCAGTGTAGTGCACCGAATGCATGAGCACCAATTTTCTGTGTAGTACAGAGTAGTGCATCCAGTGTAGTATAGCACAGAGTTGAAAATAGGGCCGGCAAAAAGGCTTTCATGACGACTACTGAGATGAACCTGAATAAAAGGTGGGCAGCAAGGACGTCCCTTAAAAGTGCCCTCAACCAATATTATGCCATGAAAAAGGGTTTTATTAAATGTTGTTGTGTTCTTCATCTCATATGTTTCGCGTTCACTTCATTCTTTATTTGTTCAAGTGTTGTTATTATGTGTTACCAATATGCAAGACATTTTATGTTAATAAATTCTGTACAAGGTAAGCAAGTTTGAGTGTCATTCATTTGTTTGTAGCAAGGGTGCAAGAAAATGGTTCCTGTTTGGCGCCCCAACTCTCATCCGGCAGGTACAGGCAGATGCACTCTCGTGCTTTCCCTGCACTGACATCTTAGTAAAGAATGACACAGAATGGGAAGACATCCTGCTCCCAGCCACACAAGAGCTGTTTCGCAAAATAAACATCCAGAAAATTGATGTGGTACATACAGATGTTCTCATCAACGATTTGTACCGCAAAGTGGATTGCGCACAATAGGAGTGTGCACTCACCAGGGAAAGAATAAATAGGTGCGCACAACAAAGTATAGAGAATTGGCGTGTAGTATACGGATGACTCGAGACGTGCCCACCTACCAACTTCACAACATGGTGCATGTTTGTCCACATGTGTGCAAGGGGAAGTGTGTGTTTGCCCATCGCACAGTGGCAGCATGACAAGACAGCTGCGCGGTTGACCAGACAGTGCGGAATGTCCGGGAGCATTTCTTTTAGCCTGTTCTGACAAGAGATGCACGGAAGTATGAACGCAATTGTGTGAATTGCAATTTATTCAAGGCAAGGTGTACTTATGAAAAACCGCAACAACCCCACAACCCCACAAAAAACATTCGAAACAGTGTGCTTAGACCACAGGTGACCTTACTCCAGGACCGCAGGGGGAAAACATTTTATCGTTATTGTCTTTGAAGTGGGTGGAGGCATATGCAGTAAGCAGTGCAGGGTATGCCAATATTGCTAAATTCTCGAGTAAGGACATATGGCAAGATGGGTGTACCCCAAGAAGTTTATAACTGATAAGGGCTCTCAGTTTACCAGGAGAAAGTCGGGGGACCTGTACACTCAGTGGTTGGTTAAACCCCTGACAATGGCAAATTACCATCCAAAGGCAGACCCCACAGAGCAATGTAACCAAGAGCTGAAGGTGCAGTTACTCGATTTGGGTGACCTGCATACCGCATGAGTAAATCACCTGTCAGTTGCCCACTACACTCTTCGCCACTGTGTTAATGCAGTCACTGGTCGAACATCAGCCAATGTCCTCCTTGGGCACAACCTGCACCTACCAGATGTGGCACACTGCCCACAAGTGGAAGGAAGCAGTTAACCCGTCGACAGCGACGCTCGACAGAGGCAATATCGTCAATGTCTGCATAAACTACGGCAGTATAAGGTGTAGTACACCACAAAATGGCTGTCAACCAACTCTCAACCACCACAACCATTGAGTACAGGTCAGATGGTTTATGTGCGAGCTCACATGCAATCCACCACATGCAAGGAGTTCTGTGCGAGGTTTGCACCTAAATGGAGTGGACCACACCGAATTATCAGAAGCCATGGACTAATCACTTTCTTGGTACGACATATGAGGAAAAGCATCAGGGTGCATCGAGACGACATCTGAGTGGCGCCGGGTGATGTAGACGACGAAGTCGCGCCCGAAACCTTGCAGTCCCATGACAGTTATGGTGGCGAAAAGGTCCCCCAGATGGCAGAAGAAGAAACAAATGCATCAGCACTTCCCGCAGGAAGATCTTCAAAAGACCATCAGGTGCGCAATAATGAAGGAGTACCATCCCTTGAAAGCCTGGATGGCGACGCCTCTGTCGAGCAGACCTGGAGGGGTACCGAAGTAAATGGTACACCAGTACCTATGGCAGGAACACCAGTAGTGGGAGCATAAAGCTGTAAGTCACCCAACACAGCAGCACCTGACAAGGAACATCAGATGGCCGCCCCAGGCGTCTTCGACAGTGTGGCACCTATGAGCGCCACCAACCTACCACAGGCAACCATGAAATTACCACTATTTCCAGTGGCACATGCACCAGAGGCCATAACGACGCCATGCTTCTTGCAAGCAAACAGCAGGACCACCATCACCAGATAGGGGTATACTAGCACAAAATCAGAATCCCTCCATTGCTGTTCACCCGGGTAACTTATGGAGGCAGCATGTTCGTCAGGATACAATGAGCAATGAGGAAGCAGGTAGCAACAAGGAAGCAACTAGTTATGGTGGCAGGAGAAAAGGCAGCAGATCGGCTGGCTTGTTCCACCTCTGTCGGTCACGTAGGCGGGCCCAGCTGCAAGGGGCATGTCCCATGCATGGGAGTTCCTGTGCACCATGCACCACAGCGAATCAACTTCACCATCAGCACCAGCAGCCATTGCAGCCATGTGTGGCCCCATCAAAACGCTTGTATGCTCTACGGTCGTGAGGGAAGGTGAGGGAACTCACCTGCTGCAGTTAGCATTCAGCTTGGTAATGGTCTCCAGGGGGATGGGAGCATTTGATGTGTCCTCGTGTCACTCACCTTCTAGACAATATGCTCGGCCGCACAGCAATCAAGTAACAATGCATTCAGTGCAGTGCACGAAATGCATATTAGCACCCGTGTACCATGCAGTGAAGAGAAGTGCACCCAATGTAGTGCAGCAAAGAATATGCAAATAGTGCCGAAACGAAAGCTCATAATGGCGACTATTGAGAGGAAAATGGAAAACAGGGGGGATAACAAATACATCCCTTAAAAGTGCCCTCAATCAATATTGTCCCATGAAAATGGTTTTATAAATGTTGTGTTCTTTTTGCATGTTATACATTCACCTCGTTCGTTATTTGTGCAAGTGTTGTTATTTTGTATTACCAATTTGTTGAAAATTTGATGTTAATAATTTCAGTACAAAGTAAACAGTTTTGAGTATATTTCATGTGTTTATAGCAAGGGTGCAAACAAATAGTTCCCACTTGGCACCCAACCCCCACCCAGCAGGCTCAGGCGCCAATCCGGAGTACTCAGTAGCAACATGATCGTAAAACGACATGCCTGCAGTCACTAGTGCTCCGGGGCCAGCATTGTTTTCATGCCAACCATGTTCATCGCAATAGTTAATGTAATTTCTGGAACCTTTTTGTTTTAACGCCCCCAAAGAAGACTGCCTTTCTCCCCTGCGGTTTGCATTGCGCAGGGTAACATAACTATTTTACCCTTGATACTTTTGCAGTCTTAGCACCATTTTCGTTCCGTATTGCCCATGCCGGTGGGACGTGCCCGGCATCATTATAAGTTGTTTCCATAACAAAACGTTAATTGTTATGCCAAATATATGTGTGGAAATTAACACCAGGGTACCATAAATGGCCAGTTGTACAAACGTCGTTCGAAATTCGATCCAAGATCGTATCTAAGACCGTCACAGAAATACAGTTGCACCATTCAGAGCTCATTGAAGATCGAGATTGACTTCTTTTCGATCCGCCAAATTCGGAGGGTCGAAATCTCGATCCTAGATCAGAAAAAAACACAAGTCTGTTGAATATACGCTATGTAAATTTAAAAGCAATGTTAAGTGAATTTAATTACTAGGAATAAACTTGGTAATATTTAAATCGTTTAAAAATGGATTTAGTTGTTGACTGCTATTGTAAACTGTAAATCGAGACAATTTACAAAAAGTTCAAATGCATTTAATTGAAGATGTATTAATGGGACATGAACCACTTCACCATGCCTCTGTGGGTGGGGGTTAAAGACTCAAGAGAAAGGTTAGGTGAAAAGTCTGAAAGTTCCACAAATTTCCAGGTATAAACACCAAAGCTAGAGAGAGCATGAGAATTAATCCGAGATCGTGATGGCCGATGGCCCATGTGGCCTTCCTGGTAGTCCCCCACTGATGGACGAGAAGGGCAACCAAGCAGTTACTATGCTCACCCACCAAGTTGGTGAAGATCGATGTAGAGTTAAATCCTATATTGTCTCGTCTAGTGGGAGTTATCAGCCTGACCCATACGTTATTACACACAAATAAAGAGGGCTGTTGTGGCTTCCAACACCATTAGTAAAAATAAATTTTTAGGTTACATTCCACTTACATAGTAGAGATGCAACTGAATCAAATAAAACACGCAGCATCATTCATCACGTAGTTTTATTCAATAGTATATCTCACAATGAGCAGTTAGATTAGTTGTTCACCATTAGAGCAAGGTGAGATCTGATATTCATAAAAAGGTGGGATGCCTATATGACTTACTGTGCAATAAACATTATCAAGGCTGTGTAAAATACAGCTGGGGGTGTGGCACCGCTGGCTCTGGAAGAGCAAAAACAAGAGATTCTAGTAAACTACATTATCCAACAGAAATTACGGTGATTGATAGTAAAAACGTGAAATTCCTGGAGCCCCGCGACACTGCAGTCACCTAATGTCGAGCCGGGATCAAGACTAAATTGGCGTGGGTGCGAGGCCTTCTCATTGGTGGCGAAATGTGGCCAATATATCATGTGACCTCTTGTAAAATTTAAAGTAAATGAAAAAACGGCGAAAGCAACTAGCCATGTTGCTGATGAAATGAGAACACTAGAAATCCGTGTAATAATACACAAAAACGTACTTTAATTATAATTCTGAAAATAAATCTTTGTTCGACCAATCTACATACAAGGCACTCTAACATCACTTTCAGAGGTCTGTTCAAAAACAGTTTCTGGGCGCCGTAGTTCTCCCCTCTGTCGACTAATAATTTTAAAATAATTCAGCTTAATAATTAAACATTTTAACATTAGGCACAGCCCTGAAAAGGATACAGAACAAGTTTAACTACACTTTGGAAATTATTGGCCACATAGTCGATGCACCATGTACACCAGATAATTCTGCTAGCCGCATGTGCAAGTATTGCCAGTAACGGCCAGCATTGTGATACTGTATTTTATGTTAGGTTAGGCTATGTATGTTCCTGTGACACTTAGTCACATAATTACGGGCGGTAACATTCATAAATGATATTCCTACCTGGAATATCAAGACTTTTATATTTTACGTGTGCCTTTACTAAACACCTTTTATAAATGGCGCTCTCGGCGCACCAACAGTTTCTGGAACGTAACAGGCGTCACTCTTAAAAACAAACACATACAAATACTCTCACACAAAAATTATTTTAAAATAAATAATAACAAATAGAGACTATTTGTTTCGTACTTAAGTGTGTGTTACACGGGAGACATTGGGGAACAATAACAATAACACTAATAATAAAAATCAACATTACGTATGCAATGGATGAAAACATAAACAAACACTCAAAACAAATGCACGATAGGGTATCGCACGTGTGCGGTATCGCGCGGGCGATATCATAGCCCACTTTCACTTTAATAACTTTACATACACATTGAATTACCTTGAAAATACATACATAGTACTGCAAAACATAAACTCTGAAAAGGTAAACGAAGGCACATGTGCTGGGTCGCACGGGTGACAACATACACAGCACTCACTGACTCTAACCTTACATGAACACAACACATTTACTCTGCAGAAAATAATAACACAATTCTGAACTGCACTACATTGCATTAACATGCACTCATGCACACACGAGAGATGGTGGTTTCAACTACAGCGCCCCAACGTGGTACAGAGTAGTCGTCACGACTTCTGGGATGACATTGTGGTGAACAGGCTTAAAGGCCCAGAGACACAGTCCACATCACCTCTTTCCCTGTGGCACTGTCAGGCACCACGTCAGAACAGTGTAGTTTGTGTGCACCACAAGTGCAAGTTAGTGTAGAAATGTGTTCTTCCAAAGACCTGTTTAATTTTCATTACGTGTTACATGCATGCAGTTCATTGTTACTTGTGTACAGTAAGTATTGCATATCGTGTACATGGTGCACGAGTGTCACGTGTGCTTATACATGATTGTGTTTATGTATATTGTTTTGCAGGGTAATGATGTGTGTGTGTGTATATATATATATATATATATATATATATATATATATATATATATATATATATATATATACACACCCACACATATATATATTTGTTGGTGTTAATGTCACGTGTGTTAATGGTACACATAAGTAATACCACAAGTCTTTCTCACAGTTATGTTGGCTAATTTAATGTTGGTTAATTAAATTTTTCTTTTTGTAACGGTGTTATTGTAAAAAGTATTTGAAGTGCTTATTAGTACGTTTAAGGTAAGTGCAGTGTACACATATGATATTTAGTTAGTAAGAGGGTATTGTTTATGTTTTACAGTTGTAGTGCTATGTGTGTTCCGAATGTGCACTAAGGTGCACTGAGCTACCCTGAACGGGGAATAATATTATTAATTAGAGTGTATATTCCACCTGCAGTCTCGTAATCACCCCATTGTGAACTGGCGCCTATCCAAGCAATATTCATGTCAGTATTTAACCAATCCACATACCCTTACCACCACCCTCCCTGCTCGATCAATGGTCCAACCACCATGCCGACAATTATGTGAGTGCTATGTGTTTCTTTATTTCGTTTCCTCATGGTCCTATGTGCCTTAGAAGTATTATGTTAGGTTAAGAGTGTTGTGTTGCGACCATGTGTGGCTGCATCATAACCATAGACTAAATATGGGGTAGACCATTCTCGCTGGATGCTCACAACTATTCTGCATGTCCCAAAATTGAACTGTTTTCTGCCAACATGTCCAGTGAAATCGGTATGGTTTAGATTTTAGGTTATAAAACTGATTTGGAAACAAATTATTTGATACGTATGTATACTTTGTCTAATCAATATGTAATGTAGTTCAATTATTAGAGCTTGTCATTTAAAAATTAAGATGTAAACAAACACGTTAATCACTATTGACCATGAGACTTTGACAGTTGTGTATAAATGGGGTAGGTCAATGTTGGGTATATGCACAAAAGATGAAAAAAACAGTCTACCTCATCTTTAGTCTATAGTCACAACAGAGGTCACCCCGTCCGATCCATAGATTATATCAATCATAGAAATGGCAACATGGCCAACCATGTGGCCAAATGCCATGAAATCTGTACTAAAATTATTTAATGTGTTCTTTATGTGTAATGTTGTACATGCT
Organism: Dryococelus australis; assembly: GCA_029891345.1. Classification (NCBI taxonomy): domain Eukaryota; kingdom Metazoa; phylum Arthropoda; class Insecta; order Phasmatodea; family Phasmatidae; genus Dryococelus; species Dryococelus australis. The sequence continues at coordinate 82,973,399 of CM056997.1, forward strand.
GGCATGTTCTGCCATGAAAACAAAATGTAAAAATATAATATGTTCTAGTTGGGAACATTTCCATGGGTCGTGTGCCCACCACTACAAAAGCAGGTTAAGTTGCCAATATGGGAAACATGCACTAAAAGTGGCCAATTTTCTCATAACTATTATGTAGGAAGTATATGTTTATAATTATTGGGTGTACAGATTATTTGGTGAATAATGTAAGCTTTGTGTCATATCATTTCACCAAACATTTTCATGATTTTGAGATTCTTGTCAGTCACATCATATATGATATCCAGCTGCAGCAACAACCAATAACAGGGTCTCGCACCCGCTGCCATGGAAGTAGCTTCTTGGGCGTGTGGCGAGACAGCCACCTTTTTTCGTGCTGTTCCAGTCCCTCACCCCTTATCCAACCATTGACAGTGTAATATTGTCAGCTTTTAATTCAATGATTCGAAACCATGTTTTTTTGCTTACCTCGAACGAGGCTGTCTTGTACCCTGATCCATTTGTTCACGGCAGGGGTTAACATTTTTACCTTGAACCATGCAAGCCTCGTGCTGTTTATCAGTTTTAGTGGTCGCCCATTGAATGGCGAACCCAAATGTATGTGCCCCATGTGGGGATTGAGAGATGAATAAATAACATCTGGTGATTATTTCCAGTGTCTCATTCATTCGTTTCGTTCTCATTCATTTCAACAGCTTAAACCATAAGTTAAAGTGTGACATCATTTGTAAATGGCGTAGGGGAAACCTGAATAATCCCCGAGAGTGAGCTGGCAATATGAGGGAGGCCAACAGCCCTCACTAGTCAAGGCATTCATTGATATAGCTATACAAGTTTGACAGACAAATAACCAGCAAGGCACAGATCATTGGGGGAAGCCACTGTTGGCCTGCGGCCATATGACCACAAGGTTTCATCAACATCGTGCTCTACCATTTTTTGAGTGCTGGTGTCCAACGGAGAATTTCAGTTTTCAGAATAACATGTCAACATGACCTTTATCCCCCATGGTCCAGCTAAGGCAAGCGTCAAATATTTGGTGAAGAGAGAAATAAATTCATACTAATCCCTCCAAACAAACACAACTTAAAACTGGAAAACCTATTCAGAATATCATAAAGTGTACTAATTTTCCGCAAAAGCTAACTATCTCATCGAATGTTTTAAACACGAAAAAACTCCAACAAAAGTAGCTTGAAAATACACCAACAGCTAGGACTAATTACAATTATTTTCTTATTAAATCAAAGGAACATTATACATACTTTGAATATTATTCAGTAAAACTCATACAACAATAATTCACTTAAAGCAGATATCACATGGCACACTTAGTTCTATGTATGCTACCTTCTTCAATAACATTAGTATTTAAATAAACAAAAACATTATGTGCATTCTTCACCTACATTCATCATGACATCATATATTACGTACCAATAGTGAAATCCATATCATACTTAATCTCGATCTCTCATTTTGGAACCAAGATCGATGAATCGGAGATCCTGAATCGTGCAATTTCGTTGCTGCAACACTTTTACAATGGACACAAGAACAAACTGATTCCTAGTTCGGAACTATGATCATTCGATTTCGGATCGGGGTCGATGTTGGTGCAGCCAGGCATTAGTTGTGTCTAACCTCGCTGCTCTTCAAGGTATGGGCCCATACAATACCCACACCAGTGCTGTGCTTTTATTAAAGTGTAATTTTATATGTTATTTCGCAATGTATGTGCTCTGAACAAGCGTGCAAATTCTCCATGGTGTGTGACCAGCCAGAATAGGTCACCAGAGGGCAACCAGTCAAATAGAGTCTTTTATCACTTTGTAATAATGTCACATAATTAATCCAGCTTTGTTCGAGTGTGTGGTCAGCCCTAATAGACCACCGGTTATCAACCACGTCAAACAAGAGCACTAGGAATTTTATATGATAGGGCCAACATGTGTCAAAAATGGAGAATTTAGTCCTGGGTGTTTGGCCCACAGCCCCCCCCCCTTCCCCCCGAGAGCACTCAGAATCTCTAGCTCCAAATTCACCATCATCAATGATACCGCCTTCGTGCAATGTTAGGCGCCAAGTTGGGTAACACCACCAAAACATCTAACCAAAAATTTCCACCACCCCTGAAACCTCACTTACACACACTTTTCTACACTCCAACAGCCGTCAAGTTATTTGCCCGCGACAAGTCCAACAGCAGCGGAACCCGATCACACACAACCGACCCCTCAAGATGCTCGATGCTTTGTCTCACATGCCACGGTCCTGGTGGGTGAGCATGTCACGTGACACTGCATTTGGTCACCCCCTGGATGAGCTCTTGCTTACATGCATACTTGCTTAAATTGAAAATGCTATAAAATTACAAGCAATAACACTGCAATTTATTTCCTCTGCAAATGTGGGACGAAATGGCATGAACACAACACACGTTAAATGAAATCATAAGAAATAGCAGAAACTATTAATAAAACACTATGCAGTGAAAAGGGATAAAGTAACATTCTTATATATTATACACACAACACCATCTGCATTTGCATGCTCTAAAACCCTTTCAATCACATTTTATGCCCTTTTATTATTATTGTGTATCACTCCAAGCTGCGGAGTTTGTGGCTGCTTGGCTGGGCAGGGGAGCTCGATGCGCTACACTACTTTGCACTCAATTACTGTCTCTGCACGAATGGCGTTCACACTCCTGCACTGGTGTACCAACATAGAGAGTGTACGTCTCCTTCGGTGTCGTCGAAGTGCTCGGCTAAGAAGGGGATGAGAGAACACGTCAATTTCAAAGGACAATTGATGATTTATTAAGACCTGTTAAAGGTGTTATAGTATACCAATATAACATATATGTTAAATGTACAACGGTAGCAAAGTACCAGGCTAGGCATCTGCAAGTTTTGCATATCCTTGGTGATGCTGGATTCAAGGTTAATTCTAACAAATGTGTGTGGCAGTCTGCATATATTGAAGTTCTCATATTTAGGCTGAATACTGTGGGTATCCACACTACCACTGGCAAAATTGCTGCTATTACAAATGCTCCAAGTCCATGTACGAAACAGGGACTTCAGTGTTTGTTGGGTTTTATCTAATTTTATGGTAGATTCTTCAAGGATATGGCTACTGACGTCAGTCATAGCGGCTGTAGATGAAAGCCACACTGACGCAAGCCATTTTGATGTCTCGGGCATTTAAGCTGGACCATCGTGGAGCAGGGTAATGTGAATAGGATAGAAAATTAACGTAGTTCTTCCAGGCATGCGCCAGCTCCCTCAGCAGAGAACACAAGACGCAGTAGGGTCGTGTGTAGCCAATGGCCTTAAATGGACACCTCGATGTTCGATGTCTCCAAAGTTACAGTTGTTGCAGAAGTTGTTGGAGTTGGCAACAGTGTAATTGACTGACTTGAAAGTATTTCTTTGCTAGTTTAGTTTATCTTTGGTTGTTGTTGTTTGTCGACCATATTCTTTTCTAATATTCACTATGTGTCAGTAAAACTTTCTAATAGGTTATGAGCCCAGGATGCGAAAATAACTGTGAAAACTTCGGAAAGTGTTGGTGTTTTATGATCAGCAGAATGGCATCAAAGTCGGGAGTTGTTTAAAGGTTTAGCGCGAGTATGGTCGCAAATGCAAGCATGGAAAATTCGGGTTCTTTGCCGCCTATCGAAAAACTCGATAGCACAAATAATTACAATAGGTGGAAGTTCTTAATGGAATTGTACCTAGTACACGAGGAACTGTAAAAATGTGTTTCTCCGAAAAAAAATGCATCCGAAACCTTGGACGCAAAAGGACCAAAAGGAACGATACAAGATTCGTCTCATGGTGCAACCGCTCTGCCTTATTCATGTAAGGTCATCAAGAATGGCAAGAGAAGTTTGGGACAAGGTTAAAAATGTGTATGAAGACAAGGGCTCACATGGAGATTAGGCTTACTGTGGAGACTGTTTGGGGTATGATTAGAAGGTTACCAAAACATGAAAGAATATGTAACAGAGGTTATGTCCCTCACTCAACAGTTAGCAGACATCAGCTCGCCAATCGACGATAAGTTCTTTGATGGTATAGTGTTAAGTGGTTTGCCCCAAGAGTATGACCCAATGGTAATAGCAATGGAGAGTTCAGAGGCAAAAAGGAAGAGTGAGTTTGTTAAAAGCAAACTACTTCAAGAAGATTTCAAGTGTTCGGTTGGTGATCAGCGATACCATAGTAATGCTGCATTTTTATCGAGTGAAAAAAGTCGTAGGCCACATCTTCAAAGGTATGAAAAGGTACATATGTCAATAAAACAACTAAGAAATTTGTTGGTAAATGTTTCAACTATAATGAGGTAGTCCACATGGCTCGTGACTGCACCAAGAGGGAACCTAGAGACAAAGAGCAGGGTGATTGGTCACTGCTAACAGCATTGTCCATGTTGTGGCCGAAAATTAATGAAACAATGGAGACAACAAATTGATAATTCATTAACTCTTATAATTGATCGAGAATTACATATATTCATATTGTAATTTACTAACACATTATGTTTTTCACTAACTCCACAGATAACTGATAACAAAAGAAGAATGCTCGGAGTAATGTGCCTGGTGACGGTGCACTCTAAGGCAGTGGAAGTCCACGACTGGTACCTCTTCTTAATTTTCGATCGGGTCAGGCTGTTCCACCGCGCCTGATTACATGATTTCTGTTAGATCACCCAGGTTTGGTTTGATTAACTGACGATCATCTGTCATAGGACTTTATGCATTGAGCCTCCATAGGTGATGGGATGTGTTCATGTCGCGCCTGGGATCAGGTGGAGAATAGGAACTGGTGATGTGTCTGGTGCCACGTTCAGTAGAGTGAACGATGTTGAATGGGGTCGTATGGCCGATGGCCTATGGTGACTCTGGATATGCGGTCAATATGAAATAGAGATAATTTAATTGTCAGTTAAATTATATTGATTGTAAAATATTTCCTTTGGGGGTAAGCTGTCGGCAACTTCGCACGCCTATATTATCACTGAATATGCTCTGCTTGAGGGAGGCAGGCCCCATAATTACAAAAGATACATTGAAAGGCACTTTAAAGTTGATACTGCTATGAGGGCGCAGTACCTGATGATCTCTGGAGAGTTAATACAATAAAACACATCATGTCTGTTTTATTACCGCAAAGGTACAATAAAATATTGCTGCACATGAAAATGTGTACCCTTGGTTAAGCGGACCTGGCACTCTGGACCTGTGGGTGGTCACTAATGTGGAAAGTAAGGCGTAGGCCTTAAGTTAGAGTTACGTAAAAACTCATCTCACTCATGAAATCCTGGTATGCTACTTCAAGATGCAGGGAGACCTCCCCTCGGCTAACTAAAAGTACTTAAATGTTCCTGAGTTACGTTAACAAATGCGATGAAAGGAAATGCAGCATAGATTGATTTTCGGAGGGGGGTACCCATGTACCCCCCTCGGCAATTCAATCTAGCTTACAGACTGCCCTGTCGGTTGTCTCGAGTGCTGAAGTCTGACTAACAACATGGCGTAGGCTCCGCAACATGTCCAACGAATCCATTTTCAAAAAAGAAAACATGAAAAAGCAGAACATAATAATTAACATGATAAATGAAACTGATATTGTACATAATTATGATTGTTGAAATAAACCACATTGGGGACATACTCACGAACTCCAGAGCCCTCGATATGGCTAAGAATGTGACATCATGTCACCTCACTTGAAGGATGATATTAAAAAAATGATGCCTCAAGTGGCTGATTCTCGATTGATGATTACATGTACACTCTTATAATTAACATATTAAAATCGGCGTGTGTCGTGATGGTCATAATTACAGGAATGTGTGTGGATGTGACCACACACGGATTTCTTCACTAGGGGTGGCATGTTATGGTATGGTATTATCTATGGTATGTTATATACACTCTATACTCTATACTCTATACTCTAGTGGTGCAATCACCGCTAGAATGCCTAAAAATGCACCTATTAATTATTGTGGCTAAGCAGCCTCTCTCCAAATGCCTAAAAATGCTCCTATTAATTATTGTGGCTTAGCAGCCTCTCTCCACTTTACACTTCCTGTGGTGAAATAGAAAAGCATCTTTCGCTAATTTAAACATTACCTGAGACTTTAAGCTCCCTGGAGCGATGCTAATCCACCGGGGAGTGGAAGTGGCTTACTAGGTGACTAGATAAGACATATGTTCCAGATGAGTTGTCTATTGTAATTACACATCCAGTTGCAAAATTATGATGGTCGTCCGAAATACGTGGGAAAACGCTGGAGCCTATCGCATGCACTCCACCCCCCTGACTTGGTACGCGCTGATTGACTTCCCGCTTGCCGACGTGGGCTCGCTTCGGCTCACCCACACGTTGAGACAAGACTACTTTATGGCATGACTTGCAAAAACTAAACTAATGACTTGTTAACAAATAAGTAGACATCTTAAAAATTGCATAAATACACTTGCATTATAAAACCCTGGTGAAATGATATCGACAAAGCACTTGGTGGAAGATTGAAATAAATAAATACACGTGCACGTCCAATGACTGCCCTACATGCAATTGCAGTGGTGGTTAGTTCGTGGCCGGCATCCTCCTTGCTGCCTACTGATCTTGTCTTCGCCTTATTTCTTGCAAATACCTCTGCTGTTGTCTTCTCTGCGTATCAGTACTGGGTATTTCGCTACTTTCTCCTAGTGGTCATTTCGCCTCTCCTGGAAGGCATAAATTGTGACCAAATAACACCTTGGTGGGTGATCTTCCTGTCGCTGCATTGACTCGTCTTCTCAAAGTGTATAAAATGGCAGGAATGTGGTCCACCCACGTGGTGTGGTTGTGGCCTACACTTAGCAGTAACTGCACTTTGATCTCCTGATTTGAACGTTCCGTCGGCTTGGCCCTCGGGTGGTAGATAGCCATTTTGACATGGTTAATACCCCATCTCGTACACAATTCTCTCCACTTCTTGCCAATAAATAGCATCCCATTGACAGTTAATTGGTTATGCGGAAATCCCCAGCATACGATAAATTGCTCCTCCAGCACTCTCGCGATATTGCTCGCTATTACCCTGCTAGTGGGGTACTCTTCTGTCCAGCATGAGAAATTATCCACTACCACTGCAAAAAAAAATCTCTTGGCTCCCCTTGTTCTGGGGTATGGACCTATCAGGTCCAGATATGTCGTCCCATCTTTTCGGCGTGTTTTATACAAGTTGCACTCCTTGCATGGTTGCACGTAACTTCTCGTGTCTGCTAAAAACCTGGACAGAAAAAATGGTCGCGGACATTTCTGACTGTCTGCGCAACAAAGAGGTGCCAGCCACACGATCCCTCGCACATGTGGGGACATACACCATCCATTTCCCTGGCTGTTGAACCGAACACATCTCCAATCTGGCATCTACTACATGCCATCCTTCAACCTCCTACTGTGCACATTTTTGCATTTTCCCCTGCGCGAAACTGCAATTTTGTTGCGCCTCAACGACATTATTGTACATGTCGCTGATTAAGCTCTAATTGTTGGCCGTTGTGATTTGTTGTACATACACCTCTGTGAGTGACTAGGTCATATGCATCTGGCGGTAGAATGTCTTCCCATCCTTCTCATCCCTGACAATTGCCCCATTATTAGAGTTCCGTGACAACACATCTGCCAATTCGTTCTCCTTTCTGGTCACTTGCTCAACTATGAAATCATATGCAAAGTCCATTACGTGATTCTCACCATTGTCGCCGACCAGGTACAATACTGCACCGATTCCTTCTTGGCTGGCATCAGTATGAAGTTACAAATTCTTGCTAGCATTGTAACAGGCTAGTGTCGGACACAATCTGAATGCCAGCTTAATTTCTGTGAATGCTTTTTCCATCTCGCTCGTCCATTGAAACCTCCTTTTTGGTGACAAAAGTTCCTTCAGGACCGCAGTGATTGTTGCGAAACTTTAAATATGTTCCTGAAGCCAGTTTATCAATCCGAAAAACATTCAAAATTGCTTGCGGGTTCGTGGCTGCGGATAACTGTCAATAACCCACAATCGTTCAGGATTCGGCCGGTTTCCTTCCTGATCGACGACATGGCCTAGAAAACCGGTACTGGTTTTACCCACATGACACTTCTCAATCGAACACGTCAGGCCATTGATTGCAAGCCTCTCCAGGACTACTGCTAAATGATATACGTGCTACTACCAGTTGTATGACCAGATAATTACATCATCGAAATACGCCAGCATATACTATTCAATGCCATCCAGCACACGTACCTTCGTTGCCTGGAATGTTGCTGGTGCACATTTCAATCCTAATGGAAGCGCGCAAAGTTGAATGCTATGGCCCTCTGGGGCCATGAAAGCTGTTTTAGGCCTGTCCTCCAGTTTTACCGGCACTTGCCAATATCCACTTTTCAAATCCAAGGACGTCCAAACCTTCGCTTGTCGTAACACACTTAGTGCATACTTCGCACTTATATACTGCAGAAGTGTGCTGCATGTTACTTGATTTAGCGGTCGGAATTCTATGCAAAACCTCCATATTCTGTCTTTCTTCGGAGCTAACATTATTGTGGAATTGAATGGACTGAATGTCGCCTCGATTACGCCATCATCTAGTATTTCCTACATTTTCTACTTGATAACCCACATTTGGTACTGTAAATAGCCTCGCGGACTGGTGTGAACAAGCTTTTCGTCTACAAGTGGTATCTAGTGTTCCGCTATAGTTGTACGTTTCAATTTATCATTCCCTCCGAATACGTCACGGAGTTCGTCCAGTATGCGCTGAAATGCGGCTTGGGACTCGCACGGGAACTGGTTGTCGAAATCTCCTAACTTTACCTCTGGTAGACAACCCGTCGGGCAGCGATTCAAATTGTACACCATGCATCTCTCTTTCGCACCCAAAAGTAACCTTATTGTGGTTGGTTCCACTGTTGTGTGCAGTTCGGTTAACCAAGGTATCCACAAAATAGCTTCCTCATGTATCTCTGGTGTGACAATGACAGTAGTTGTTGTCTCAATGCCGCGTACTTGACCTGTCACTACAGCCTGTCCTATGGCTGTACTACAATGCTCGTTCGTGGCCAACCGAATCATGTGGTCTGTAGGCGTCACATCCTGCTTGCATACTAAGTATTGTCATATGAAGTTGTGCGAGGCTGCAGTGTAAATTAACACATGGCACAACTGACCGTTAATGGAAACTACGATACATATAAATGGTGCGTGACTGCTGCTAATATTTACGAGTGCTTGCTGTGGAGTTAATTTTGTGTATGGTGTTTTCTGAATTTTCGGGGGTGGGGTGTAGGAAATGTCCTGCCCTTTCACCCCTACAACCCATATCCCTGTTCTTTGTGTGCTGTCGCTTCCCTGATTTGTTTCATGTGTGTGTTGTTCGGACATTTGTTATGCCAATAATTCTGCGATGTTGACAATACATACATGGATTAAGGGGTGGATAGTCCGGATTCCATCCCTCCTGTTGCGGATTACTAATACCTGCTCCGCTTCGATATGGTAGTCTCTGACTACTTCGCCCTTTTGCTCAGTTCCTCTTCTGCTCTTGTTTTACATCATGATTCCATGCGCTTTCTCCTTGTACCACTCTCCATGCTGTGGACATTGTACTGCCTACCATTCACTGGTGCACTATGACTACTAGATAGTGGTTGAAAATTACGTGATGTGCCAGAGTTAGGTTTGTTTACATTTTTATCTTTTGGCTCGCTGCATCATTTTGTTCCATTTGCATCCCTGTGATCAACAGTAAAGGAAGGAACCAACAGCAGTATCGTGATGCCTGATAGATGCTGGGAAGTGTGCCACATGGGTGACAAGTAAAAGCGTGCGAATAACAGATGATGGCTGCCATTACTGCGAAATCGGGTGATCATGTGCTGAAGAGGGACAAAGTAGAGCACATGACATCACCCTGCCCACCTCCCCTCTCCATGCAGAGCAGCAGTATTATCGATCGGGTGGACTCGCAACACCTCTCAATGTACACAAGAGAGACGGCCATGGGAGGGAAAGGCACTTCCCCTCATCTGCTACGTCTTGCTCCAGTGCCGCGCATCCATGCCAGGCACCACATGGACTTGTGTTTACCAATATGTCGGGCCAGATTCTGCGCAGTGCCCCGGCACCACTCTGTCTGCTGTGCTTGTGTCCGCTACCATAGGATGCAATAGCGAAATATGAACTTGGCACATCACACTGCCAGTGCAGCCATAATACCCGACCAACCAGCTGCACCGCGAACAACCACGGACACAGTGAGAACACCTTAATGGGACAACAACCTCCATGGTTAGAGACAACGGTGGAAACACAAGACAGCTTGGGGCTTCAAAATTCAACAGCTCAAACAGAATTTAACTATCACACACCGAATTGGTGCCGCAATTTACTGTGCACTGGTTTAAGCGCAACCATTCTTAAATGTCAACACTGTCAAGAAAAGAACCACCAGGAATGCATAAGCAATGCGAAGCGAAGTACAGTGTTCGAATTCGAATTCTTATGTCAACAGTGCCACAACGAGTAACAGCATGCCAAAGCCAAGCAGAACAGTCACGGAAAATTTAATGGGAGAAGTGATGGTGTGCAAGGAGGATAGTTGCAGGGTCTGTACCGCTTGCGCATATGTATACACAGAGTAGTGTGGAAACAAGTCCTATTAGCAAGCCGCAATGAGAGAGCAGAAATCAACTGGAAGCCACTGTAACTCCAACCCCACCAAACTGCCAAGACCATCCGCAAGTAAAACCTCCACCAAGTTCCAAACACTGCCCCCGTTCACACAGGCGCACCGACAGAAGATCTAATATCCTTCGTCAAAGAATGTGCAGCTCGGCTAACTCATTACGGTGTTTGGGAGGAAGAGTGGGTGGATTGCATCGGAGCGTAACTCTATGGGGACACTCGCAATTAGTGGCAATCATAGAAACGTTATGGAGTGCAATGGCAGGAATTCTAGCAAGACATTCAAAACAGATTCGGCGTGTGGTGACAATGCTGCGAACCAAAACACAGCTTACGATGGAAGAGCAAACAGCGCACGAATCACTGACTGCCTTCATCACCCGGAAAGTGCAAGTGGTGCACCAGTTTTATCATGAACTGCCTGAATGGGAAACACTGGAAATTGTAACCGAGACTGCCTGGCCAGAATACCAAGCAGCCTTAATTCCCTCGTTTAACGGGATCTTAAAAAATGTGATGCAAGCTGCAGCCATGTTGGGAAGGACGCCAGGACAACCGCGCCACTAGGCCGGTACAGCACGATGGTGAGACGAGCAACCGCACAACCATGAAAATGCGCGAGTGGTGACATACATCAGGACAGTGAAAAACCAATCAGAAAACACAGGCCAAAACTTCAGAATACATCGAAACTGAGCAAAGAGCAGGTGAGAAGTGATAGGTTCCAGCTGTGGGAACGGAATTCCGGGAAAAGTGCTGGAACCGCGAGTTCGAATGTGAAGTGGGATAAGAGCTTACCCTCGCCATGGTCATGCCGATATTGCCCAGGGAGGCAGTTCCACTGGCATACTTAGTGCGGCAATAATCCCCACTTGAACCAAGAAGAGCAGGAACTCAGCCAACAGCAGGGAAACAGAAACCGGGGGTGAGGGGGCTGTACACTCCGGCCGTGCCACTCCCCCCGTAAGCTGGAGTTCACACCACAACAACTGCTGGTAAACGAGCTTAGTAGTGCATCGGCGAAATTTATTCCCATCTTGGTAACTGTCAACAATAGTTTGTGTCATGTGTTGATGAATACGACGGCTGCGCACAATTTCTTGCAACTCTGTTTTGTAATGGATGCCGACATCATGCCAACGAATCAGGTTATTATAGCCTCGAATCAACATAGCAGTAAAGCAGTAGGAGAAGCGGTAGTGACTGTACATGTCATGGACATAGAGGCAACAGCAACAGCTGTCATTACCCCGGATATTCGTAAATACGCGATATTGGGTATTCCGTGGTTAACGTAACAGAAAACTATTGTCGAGCCTACCGCTAGACACATACTTTTCAGTGCGAAGGAGCATCGCACAGTTTACACCTTACACCGTCGTTCAGTACCCGTAATTTATCTCAGTGAGATAGATAATGATATTCCGCCAGCACATCAGACAGCTTTTGAACACTTGCTAAACGACCATAGCGAAATTTTTACCCTGCATGACGCCCTGCAACGCATGACAGTTGTTGAACACGAAATGCCACTAGAGAAAAAGGGAACTATCTGAATTCCGGCTAGGAGCTATTATCCGCATCAGGCCAGAATAATTAAACAACAAGTGCAGGAGATGCTTAATGATGGCATAATTGAGCCCACAAATAGCACCTACAACTCCACTATAGCATTGGAGCCTAAAAAGGACTGTTTGTGGCGATTCTGCATAGACTTCCAGCAGCTCAACCAGGTTACGCCCCTCAACTCGCCTGGACAAGCCAAAGTGTTCACATCGCTAGATCTGAAAAGCGGCTACTGACAGGTGCCCTTAAAATTTGCGGACCATGAGAAAACAGCTTTCATTACGCCAGACGGAAATAGATACCAGTTCTGCACAATGCCCTTCCGGCTGAGGTGTGCACCCACTACCTTTCAGGCCTTACTGGTCCGTGTCTTAGACGGCATCATAGGGAAATTTACATTAGCATATTTAGATGATGTTATTGTATGATCTGTTAGTTGGGAGGAACACGTGGAGCATTTTTCACTTGCTTTAGAGCCCTTGGAATTGAATGGACTTACTTGTGCCCGAGAGAAATGCCACATGGGAAAAGTTAGGTTTGACTTCCTCGGGCATGTTGTGAGCGAAGAAGGTAACAGGCCGAACCCAGAACAAATCAAGATGATAACGGACTATCTGCCCCTGTGCACTAGAAAACAGTTAAGGAAGTTTTTCGGACAGGCAAACTGGTTGCGAAAGCATACTTAAGATTTGCCATAATAACAGCACCGCTGACCGACCTGCTGTCACCGCAGCGACAGTTTCAATGGCCAGAGGAAACCAAGCAAGCGTTCCGCAAAATTAAAGAAACATTCCAGACTTGCCAGACACTCGCCAGGTTCAATGTTATTAAACATTTGTATTTACAGACCTATGCTAGTCAAGAGAGAATGGGAGCTGTATTGTACCGATACGATGATAATGGAAACAGACAGATAATCGAATTCGCTAGTGTTAAGCTGTGTAAAAGCGTGATAGAACGCCTTTACTACGTGAATGATCGTGAATGCCTAGCGGTCATGTGGGCTGTCAAAAAGTATCGTGGATATTTAGAATATCGGATATTCACACTTCATACGGCGAATAGATGTCTAGTTTGGCTCCATTCAATGCAGGAGGCATGCAGTAAGCTAGCACAGTGGGCTTTGATGTTACAGGCATACGAATTCGTTGTACAGCACATATCGGGAAAGGATAATCATCTGACCGACATGCTTTCCCGAGCGCCCAGCGCAAGTGTTGTTGTATGGGACGAGATGAAATGGGAAGTCATCCTTCCCCGGTCACACAAGGAACAGTACAAGAGATCAGCATGCAACAATTAAACACTGAGGATAGCGATGTTTTGATTAGTGAACTTTGCCTTGCAGTAGTACAGGTGCAGCAAAGATGTCAGTTTCGTCAGGACAGGAGGGAAATGTGCGCATAACAAAGGTAAACAATTATTGTGTTATGGGCGGCCGGATTGTAATGTGTTCACCAACTGACAGTTAAAAATGGAGGTTGTATGTCCCCATGGGTGCGAGGGAGCAAATGTTAACCTATGCACATTCATGCAACATGGCTGGACAGCCTGGTTGTGAACGGACAGTGAGGAATTTGCACGAGCAGTTCTTTTGGCCCGGACTGTCAAGTGACATGCATCAGTTCATTAAGCACTGCATTCCATGCAATCTTTACAAGGCTAGGCGGTCAGATGGGAGGCAACAACAACAGCCCAGAACCCCCCTGAAACCATTTGCCTCGACCTCATGGAGCCTTATCCTAGATCAGCCGAAGAGAAGCACTTTATAGTGATAGTAACAGTTTCTCACAGTGGGTGGAAGCCTCCCCATCAGCTGCACAAGAACAAGCAAAATCGTGCAAGTATTGAGTAACGACTTTTTTCCCAGATAGGGGTACACTAAAAATTTGTTAACCGATAACCGGTCACAGTTCACGGGACCCAAGTGGGCGGATTTGTGTGCAGGGTGGGGATTGAGACATTTTAAAACGGTCAATTACCACCCGAGGACCAACCCAACAGAAAGGCGAAATAAAGATTTAATAGTGCAACTACGCCTACAAGTCGGTGAACAACATGCCACATGGTCAGATCACCTGCCCACCGCCCATTACACAATACGCTGTCGAGTGAATGCTGCAACAGGAGAAACGCCGGCAGATGTCCTACGCGGACAAAACCTACAACCAAATAATATATAGACTAATACCGGAGAGCTCACGAATTTCCGCGCGAAAGGTGATTGTGCTGCGCTCTACCGGTGTGACATGGCGTAACATTTGTTTACATTTACCATCGTGCATTTTAGATTGGCAATATCTTTTTTTTATTTAGTTTTAATGATTTTAGTGATTCACGAACATTGAATTAAAATGGCAGGTGGCATATGTGCCATCTATAATTTTTTTGGTTTCACTATTAATTCCTCTAAATCTATTCCATTGTCAGATTTGCTTTCCCACTAACAAATATCTTTGTAATATATTTATTTGTTATTTCCAGCATATACAAGACATCAAACACAAGTTTCCGACGCTTTACATTTATGTTCTCGTATAATAACTTTACTAAAAAAACTTACTTTAAAATTATAGATAAAAAAGGGGTTTGGCCAGACGTCAATCCTCGCAAACCAACAAAACACTCAATTTTTAAGACCTAAAAAAAATCTCTATATCCAACACTGGATAGTAAAACAAAAATACATGCATTAATATGTACTTGTTTTAAAAAAAAGGGCAGTGATAAATATTTCGGTTTAATTTCCCCTTGCTGTTTGGGACTACAAAGTTGTGTGGATCACAAATACATAATCATCACAACAGCAGCTTTCAAAAAGCTAACTTCCAAAAATGTTTTACTGAGTCTTACTCATACAAGCTGAAGCAAAAAATTTTGTTTTAACACTTTTTATTTTTGTAATGAGGAATGTCACCAATGTTGTCTTTAGACATTAATTCT
Organism: Dryococelus australis; assembly: GCA_029891345.1. Taxonomy (NCBI): domain Eukaryota; kingdom Metazoa; phylum Arthropoda; class Insecta; order Phasmatodea; family Phasmatidae; genus Dryococelus; species Dryococelus australis. The sequence continues at coordinate 82,988,648 of CM056997.1, forward strand.
TATACAAAAATTACAGACACAATAGTATTAATTCGCAATAAATGTTACGAAACAGTATGTCAAATACGGATGTGTGTTGTAGGTTAGGTATTAGTCCTAGTGAGGAAAAGCAAGCATATATTTTGAAAATATATTTATGAAGCATACACCCACGTACAAAAATGAAAAACAAATTATGTTTAACGACTATGTGTTTCAGATCTTCAGATGCGTCCCGAACATTCCAACATAAATTTTACAATAATGTACAGTTCACTTGTTATTCGTGATTTTCGGCATTATATAAAACCTTTTGTTTTAATCTAAACTACTGGACATGCATTAAGACAGCTGTACTACAATATAAAATAAAAGGAAATATTCCAAACAAAATGCTTTGTTGGAATACTGCATTTCGCTCTCAAATGCACTCGCTATGTCCACTGTGCGTATACACAAATTCAAAATTCGCTAGTGTTTGTTACTTCAAGCCACTCGGTTCGCTGCTGCTGCTGTTCACATGTTCGTCCGTCTTGTTCATATACATCTGTCCGGTATTAGTCTCTATTGTATTTGCTACAACAGCCAGACCAGGCACAGAGCCCACAAGTCGGGTGAAACAGCGAAACCCCCGATGGGGATACGCCGCAAAGGAGACATGAACTACGACTTCAAAACGTCCAGCAACACCAGCAATGATACACTGCAAAATGGCTGCCGACCACCACACAGCCGCCACCGCTGATCAACGCAGGACAGTAAGTATATGTGCGACCTCATCTGCAATCCACCGCCCACAAGTACTTTTGCACAGAGTTCGCAGCAAAGTGGACTGGGCCGCACTGGGTCCTAGGAAGCTACGGATCAACAACCTGCACAGTCCAGTTGGGGAGAAGAGTCATACTGGTACATCGGGACGACCTACGGATAGCAGGAGACCAGTTTTTCGAGGAAGTCGTGCCCGATGTCAAGTCAACTCACGATGGAAATGCTCCTGCCGAGATCCCGAAGGTCGGCAGCGAGGCAGCAAGTGGTGAGACTCATCTCCTGGGAGAGCCACTAGAGGAACTGACAGGAAGATCAGAAATTGGCGACCCACCTCTGGTGAGCCTGGACAGCATCGCCGACAAGGAGTAACCCAGGGAGTGGGGGGTAGTGAAGTGGAAGTTGCAGCAGCACCTCCGACACGTGAACCATGAGCTAAGGCAGAAAGTCCGGAGTCGCCCGGCGCAACTGTGCCTTACAAGAGGAGCTTCCGCCTACTGGCCCGCGTATGATTGATGGCATGGCGGCAGTGAGTGCCACCATCACTCCATCAGAATAATCAACAGTGCCATCACTTCAAGTAGAACAAGAACTAGAGGACGCCGTGATGTGTGACGTCGTGATGCCAAGCATCGAGGAGAGATGAGCCATTTTGAGGACACCTGCACCAGGTGACTACCTGGGCCCCCCCTGCAATGACATCAAAAGTTTCAGGGTGGCCCGTGAGAACGAACACCATAGGAGAAGAGAGGGGCAACTCTGGCAAGCAGCAACGAAGCGAGGAGTCGGCTAGGGGGTCACATGTGTCTGGCCGTTGGACCCTAGCGGCTGTCTGTCCGGATCGCTTCCGGCGACTGCATTATGCAAACGACAGTGGCAGTGGAGAATATGCTAGTGCAAGCGATGGGGGCAGTAACATCGAGTCGTCTGGCTCATTCTGCCCCTGCCGAACACATCGGTGGATGCAGCATATCTGTCGTGCAGTGTGTCCATCGTGCACCATGTGAAGGGGTGTTGCACCGCCCTGCACGACGAAACAGCAGCAGCATAAATTTCGGTCGCCACAGCCATGTGCAGCTCAACAGGGTCATTCGTACATGCTGCGATCTAGGATGTAGGCAATGAGATACTTGTGCTGCCAGTAACAGCACCAGGCCAGCGAATTGTCTCCGCGAGGGGGGATTTGACATGTGCTAAGTCTCCCCCTTCATATATTGTTCGCCCAGCCTAGCACCGAAGCCTACATTACAAGCAACACAGACAGTGCAAAGTTCGTGTGAATGATGGGCCCGTGCGCATAGTGCAATAAGAGGGTAAAGTGCAAACCAGTGCAAGTTAGTGCTCAGAGTGCAGCATCGGGCATGTGGTTGCCAACAAAAATGGGGCCAAGTTAAAAAAGGGCTTCAGACAGGTCCTGTGAAACATTCCACACAATAACTTACACCTTAGTGCCAACCTTATTTAAATTGAAGCAAATAAAGCAGATTTATAATGTTTTGAATTTTAAACCTCATCTGTTTAGATTTTTCATGTGAGTCATTGCTAGGGTGTTGTGTTTTATTTGTTAGTTTTAAATGTCTTGTTAAGTTGTTATGTTTCATTTTGGGCAGGTAAGCCTCTATTTATGCACGTGAGAGAGTAGTTTTGTGGACGGTAGAAATTGTGCCTGCTTGGCAAACTCCCCCACCCCCGGGCAGTGAAGGCGACAAGCCGACCCAGTGGTACCATCTGAGAGTCACGAGGGCAAGGCTGCGTCATGCACATCCGGCGACACTCACGTTTGCAACTGATCATCTTAACTACAGTAGAAAGCCTCCCCTCTTCCCCTGTGGTTTCACATCACCCAGGGGGGCTTAAAACTACTGTAATTTTTATTGACCATGTGTATGTCTTCTGTCTGTATCACCCTGCTGGCGGTCTAAGCTCAGTAATTGTGTACATTTTCTCAACTAGGAAGTTTAAATAAAAGGCACTGAGAAACGTGCGAAATTATAATTCTGCAAATTATTATATTTTTAGGTGTGTGGACCAGCCGATAGGCCACCCAGCAGTGCCAGTAATTATCACGGAATAAGACGTAACACCCGCAAAGAGGTTGCCAAAGGGAAATTGGTAAAACTTATTAAGTATCAACACGGCCCAGAGACAGACGAGTCAGTTCTACCAACATTGACACTGCTGGGACAGACTCTGGCGCCCTGGGTAACACGTACATTTCCTAACCTCAACCTTAACCACACTCCAATTTCCCTTCACCCGATCATGATCCAGCCTCACTGTGTTAGTATCACTTTCCATGCTGTGTACATTGTACTGCCTACTATGCATTGGCGCACTATGACTACTAGAATTATGTTGAAAATTACATGATGTGCCAGAGTTAGGTTTGTTTACATTTTCATATTTTGGCCCGTGGAGCCATTTTTAGTTCCATTTGCATCCCGGTGGGAGTATTCATGTGTTCTCTCTATAATGATTGCGGCATGCATTAGGTCTTCAAATGTTCCATTTAACAATGGAATTAAAGCTACTCTGAACTCTGGCCGAGCCGTTTCTGCAATTACTTCTAATACTTCACATTCTGGCAAATTTGGATAGAAACGTTTGACGAGTTGGTTTTTACATGTTATGATAGCTGTTAAAAATTCGCCCAATTGTTGGCCTTCCAGAGTCAACCTGCTCTGGACCTGTACAAATTTGAAAACTCCTAGAAATCTTCAATGGAATGCATGTCAAAACTCCCCCCACTGAAGTCCATAGTGATTGAGTGAAACCCACCAAGAGTGAGGGTCTCCGGAGGGTTGCGCTCCAGCGCAGCTGATCCATTCATCATAGCTGACACTGCATCTCGTGAGACGGGATACACAGTCTTCCACAAAGGCTGCCGGATCTTCTGTTGCTGTACCCGCAGATGTGGACAATATTTGAAACTTCGATGGTGTTTTCGCTGCGAACTGTCCTGGTGGATGTGGGAGTTGGGTGAGCTCCATGGTTCCGCTTTGGACTGTGTTTTCCATACCTGCTGTTTGTGGCTTCATTGTTATGTACGGAAAATTAGGAAAAAATGGGTTGATAATACGGCACTATTGTTGGGTAGACAGATGTAGTGAACATGTGTGGTAGTGGCGGGAAAAATGGTGTGCGCGGTAGGTACACATTCAGCGTGATTTTTGGGTTTGGTTCGGGTAGCAAGAGTTTGTTTACACTTGCCACGTGCTTGACAGAAGTGCACGACATCTTGGCTTCGCTCTGCTCTCCACCCTGACTCTGCTGCAATTCCCTCCCCTCCTTTGCTTTGTGCTGCTACGCCTGACATATTGTTAGTGTCCCGTGCCACTATGATCTGCGAAAGTTAATGTTTACCACCATGTCATTGGCACATTCTCCCAATAGGTCCAACACCTGATCACGTGGGGTCTCTTCAATTTTATTTTGCGTGCGAACTGTGACTTTTCTGAACTTATTTGATGTTGTGTGATATGATAAACAAATAAATGTAGGTCCCACAACTGAACTCTGTTCTGTGCCACTGAGGCATTCCTTGTGATATGTTACGTCACACTGTACACAATGATGTACCATTGTACCCAGTCCGTTACACAGAAAATTATCACAGTATTCTGGGAAAACATAATTTGTAAATGTTCATGTTCAGACTTTACTTGTGTTACAAAAGTTGTACTGTCCTGCACTGTTTCACTACAACTGTCTTTTGTTACGCCCTCCCCTCTCCCGCAACGGCTGGCCTTCCCAATCAGGATTGATGACCCAATGCCACAGCTGATGCGTGACGCATACAAAGGGTCAGCTAATCTTCGGTGGTGTAGTGTGCAGTGACAGGGGAGGGGTAGCCAATGAATGCATTTTACGTGACTTTTTTTTTAATAGCCTTAAAATTTACATTAGAAGTTTATTTCAAAACAAACAACTCATTTGTTTACTTCATTAACATATGTAAATTCATATATTGCCACTCCAAATTATATTCGTTTGCCATTTATTTAATTTAAAAGGAAGTTTTTATAATATACCGAGATTAAAATCGCACTACAATAAAAAATCGCACTTTCCACATAACCTCTATTAGATTCTCTGCGAAATGCCTGCCTGACTTTGACCATTAATCTCAACTTTTCGAAATCATAAAGTCAAGAGTGCTTGCCTTTACCTTTGACAGTTCCATTGTGTCAATCTTTATAAGAAACATCATGTGGGACAGCAAACGTAAAGTCAAATGGTGAAGACAAATGTTAAAGTTTTCAATTGTGTAAGGCCCTTTACTCAAGATATCTTAGCATGGAGTTTAGTTAATCCACTCTTAGCTTGGCCTTCGTGTCTACTGGGTGTGCGTGACTTCGTGACTAGCTCATGGACATACAGAGTTTTTGCCGGCCTGTTGCTCTCGACAACAGGCCACCTCGAGCCTAGCCCGTTTGGGTCAGCGGCGAGACTCTGTTCACCGATCTAGGTTGTAGCTTATACTTAATTAATTCAAGCCATAATTTTTATTACGAATAATTTTTACATGTTGCTGTTCCAATAACCTACAGGCCCTGAATGGGTCCACGACTCTGGCGATGGGCGATAGCCTCCATCAGTAGGCCACACTGACATCAATCCCAAACAATGTCCAACCAGGTACCGCTCTGGTTAATTACATTAATGAACAAAATTTTACAGATGAATTAATGCCAGCTGAGCACGAAAATACCACAATACAAAAACACACAACCCTTCCTGCCGAACTCGACTTCAAGATGGATGGAAATGACAACATGGTACTGGAACGAGGTAGTTTAGCCTGGAAATGAACGAGTTAAACGAATGAACAATCGCCAGGCGGAAATGAATCTCGAGTACGAGAAGGTAACAGCAATTGTAGCTCGGAAACGACTGGCTGTGGCTAAAGAAAGCCAAAGAAACCACCGTCCCTCACAATCAGAGGTTGTGCAGTCCGGTGTACCGATTTCGAATCGGTCCGACGCCCTGCGAGAAGTCACAGACTCTCACAAAACCCTGGCCCCTCAGGCAATCCACCCCCAGCAACACAGCTGCACTCCGCACCGAACATGAAGAGATCCCAGTACAGACTTGTTCTGCGAGACACATCTCGCCATTCATTCATTGTGACACAACTTCGAGTAATTCACGCCTCCAGGTTCACCCTTTCCACGGCTCGCAATGGCCTGCGCATTGTGCCTTCCGTCCTGACACTCTACAATACGGAGAAAAAAACCTTCACACGCAAAACCACATCCTGTATTCAGTCTCAATGTGGATCAACCCCAGAAAGTTGTGTTCGACTTGCCGGGGATCCCCCCCCCCCCCTCAAACCATCCGTGACAAGCTTCCGGAGAGTTTCTACACTGTGTTAGGCGTGTACCAATTTAAAACCCTGCAAGTTGATCCCACCAAACCCACACAAACACCTCAGCTGGTCCCGCTGCACCTTTTCAGTTTGACAGCTGCATGCGACGATACTCTGCACCCACTTCTCGAAGTAAAACGGCTCAATATGACGATTGTACACCCCCGCCCATATCGCAAGTGGCTGTCAGATGAAGCACAATGCAAAAACTGCTTCTCCCTCGACCACACGAAAGCATACTGTAATCTGCCTACAGTTTGTCCCCACTGCTCTGGCCCACACACCATGGAAGTTTGCACCAAATCAAACCCCAACCCAACTTGTTGCAACTGTCACGGAGTTCACCTGGCCTCCTCCTAGCCGTGTCCGAAGGTCACAGAAATTGTCGAACGCCGGCAGGCAGCTGTCGATCGAAAAACAGAATTGAGGGCACAATACAGATTGGCTGCATCTGCAGCCCCTCCCCCCTCCACCCAACCTCCAAGGGCACTCAAAACCTTTCTGCTTACCCCAAGATCTTCGATTCACGGACACTGCATCCTGCATTTTCATATGTGAGTGCTACCAGGGACCGCACACAATCCTACACACTTCCCAGACAGGTTCCAGTTGAAAACACATGCCCACCCCTTCTCCCCAACCCCCACACCCCGCCCAATCCACACCTCAGCTGCACCTTCAATGAGTGTATTTGGAGATACGATGCGAGAGGTCCAAGAATTCCTGGCTTTCTTATGTGAGGCCAACTTCACGGTGTTGATAGCGCACTTTCGTTTCTTTATGGATGCAGCAAAACAGAACACCGATCCCCTGGCTAAAACAATGCTTCTCATAGAGGCCTTCACTACGTTCCGAGTCACTCCGTAATGTGCCACAACTCCCAGCAAAACCCTGGTTCCCTGTCCCTTTTATATTGGAACAGCAACAGCGTTTTTAACCAAATTTACGAGTTAGAATGACTACTGGAAACGTACGGCATAGAAGTCGCTTTAATACAGGAGACCATGTTAAACTAAAAGATGTGTGAATAAAAATTATGTTACTTACAGAAATGACTGGGCAACTAAAGGAGATGGTACTATGATTTTAATACATAGTAAAATTCACCACCATTTAAATGCTAATCCAGACTGTAGAAACTTAGAATCTATTTCCATTAATATACAAACCGATTCCCTGCATATTACATTAATATCGGCATACCAATCCCCCTGTAAAACACTTTTAGAAGCAGATCTGGATAAAATAACCACTCAGCAGTAACTGTTTTTAATTGCAAATAATACAGCCTCAAATAACCGTATGAGTAACGCAAAAGGCGGGCTTCTCTTACGCCATTCGCAACAAAATAATTACTTAATAAATGCCCCGGACAAGCCCACTTACTTTCCCCCACAATGCACATTACAGCCAGATGTACTAGACATTATCTTAACTAACATAACCAACCCAATACTAGAACTAATCATCCTGGATGAATTAGATTCTGATCACCTACCGGTATTTTGCAAAATTAGCACCCATTTAGTAAAACACCCCGAAGCAATTTTCAATAAACTGCCACAAACAAACTGGGAAAATTTTAAAACCGACTTGGACGAAATATTTACGGAACACCCAATATATATTAAAAAGAAAATTGACATAGAACAGCATTGGAGGAATTAAAAAATACAATTAAACAACAGCTCCAAAAGAATACTCAGTTTATCACCAGAAGGCAATTTCTAAAGCAAAACTATCCAGACGTAAATTTTCCTGCTAGCTGAAAAACGACAGGCTCAGCATGAATATGAAAGACTTAAAGGCCAGATATAATAAACTACAGAAAGACCTTCGCAATAAACTATCTCAACTACGCATAAACAAATGGGAAACTTTTATAACAGAAATTTCATACAATGCCAGAAATTCCTGGCGAATTTCTAAAACTCGCCAAGGAAAAAAAGAAAAAGTGAATTCTACTCCCACTTTAGCTCCGTCAGGATTGAAATACACACCAATATATAAGGCAGAAGCCATAGCAGACTCTCTCGCCGACCAGTTCACACCAAATTTTGACCTCGGAGACCCCAATTTCACTCACGATATAAATAAAACCACTACCGCCTTTTTTGCGAAAAGAAAACTAAGAAAAACCTGGATATTGTAACTTTACTCGAACTATTACTCATTTTAAAAACAGTCCACCCAAAAAAAAAAGCACCGGGGCATGATAAAATTACATACCAGCTACTTAAAAACTTACCATACCCAGCTTTGTGCATAACTCTAAATATTTTCAATGCAATTTTAAAGTTCAACTATTTCCCCGAGGAATGGAAACGGGCTAAAATAATAACAATCCCGAAATGGGTAAGGACCCCTGCCTCACTCAGAAACGGCGCCCGATATCACTACTGAGTTCACTTGGTAAAATATTTGAAAAAGTACTACTTACTAACTTAAAATCACTCGCAGGACATAAAAAGATTATCCCGAAAATTCAATTTGGTTTCAAAGCTGGACATTCCACTACTCACGCCCTAACTACCTTTGTCACAGCTGCATACAATGGTCTAAATAATAAACAATCTACAATAGCCATATTTCTTGACATAGCCAAAGCTTTTGATAATGTCTGGGTCCCAGGCCTCATTCAAAAATTGATCAATTTTAAATTCACCGATTGCTACATTCACTTACTAAACAGTTATTTCACAAACAGACAAATTCATGTAGCAATAGAAAATTCTAAGTCTTCTACCCGCCCACTCACCGCACGGATCTGCTCTTCCCCCCTTCCTGTACAATGTATATACAGCTGACATTCCAAATAACTATGCAACAGTTCAAATGTATGCCGATGATACCCTCATCTATGCTAAAGATAAGGAATTGCCATTCGCACAATTACTTACACAACTACAAATGGACGAACTCGGTCAGTGGTGCGAGCGCTGGAAAATTAAAATAAATGCAGAAAAATCTCAGGCCCTGCTAATTACCAGACTCATTAAAGAGATAAACGTCCAGCCAATTAAATATGACAGAGCAGAAATTCCTTATAGTAAAACAGCTAAATACCTAGGCTTAACTATCGATAATAAACTTCACTGGGGCGTACATATAATTAACATTAAAAACACAGCCATCAGTAAAATCAGACAACTATACCCACTACTTAAACATCCTAAACTCCCCACGAGATTAAAGCTTTTAACATATACTGCAATAGTTAGATCAACTATGATGTACGCCCGCGAAGTCTGGAAAAATTCAGCTAAAATATCAATAAACCATCTTCAAGTTGTACAAAATAAATATATAGGAATAATAGGAAATGCCCTTAGGTTCACAAGAACAGTTGATTTCCATAATGTCTTAGAGGTTCCCTACATCGGAAATAAACTCATCTTTGAAAACAATAAATTCTTTGATAAAATGGCTGTACATAATAACCCAATACTTAGACGAATAGGTAAATATTCCCCAGACATAAAATCGCGGAACAGACGCCCTAAAATACCTGGATTGCAAGTTTAATCAAGCATTAACTCTCCCCAGCAACAATTTTTTTTTCTGGCGAGCCCCCAAATCCCGCTAAGCCAGCGTGAGCACCTTCACAGTTCTGTGTGCCCTCCGGCTTGCATGTTAGTAGCTAAGACGGTTGGAGAATGGGATGTGTCTCAGGGCAAGCCTTTTACGCCTTAGGTCGGGTTTAATTATCAAAATGGGCGCATGCAGCACGGCTGAGCAGGGTTGTCTGGTGCCATGGCTGCAATTGTCGCCATGGACACACCCCGAAAGAAGAAGGGTCTAGTAAGGGGCATAGAAAACCAGACAAAGCGGAGAGGACCTGGAAAAACTATGCGACAGTCGCGGAGGTTAAAAATAATTCCTTTTATTGGATTAGGGCTGGAGAAAGCAGGGTTATTGTTAGTTCGCTAAGATAGACTTTGTGAGGTTAATGAGGGTGATATGAAATGTGTCGATCCGCTGCTGGAATGTATCCAGGGTCGTACCGCAGTAGCACGGCCCTGGAGGCGGGGGACAGAACTGTGCCACCCGCCCGCAGATGCCAGTCATCTCTCTGGAAGCAGAAAAACGTGTTAGTTTCCTGGCATAAAATTATGAGTAATTAGGAAGGGGAAGGGGGTGATAGTGCGATGTAATGAAATTGCATTATCTACAGTGAAAATTCGCTTGCAGCTATTGTGGTGTTGTGAATAATGTTGGCAGTGTTGTGCGTGTCCAATGTAGTGTCGAAGAATTAGGTAATGAGTAATACGGGTATAAACAAGATTATCGCCATCCTGGAGGACGCCGTATTGGGTATCAGGTAGGTGTATAGGGCCAACACACATGCCTACTTCAGACCGAAACTCCAGGTTGGATCCCGCGATGCTGACACTCGGGTGCGCACATAGTGTAGCATAGAAAACAATTGCAATGTAAAGCATAGGGGCATCTCTGAGCCAGAAGCTGTACAGAGACTGCTTGCATTGTTCAGTGTTCACATATTGCTTCGCTACTTTGTGATAATTATTTTGTCAAAGAGTGTAATTTGAAGTTAGATGTATTGCAGTATTACGGGATTCCGGAATAAAATTTGTTAGTCGAGTGCATGACTGAGGGCCTGCATTGCAAGTTTCGGTTTTTTAAGGCGGCCTGTGAGCTAAAATGCTTTTAGGCCGCTTATATTTCTGTGTCTCGTCGGGGTCATAATCTCCGAGACTAGATATTTTCGGGTTAGCATGTGAGGCACAAACATTGTAAAAAATTTTCCGCCATTTTGACGAAGTGATCGTCTAGTTTTTCGATTTTGAGTTCGTTATGCATATCTGTATTGGGTCAGTATCTAGAAGTGTCTGCCGCAATCCGCAGGCATTTATTTTGCACAATCTGCAGTCACTTGATGTGTGTTTTAGCTGCACGGGTCCATGTGGGGGCAGTATATGTTATAACAGGCCATATGAGCATGGTATATAGCAATACTGCTGTGTTTGGTGTTATGGCACTTCGCCTATTTGGTATAGGGCGGTGAGTCTGGCGTATGCACTTACGCATTTGGTGACTATATGTGCTTTCTACGTCATCTTTCTGTCCATATGTACACCTAGATATCTAACTACATCTTTATGGGGTATGGGTTCGCCAAATAAAGTGATTTGCGGACGATTCGCAGCTTGGGGTAGTGCCCTGCACGTGAAAATAATAGCCTCATTTTTCCCCGACATTGATTTTAATCCACCCATTTCATGTAATATTCTTGAAAGGCTGTTAGGGCACTTTGTAATCGTCGTGTTGCTAGGCTGAGGTCGTGTGAGCGACTAAACATGACAGTGTCATCGGCATAACAACCGAATTACACCAGTCGGTGGTCTGTTTTCGGTAAATCGTTTATATAAATGGGCCAAGTATACTGCCTTGAGGCACTCCAGCATAAATGGTTTTAATCTCTGATTTCGCCCCTTCACAATGAACAGAAAAGGTTCTGCGATTCAAATAGCTGGCTAATAATTTAATATAGCAAACGGGGAATTTTAATTCATATAATTTATAAATTAATCCAGCATGAAAAACTCTGTCAAAAACCTTTTCGATATCTAAGAAAACTGCGACTACATAATCTTTCCAGTTAAAAGTATGGTTAATATATTCAGTGATTCGTACTAATTGGTGTGTTGAGGAGTGCTTTTGTCTAAAGTCAAATTGCTCTTCGGGAAGTAGGTTATTGTTACTTATATGAGAATTAATCCTTCTTATGATTATATATTCCGCAACTTTAGAAAGTGTATTTGAAAGGCTAATTTGCCTATAATTTTGTGGGAGTTTATTATCCTTCCCTGGTTTGTGAAAGACAACCACCTTGGCAGTTTTCCATTCGTTTGGGAAGTATTCCAGCTTGAGCATAGCACTAAGGCATGTAGCTAGGTACTCAAGGGTCAGTTCGGGCATTTTCTTTAATACAATAGCTTGAATTCCGTCTGCTCCTGGAGCTTTTCTGGGATGCATGCAGCGAATTGCCACTTTTATTTCATACGACTGCATAAATTCAGGTTCGTCTTCGGTCGATTTTCTTTGCTTTATTTAAATTTCTCGAAAATGTGAGTTGTAAGATTTCTATCACAGGGATCGTATCAAAGGCTTCTGCCTTTGCTTCGGGAGTAAAAACAAATCCTGTGTTAGTTTGCAAAGGCGGGATTTTATCAATTTTATTTAAGAGGATTTCATCAATTTTATTTACGCCCCTTAGATTATTTTCGCATGGTGTCATTTTGCTACTATTGCATCACAGACACTGGCCCACTATAGTGTTACTGCCTCTGAAATGACAGCCTGTATTTCGTTAATTCGCACCTTAGTTTGCCGATATCGGCGTCTTAAGGCGGTTTTTCTGCGTGATTATTTCCCGTTTATACTGCGGAAAAGTATCGAGTTTATTTGTGTCATTTCTGGAACACATTCAGCCATGCCTTGCTGTATTGTGCTTGTAAGGGCGGTTATAGATTCGTCAACATCCTGTGTTGTTGCTAGGGAATCATTATTTATCTGCGGCAAATTATCTGTTATAAAACTTGTGAAACTCGACCAATCAGTCTTAGAATAATCTTTAATTTTCCTCGGGGCAATAACTTCTGTGGAAATATTGTCAAAGTAAATTTGAACTGGGTAACGATCGGAGGAAAGATCATGTTCGACTCTTAGGTCCATTCCAGTTGTAAACTGTTTAACTAGAGCAATGTCTAAAATATCAGGAAGTTGGTTAATATTTGGTGGGTTATAAGTAGGCTCAGTTGGGTACATAACTTGATAATTTATATTCGCTTGGTGCCTTTGTAAGAGCATCCCATTTGCTGTTCTATTTCTAGAATTCCAGTTTGGATGTTTGGCATTTATGTCGCCGAGGGCGAGAAAAGAATTACCTGTTTGATCATATAATAAATCCAGGTCGGCCAGTGTTAGCGAGCGCCCTGGGGTGGGGTGGGGGTCATAATTTGCTAGTAATTTAGTGCGTTGTTGGCTTAATTTTAATTCATTGCCAACTGCTTCTAATATAGGAAAGTCTGGCCGATTAATTCCGTTATGTGCGATGGAAGTATGTACTAAAATAGTCACTCCTCCTCCTTTTCCTCTTATCAAAGGCCTGTCCTTTCGATATACTGGAACAGAAAAGTGAGATTTACGTGTGAAATGTGTCTCATTTATTGCCGCGATTTTAATTCTATGTCGAGACAAATAGTCCATAAACTCGTCCTTTTTTGAGCTAAGACTGCGTCCATTCCAGAAGAGAATGGAGTGTATGTGTGTTTCGGGTGAATTTAAATTAGCTGCATTAATTGGGTTTACTGGCATATTCAAAATTCTTGACCAATTGAATAGACGAGCCGATGGTCGCAGTTATTTTGCCTTGGATCAACATACTAGTTGTCCAGATGGTGATAATGGCACAAAGGGGCTGCAGCACTTGAGCCACGTCGGGGTACTTTCTGAAATGCGCGTTATTTGTAAAGGCTTCATTAATTGCAGCCATGATTTCATTTTGGTTTACAAAGGCGGGGGGGGGGGGGGAGGAGTCCGCCACACGGTGGCATGTCAGAGCGACTGCCACCGATGCGACATCCATGGCCTGCGGTGTGTGTGTTGCGAGCTCGGCTTTTTTTTTTCTCTGGCGAGCCCCCAAATTCCGCTACGCCAGTGAGAGCACATTCACAGTTGTGTGTGCCCTACAGCATGCATGTTAGTAGCTATTTCGGTTGGAGAATGGGATGCATCTCAGGGCAAGCCCTTTAAGCTTTAGGTCGGGTTTAGTTATTATAATAGACACATGCCTCGCGGCTAAATAGGGTTATAATGCCATGGCTGCAATTGTAGCCATGTGCACACCCCAAAAGAAGAAGGGCCTAGATGGAAGAGCATAGCAAACCAGGCAAAGCGGAGAGGGCCGTGGAAAATCTATGCGACAGTCGCGGGGGATAAAATAATCCCTTTTAACTGGTTTAGGGCTGGATAAAGTATGGTATTTGTTAGTTCGGGAAGAAAGACTTCTGTTGGTTTGATGCAGGTGGAAATGAGATGAGATCGCAGCTGAGGTGTTTTGTGGGGGACAGAACAGCCCCCGTGCTGATGCCAGTCATTGTGTGGGCGCAGGCACCCTTGAAGTTGAGCCACTGTCAATACTGTCGTGTAGGCGAACCAGCACTGCAGTACCGACAGTAACTGAGGATGCAGGTCCCCCCTGCTTCTCGTCGAGTGTGTCAGAAAACTGGACAGCTCAGTCATGACACCGACTCCATCTCCGCCCTTCCGCACCGATGCCAAGATCTCCAACCCATGGGTGAAGGTGGGGAGAGTTCTTTCGGGGAGCCACCCCCTCCCCTTCCACCGAAATAACCCGTCGGTCTGGGAAATGCGGGACATCTGGGGCTTACCAGTGGTGGTGGCGAACCCGCTGCCCCAGGAGTGAAGTCTGTCATCGGGATGCTTCCAAGGTCCGATGCATTCCAATCCATTCATCATGCACCCGCAGTCGGCAGCCCACAGAATCCAGCAGTGAGGATCGCTACACTTCGCATTTTTCAGCACCTCGAGATCCCCCTCCCCACCTTGATCGTTGGGCCTCCTCCCGCAGATGCGCTTCGCCATCTCATCAAGGCAGCTCCATCTCGCAGTTTTATAGATTTGGCAACCTCGATAGTTTGCGCAGTGATTTAGGCCGCAGCCCACACATTTTACTTGTGTTCTGTCCTCGACAATTTGGCAAGCTTTTGTGAGGTGCGGGCCGCTGCAGTACCTGCATCTTCGTGTGGCGCTACATCCTGCTGCCACATGATTAAACCGTTGGCAGCAGGAACATTGTGCGGGTCCGGTGGAATTTAGGAACTCTTACACTCGGATCTGAAAACCTGCAAAGCTTCTCCTGCAACATAGGAAATTAATCTAAAACCCCGACACTAGCCAGAATTCTCCTGTCGATCCGAGACAAAATTCGGCCAGTTTAACAAAACTAGTTTACAACAGCACTTCACTGCTCATTCTGCCAACAAACACCGCACAGTTCAGATAGAAATTACGTTTTCTAAGTGCAACTCTACCCAACCACTTATTTAAATCAATAATGCAGTATAATTACAAGCCATTCCAAACATAAAATTGCGTTACTAAGATAAATATGTATGTAAATACAACCTTTTCTTCTCCGAAAACGCCGTTTCAGCAGGGCGTACTCGGATTGGCTCCTCAGTTCCCCGGGGGCGGATACCTTGATTTCTCCACCCAAAGATGGCAGCACTGTCTCCTCTTTTACGTGAAGCGTAAGTAAATTAAAATATCGCCTCTAATTTAACTTTATAACATAATAAATATTAATAATATCGAAAATACAAGTAACAACTTCTTGCCTTACCTAAAATATAATATAAATGTGTTACTACCGTACGTTTCCAGCCTGTCCTAAGACTCGGGGTACTAACAGCGCCTCAGGGTATTGTGAAAGCTTGATTGTTCACATCACTGCCGGCAACGCCTTTACCCAGATCTCTCGCGGGTAAATTCACGGGATTATTTTGGCTTAGCTTCAGCTTTTACAAGGAAGGTCTGGCCGGGAGTCTTAACAACTCACGTCCAGACTATAACGCAACCTGCTTCCCCCCCTAAATTAACGTAATTCAAGGGACAAAAACAGGTAACGGCCTCACTGTTATCTCCTCCCACGAACCTGTTAAAGCAGGGGAATTTGGAGAAAAAAAAAAAGGGGGGGGGGACCTTGGGAACCAGGGTTTGCTGGGGAAACTCGGCATTCCCTAAAATAAATGCAGCTGGAATGACTAAAATATTTTGAAGTGTGAAAGAGGGGAGGGTTAGCTTCTCCCTACCTCCACAACAAATATGTAAACCGTCTGGGTGGTAAAGGGCCCGGTATACCCCCGCTCTGAGCTTCGGCAATGATTAGACTCGGCGGTGGAGTTTAGTATGAACGTGCCATCTTGCATGTGCATCTCGAGTCACGTAAAAGCTGCTTAAGGAAAATCTGTGGTTTTAAAAATGGTATTTTGGAAAATGAATCTGCAACTTCTACGGACTATTAAATATTAAAATACCTTTTCGTCTGTAATTTTTTTCATGTATGTTCAAACAGCATATGCTTGCTTATTAGAGCAGGAAGGGTAGGGAAGGTAATGTAATGGCTTTTTTTTTTACCTACAGCCACAAAACTTAAGAAGTTCTAAATTATTATGACCAGAACTTTGCTTCCGGTGAGCACCTCGCACGTACATAAAATAACCTGTACAAAAAAGTAAATTTATGTTACCAGGGTATGGTACAATTTTTACCAACTCAACAATTCAAGTTTCCAAAAAAAAGTGACGTCTAAAGTGTACACAATAATGAAATAAAAAATACAGTAGTAATAAATGCAAGGAAAAAACAATACATAATACCCTAGACACTAACAATTACTATTCTTTTCAGCATGGTACTCTAATCATAATAATTTATATTTAAAAAATCCAAATGTAAAAATACTACGCTCATCATAATGAAAGAAGAAATATAGCGAGATATGCAGAAAAATGTATAAAGAAATACCATACCCTGCTTGAACTGCAGTTAGCTTCAAATCCAAGCTTTAATCTGGCACTGCCAACATTACTGCAAAAAAATTACTAGGGAATTTTCCACTCTCCAGAAAATGTGTTTAGCAGAAACTGCGCATGTCCCATTATCTTAAAAATAATAGCTGAATTGGTAATTATACCTGCAGGCCGATAAACACAGCACCCAAGACACTGAATTTCCTGAGCCTACCTCGAGTTGTTTTAAGAATATGCCAAGTTGCCGCAGCAAGTCCTGATTTACATTAAATGTCAACCTTTTTTTTTTTGGGGGGGGGGGCCTTCCCCCCCAAAAATTCCCCTACCTGCACAGAAGTCATGGGAGCAGGTAGCCATGAGGCTGCTACCTAGTATTGTCCCTTTAATTATCGTATTTTGAAAAAGGTTGTTTGCCATGGATCTTGTACACTCTGTAATACACTGAGAAGCTGTTATTACAAAATGGAGTGAATTCTTCTGTCTCATGGGTAATTATTCATTTTAGAAAGTCTTAAACTTGCCTCCCAAAATCGCCAACTCGTTAGTCACAAGCGTATTGGTTGTTAGCCAGAATCTGGAACACAGTCGCCATTAATCTGATACATTATGTGTGACATGGGTAGCTGTTGTTATAACAATCTGTGAACATTTCTGCTACACTGGAATGATTTAATTTTAGAAGGCCATAAACTTGCCTCCCAGATTTGCGGGCTCGTTCAGAGTCTCGAGTTTTTCAGATCTTTGACAAAAATTATGCACATTCGCCATGAATCTAATACACTCGGAACTACACAGTTTTTGCTCCATGTTCGACTGGTAATTTTTTCAACAGGTTGTATGTTACCAGATACATGTGGTGTGTCACCATTTGAAGCTGGGATTCGAAAATAACTTCACCTAGGTCACAATAATGAAATAAAAAATGTTTTAGTAAAAAATGCAAAGAAAAAACAATAAAATATAATACACAGATTTGTGTAAACCCTAGACATTAACCATTACTTTCTTGGTACATATTTCTTTATTCTTTTGGGCATAGTACCTACTCTTTAATCACGATAACATAAATTTTAAAAATGCATATGTAAACTTACTGTGCTCACCATAATAAAAGAAGAAATATGGTAGAGAGAGATACAGAAAAATATATAATGAAAAAAAAAATGAGATTTATGGAAGCCCAATCCACAAGTATACTACTACACATAGAAATACTATACCCTGCTTGCATATACTAACTGCAAACCTAAACTGTCACATACACAACTAGCTCCAGAAAACTGATTCTATGCAAATCTGCATTAAACCACTTCCTGGAGAATAAGCGAACTGAGACTGCAGTCAAGTTAGATTTGAGTCTCAGTTTCACTTCACAAGTAGGTACACTTAAAAACTTAGTGATTACCAACCTTTGAAAAAACTTAACACAATAAATGTAATAAAAAGTGAGTGTGCATAGTGTTTTCTTTAATTTTGATTACTTTTGGTAAGATTTTCTGTTACACTTCCAAGTACTTACAGTAATTCTTGAGAATGAGGCTTTTCTGGAAAAATAAATAAATCTCGGAAAGTGGTATAATTACACAGAACACGAATTTACCAGGGGCATCAACATTTGACCATCAGAAACTCCAAAAACGATAGTGGGTAGGACTATGAAGATCAGGGAAATTGTGGGGTTAAAAAAATACAAAATAAGTACATTTTCATTATAAACTTTTACCCCTCAATTGCCCTGATCTTCATAGCCCTCCCCACTAACATATTTGTAGCTTGTATTGGTAGTATTGTCAATTTAGGTCATGTTCAGTTCAATTTTTTTGCAATAAAAAATGTTTTCATGAGGCAATATTACAGAAATATTACAAATAGTAAAAAAATATGTTAAATTGCAAAACACACACATTATTTCTCAGTGCAAATAGACTACACATGATAATAATTTATGGGGAGACTCCAAGCTTCGCTGATGCATAACGCTTCACGTCACCACCAAAAAAAATTGCAGGCATGGCTTGAATCACTGTTTTGGGGATTTACTCCCCTGCTGGCGCTGATACTCTGGCTCTGTGCACAATATTTGGCTACATTTGTACATACCAGCATCTGGCAATTTCCCCACAATCCATCTGACGTCAACCAACATAGCAGTATATGTGCATTCGCAGCGTAGTGAAAATAACATGGCACCATACATCACCCTCAAAGATAAACACAGTCTCTGAATGATGCTCTGTATCATCTACGATAACTCTATTTATTCTACTAATAATAAGTTTTATCCTCTCGTCAATATAGACCAGGTAAACCTTGAATAATTCACCAGAATTACATAATGTCCCGACACAGCTCCATAACTGTGTTGTTTACCTGTATAAGCTCAGCACCACACTATAAATATACTTCATACATGATGTTTTAAGCATTAAAAGCTCGTTGCAAACTGTATTCTTACATGTAAAACAATTCAGCGACCCTACATAAATACATTCTACATACATTATACGTATTTTATACCATAACTCCAGCAATCTTTTCACCCTCTTCTCTATCACATGTCTTTTTTTTTTTTTTTTTTTTTTTTTTTTACAGAAAACTACTCGAAGTCCCTCCAAAATTCCTAGCACATAATTATGATTACTAATTTCTAACATATCCAGGTATTATTTTTCCGATTTTCAAAAAGCCCCTATTCTTAAGAATTACCAAAATTTGAAATTGAACTGCATGCTCGAATAAAGAAATTTTCTTATGAATTGAATGCTCTTTGCAGAGGAATATCAGACAGCACCAAAAATTTTCAAGGAAAAAGTTAAATTTGTGTATTGTACTCGCCATTTCAAAAATGACTCCCGATTTTGATGCCATACTGTCTGAAAAGTTTTAGTACATTGATTATGGTTTTTTTTCCCGATTCATTGATGCAGTATAGTAAAATGTATTTCTATTAGTAGTACAATAGTGAATGACTTACAAAAACTTAATATAGCAGACGCCTTGCAGCAGACGCATTCTTATTTTTGTAAGCGTTTCAGTTAATAAATTAATTTTCCCCAAAATATTTTAAAATACTTTCATCCTTAACATTTTTAATTTGTTGCATAAACCCTTCGAAGGCAAATTGAAAGGTTAAGGCAATGTTGTTCTTGTAAATAAAGATGATGAATCAGTGAAGTATGCCAAAATCTACCCAGCAAACAATTTGCTCTCGCAACTCCCACTTCAGAAGAGGAGCAAAAAAGGGGATGACCTTAATAACCCAGTAGCATTCTGACCTAATAAAAGGAACAAACACAACACCATACTACTTCCAGTGAATGAAACACGAAAGGGACACAAGGTTAAATTGAATAAACCTATGTCACATTTGCCCCCTTTGAAACTTAAAATTGTCAATATGACTATGATAAGTACAGTACGTACCCTCTAGGTACAATAGCACATAAAAAGAAGTGACGTGGTAAACAAAACTTTTAATATTAACAGTTGTGAGGAAACAATATAATTAGGCCTACAACAATTTTTTGCAGTCCAAACAATTAGTACAATTCTTCAACAGGAGCATTTCCAAAAAGATGCTTCCACGATGGAGGAAAACGCCACCGATCGCCAGATATTGTTTGTGGTACTATTCTCACCAAGTCATTCCAGTAGTCTGCAAGCAAAACTGAGTCTGGTATGTTATCACCTTCCGAACAGAATTTCAGTAAAATTGCAGAAGATATTTCCTGTTTGGTGCACATATCAAACAACACCTTTGCAAATCCACCACCTGGAATGCACAACTTCTCACCAATACTACTACCCAGCGTTGTGATATCTGCACACCTGCGCTTCTCTAATTCTTTCCAACCCAGCTGGGCAATTCTCTCTTCATGCTTTGAGAACAGATTCGCTGTCATTAGATAGCGTAGGGGCGTGCCACGAATTTGTTCATCACTTCTCTCATATTCATAGCTGCTTGTCAACATGATAACTTCCGCACATTCCATCTTTTGAATCCACTTCACAAGTTTTAGCAAAAAGTCATTCCTTAGTTGTTTAATTAGTGGAGAGCGAATCTGCATGAAAAGTAATTTCAAATTTTCAACTGCGAATATTTCGCAACCTATCATAAATGAACTAGACTGCAAATCATACGGATCACTTCCTACAACTGGGAGTATTGCGGGATGTAAAACATAACCTACTTTCACAGCAGTTAACGACGACAGTATCAAGTCTACGGCCAACTGACCAACATTGCCCACAGAAACTGATGGTAAAATAAAACTGTACCCCTTAAAAGCCTGATCTCTCAGTAATTTAAACGTACTCTCGATACTGTTGCTGTCAGCCATAATTTATAAAGTTTATAACAAGTAAAAACAGTAAATTTTTTTACCACGTAGGGCCAAATGCACCTGAAAAACCACAATGTTTGTAAAAAGTTATTCTCCAACTAATAACTGCAAGCTTGCAACGGCTTCCTTACGATCACCAGGCTTTAAAGACGAATCTGACGAAAGCGATGCATCATGACATCGTCATGTTTGTTTACTTTGTTACTACCCAATGCAGATTGAAGTCTGGTGGCCGAAATAAGCCTTCCCACAGCCATAAAGAAAAAATTCCAATAGTTATATAAACAATTTTCCAAAATATTTATTTTTTCTGTTGATTTTGAGTATCTCAGTTTGAAAATACGCGAACTTAAATAAAATACTGCATTGGCGTAAACCCGTAACACCTCAAATTGTTAAAATAACCAATACTTTTCTCATTTACCTACCCCAAAGGAACACGACTGTCAAAGTCACATGGTTAACAGAGATGAAAGTGTTTGTTTGTATTTTAATATTTGAATGACAAGTACTGTTATGTGTACAAAATTGAATTCAATAAAAGTGCATTACAAATTAGTTAGAGTAAATGTACATACACCTCTAAAGTATTTTTTTAAATCAGTTTTCTAACCTAAAAGCCAAACCACGCCTTATTTGCTAGCTGTGATGGCAGAAAATCAGTTTAATATTGAAACATAGAGAATAGTTGTGCGCAGCAAACGAGATTGGTCTACCTCGTCTTTAGTCTATGAATGGAACAATAGATGTATTTACTCTATGTTTTCCATAAGGTGTCTGATTCGTAAACATGTAAGCGTGACTGGCTGTATTATTGTTATTTTAGGAACTTGTTTTAACAGAATGTCCAAACAAATGACGTCAGTGCATGGTCTTTGCTGCTATTGGCCATGTCCACTGCGCGCCGCCGGCATGAATTGGGTTCATTCGTATTCAAGGTTGGCTTTCGCAAGGTCAGTTATCATTCTAGCAATTGGTACATTGTTTGGTAATTGGTCGCAGCACGACTCCTGTCCAAGTCGAGCGGTCGTCGTGCCTTACGCAGTTTGTGGCGAGACGGCGAGGGTGCATCATGACCAGAGAAACAGAATTGTCATCCAATGCGATTTATTTCGTGGGTGTCGACGTTGGTACAGGAAGTGTGAGAGCGGCTTTAGTTGATAATTGCGGAAAAATACATAAAAATTCAACTAAAGATACTAAAACTTGGAGTCCAAAGGCGGGGTACTTTGAACAGTCTACAGATGACATATGGTCGGCATGCTGTTCAGTTGTAAAGGTAAATCGCATCGTTTTATTGTGTTATGCCCATTTTGTATGAATTCTAATTACCAGAAAATTGTTGTTTAGTTCAAATTTTTTAGTATAGTGAGCAGTTTATTTTAGTAGGGGTGTGTGCATACGTGTACTTGTGTGTGTTTATATATATATATATATATATATATATATATATATATATATATATATATATATATATATATATATATATATATATATATATGGACAGAGGAAAGGAAGAAAAAACATAGTGAAATAATAAAGAGGTTTTGGGAATTAGGAATTGGGAAAAAGGATAAGAGAAAAAGGAAGTGAAGCAGTGATTGGCTCAAATTCACACGCTCTCCTAAAGGGGAATAATAGGAAATAATAATAATATATAGGCCGTATATCACAGAGGAGTTAACTGATAGAATTTTGTAACAATTCTTTTTCAAAAGAAGATAAATCTCCCTTCCTGTTTTAGTGTGTCACTATCATTACATTTATTCTGTATTGCATTCTACACCGCAACCCATTAAGGCTGGACCCACAGCCATCCGTCGCACCCATCATTCAATCATCCATCTGTGTTTTCATCCGTTATTGAAATCAATTCACAACAATCTGTCGTCCATCAGTCCTTCTGTACGGCAAAATTTCATTGTGACAACATAACATTGTGATCTTTCTTTAGTAAAGGTATATTTTGATTGGAATTACATTTTCAAGAGAAAAACATTTTAGGGAACTAATTTTTTTTATATGATTAGAATTTATACTGAATTATTATTTACATTTTCAATTTCTGCATTTACCACCAAAGATAGATAAAACATATCTACTGCCTTGCATTTTATTTCAAAGTGTGTATTTGCGTCTATGAAATGTTGCCAGAAGGCGGTGGCCCATCCATCCTTTGAAAGTTATAAATTTTGAGAAATATTTGACAAGTTGACAGATAGAAAAAAAAGTTGCGCTGCAATTGGTTGAAGATCATGTGACTGCCAGACAGATAGGCGACGGATGGTTGTGAGTCCAGCTTGAGTCTAGTTTATGATACTCTGTACCTTTTAATTGTTCTAAGTTATCATCTTATCCAGATTCAGAACACTACCTATGTTTATTTGGAACACACATCTTTCCAGCTTCTCATATCTGTCCACAATTTCAGCATAATTATTCTCTTCTGTAAGGGCCCTTTCTCGATGTCACATGTTACCCTTTAATTTTGTCACTCACTGTCTACTTTGTGGCAACTTCATCACCTGTATTCTGCAACATTAAATCACTATTGGTATCCAGAATGTTCTTTATGTGACTTCTTTGGAGTTGTGCGGTGCCTTTCAACTTTGTATCAGTCATGAAATACCTCTGCTTATATCCTTTTTTTTTACTTGACTTTCCTTTCTGGTAGATATAATCTTGTGCAGCTTTGCACAGTAGTATGTACTTACAGCACTGTAATTCCCCCATAGTTGCAGCTTTCTTCCTCACTACTCTGCATTTTCAGACTTCAGTCATCCTTGCCACCTGCTTGCCTTTCATTATCAGGGGTGCTTCCTCCACATCCCTCTACATTGTATCTATTGTGTATCATTGAAATTTTGCAACTCTGTCTGCCTTTCTGCCTGTTCATCCATGGTGATCATCCCCCCCCCCTCTCCCCCCTATCAAAATACTTTCAGTTCCGCCTTGCACCACAATTCTCATTCTTGCCCACCATTCTAACATTCTTCTCTCCATCTCTTCTTCAACAGTTGTTGACCTTTCTGCAGATTTTTTTTTTTTTCTGCAATATTTTTGCTCCCTTCCCCTTCCATTCTTTCTTTTAGCCATATTTTCCTAAGTTTGTCTCCTGACCTGTGATCTTACCCCTCTTTCAAGGCCTGGTTTATTTGTACCCCATGCCATCTTCACTTTTTTTTATTTCACCAAGGTTATTCTTTTAATTATTTTTTTAGATTTTCTCTTCTTCTTGGGTCAATGTTCTTAATCCAATTCAATCCTTCTAATGTCTATATTTATTCCAGGAACTCCTCCGTACATTTCTTCTGCAGTATTCAGGAATACCTGGATTCAATTCCTGGTTGGACTGTCTGGATTTTGGTTTCTAATAGTTAACTGGTATTCCATGCTTACCTGTCTGTTAGCACTGTCCTCTTGTAATTTCTTTGCATCATCTACTCTATTGGCCTCCCTTCATTAACACGTTTCTTTTACAAAGATCCAGCATTTCTGTGTCTTTTGTCTATTTATCCAACCCTCTGCACTTGTACTTTTATTCTCTTTGTCACAAACTGTGCATTCAAATCATCCAGTATTACTGTGTTATGTTCATTTAGATTAATTTGTAGTTCCTCTTTAATTTCTTTGGTTTTTATAATTGCTCACTCTCCCACGAGTACCTACACCCAGAGTAGAGTGTTAAAAAATTGGGTTTTGCTGTGTTGGGGACACAGCCATTTGTTTTGCATGAATATGTCTTTGTTGACTCTCTCAGATGCCCTATGTTATTTTTACGTTCTTGGTACCGCTTCGTTCAATCATATGGGGTTGTATGGGTATCACTGGATTGCTTTTGAGATGCTCTTTCCAACCATATAAAATTTCTGTATTTCAACGTGACTTTTTGACTAGTATATGCTGAAATTGTGTTAAGTTTTCTTAAGTTTTTACATTAAACGCATACAATTTCACCATAACCACGTCACACAAATGTTTTTACACACGTAATTGATTGATCTTGACGAGAGCTGTCAATTGAAACCTAAACGAACATCGTAGCTTCTCCTAGTCAAAAGTTATACTACGCGGAAGTTATGAGACGCTGCCGAAACTAACTCAAAATTGTCCCCCCCCCCCCCCCCCTACAATGCTTCGCAGTCCTGACTCAACATAACATATTTTTTTGATCCTTTGGCAATTGAGTAGTGTAATTGAATTTTGAATGTAGACGATAGATTCAGAGCTGCAATGCCAAACTGTATCCCCCGATTTTATTATCAGATTTTTGGATTGCCTTCCACTAGAGTTACAAATTTAAAGATGTATTTGTGTCAAAAGGTTAAGTATCGGAACACCTCTACTTTTTAGGTATTTTTGTGTTCCCGGCACCACTTCACTTGAACATTTGGGGTTTTATGGGTATCACAGGATTGCTTTTGAGATGCTCTTTCCAACTGTATATAATTTCTGTATTTCGCTTCATATGGGACAGAATAGTTCTAGGCATATGAGAGAACGGTTTTCAAGAGCGTCTGTTGCAAGAACCAGACTTGGCATTGACCAAAGCCATTGAGCAGTGTCGGGTGGCTGAACTAGGAGATACACAGTGGTTGGGGAAAGTTCGGGATATAATTAACAAACAGACTGCTCAGAGATATACAGTTAAAAAAGAAAAGGAAGACAGTGTGGCTAGTAGTACTTATCATTGCAAATACTGTAGGAGGATACACAAGAAGAAGGAATGTCCAGCATATGGGAAAGCTTCTCATAAATGTAAGAAGATGAATCATTTCTCAGTGGCATGCATGCAAAATGTTGCGGAGGTTAGGGTACAGGATAACCTAGAATAGTTCTTTGTTGACACAGTGGAATCTGTGCTGGTCAAACCAAAATCTGAACGAAATAGCAAAACGACTGTGGGGGGGGGGGGGTAGATACTGTTAAACAGATGCATTGAGAGTGGATACAGGCAATAACCATGGTGGACAAACAAATAGCTTTTAAGTTGGACACAGGTTCGGAAGTTAATATAATTCCACAAAGAATTTTGCAGTCTGTGGATGAGTTGAGTGAAACAAAGACAAAAGAAATTACACTTGAAGGTTTTGGTGGGACAAAAGTGAAATTACTAGGTGTAGGGACTCTGAGCTGTTCAGTAAGTAAATCAGAAACATAACATTGTAACCTGGAATTTATTGCTGTGGATAAAGAACATTGCAAATTGCCCATTATGGGATCACCTGGGTATGCAACTCTGGGTCTTGTGTCTCGAGGATGTGTAGAGAGTGTACAGGCACGGGGTTTGACAGAGGACAGCTTCAGGTCAATGTGCCCTGGCATCTTCAAAGGGACAGGCTGTATAGAAGCTGAATGTCGTCTGCAAACAAATCAGTTAGCAAAGCCAGTAGCGAAACCACCGAAGAGAGTACCGATATCTCTGAAGGAGAGGCTTCAGAAAAAATTATTAGAACTGGTGTCATTAGGAGTAATCACCAGAGTGAATCAATCTACTTGCTGGGTGAGCAACTTGACAATTGTGGAAAAAAAGGGACGTTTCTCTGAGACTATGTCTATATCCAACAGCACTAAATGATGCCTTCTATAGAGAGTTTCACATAATTCCAACTCTGGAAGACATGAGCAGTAAACTGAAAAACAAGTCTGTGTTTACTGTGTTAGATCTAAAAGATGGATTTTATCAGTTGCCTCTTAATGAGGAATCAAGCCACCTTTGTACATTCAGCACTACGTTTGGCACATACAGATTCTTAAGGCTTCCATTTGCATTGTCCTGTACTCCTGAAATTTTTCAATGTGTAAATGAAGAAAATTTTGGAGACATCCCTGGGATCATTGTTTATTTTGACGATTTACTAGTCTCAGGAGAAGATGAGCAGCAGCATGATGACATAGTAAAAAAGGTTGCTGAGAGAGCTACAGACTTAAATGTGAAATTCAATGTGAATAAAATGCAATTCAAGAAGATTGAGGTGAAGTATTTTTGGCATGTGTTCTCAAAGGAAGGAGCGAGGCCAGACCCAGACCAGGTACATGCAATACAAGCCATCAAAACACCCAACAATAAGGAGCAACTGCAACGGATCCTGGGGTATATTAGTTATCTGAGGAAATTTCTACCAAATTTGGCAACTATCGTTGCTCCATTAAGAGACGTCTTAAAGAAAACCAGTGAGCGGCTGTGGTTGCCAGTTCACTCAAAGTATTGTCAAAAGTGAAGGCCTTAGTCAGCACAGCACCTATATTGGGAATTTTCAACCCTGATAAAGTGGTCTCCCTGCAATGTGATGCCTCGAAAGATGGGCTTGGCTGCTGCTTGATGTGTGATGGACAGCCTGTCAGTTTCGCATCTCGCAGTTTGTCACCAACAGAGCAGAACTATGCGCAAGTCGAAAAAGAAATGTTAAGTATAGTTTTTGCAGTAAAAAAATTCCATCTTTATATTTATGGGAGAGCTGTCACCGTGCATACAGACCATAAGCCATTGGTGCCAATTTTCAAGAAAAACCTGACTGATATCTTCTCTGCAACGTTACAGCGAATGAGAATACGCCTCTTGCGGTATTCATTGATGGTGGAATATCTTTCGGGAAAATTGATGCACTTTGCAGATTTGCTATCCTGATCATTCTTACCTGAGTGTGACCCGTCAAGTGAGGAGCTGTCACAGGAAATGGTGCACTTGGTAAGTGTGGGGGATACACTGCAGGTTTCTCCAGCCAGGAAGAAACAGTTCCAAATTGAGACGGCCAGAGACTATGGGCTCAGGGAAGTGATGAACTATTGCAGAGTGGAGTGGCCTGAACATAAATGAGTTGTGAACTCACAGGCACAATTGTTTTTTGTGCAACGGCACAGCCTACATGTGGAACAAGACTGGGTTTTTCTAAGTGATCGAGTTATTGTGCCGCACACTTTGCAAGAAGCGATGCTGAAATTGCTGCATGAAGGGCATCTTGGCATTGAAACGACAAAGTCACGAGCACGACAGATGCTATATTGGCCCAAAATGTCAAATGACATTGAGAACCTCATGAATAGTTGTGTCCTGTATCAAAAACTCCACAACCAGTGTTCGCGAGAACCCCTCATTCCTCATGCTGTTCCAGACCTGCCTGTTGAGAAAGTGGTGGTGGACATCTGTGATTATGGAGGTAAAAGTTACTTGGTGGCGGTTGATTACTTCTCGAAGTGGATTGAGATGGTTCCCATTCCGAAGCCAGTGATGTAATCAAGAACATGAAATCCTTGTTTGCAACACATGGTGTCCCAAAAGAAATAGTATCTGACAACATGCCTTTCGGCTTGTATTTTTACAAGCAGTTTGCTCAACAGTGGTGTTTTGAGATAGTAATGAGCAGCCCTCGCTACCCTAGATCGAATGGACAGGCAGAAAGGGTGGTGCAGGTTGTCCAGAACATGCTGACAAAGTGTTCTGGCCAAAAAGATGAGCTACCGATAATGTTGCTTGAACACAGAAATACCCCACTGTCAGGAGTTGGCTAACGCCAGCACAGCTTCTAATGTGTCGAAGGACTCTGACAAAGTTACCAATGAAACAAAAACTACTTCACCCTCACCTGAACACAAAGGTGACTAGTTTCTTAAAGGCAAGGCAGCTAAGAAATAAACAGCAGCATGACTGTCAGGCAAAAGAAAAAGAAGTGTTTCATCCTCAGAATAGAGTGTTACTGTGGAGGGGTGGTGAATGGACACCGACAGAAGTTGTGGCACCAGCATCAACTCCAAGGTCATACTGGGTACGCAATGAGAATAATAGTTTCCTCCGAATGAATTCCATTCATCTAAGAAAATCTAATCTCTGTCCAGAGGCTCATGCTAGAAAATCTAGCCTGGGACCCGAATGTAAGGGGTTTCCTATAGAAGAAATGAGTGAGCAGTCGAGTCATGGGCAAATGGAGGAACATGCTGATGGAGACACTCACCAAGGAGGGGCACGGCATCACAAGGAAGAGAGAAGGCAGAGGTAATGATGGAGACAGCTGAGGACATTGATATACATCAGCTGAAGTCTACGAGGTCAGGTCATGTGGTGAAAGTGCCAGCGATGTACAGAGATGGATACCAAAGTAGCTAAGGAATATTGCGGAAGAATAACAAGGGACACTTGTAACATTTCTTAAATGTAGGACTGATAGTGCTAAGATGACTGTGTAGTGTTTTTTCCAAAGGCATTTTAATTTGTTTTGTTTTTCAAGAGTAGTAGTTAATAAGTGTATTGTTTCCAGGGTCATTTGTTAATTTGAACTGTACCTCTCATTACCAGTATGTATGCCCACTGAATAGGTGATTGAAGGTTCTGTTGGTAGGTTATTCAAAATACATTTGTAAGAAGGGAAATTATGTGAATATAGTCAGAGTGTGGGGATTACTGTGACAAGGTTGGCAGTCGTGACGTGGCATAAACAGTAGTAGTGTTGATGTCAAGATGTGGTCCTGTAATAATGAGTGATAAAAATGAAATAATGAAGTACAGAGAAACACGACAACCGATACTTGGTATCGGTATCGGAACACCTCTACTATTTAGGTTTTTTATGTTCCCGGCACTGCTTCACTTGAACAAATGGGGTTTTATGGGTATCACTGGATTGCTTTTGAGATGCTCTTTCCAACTGTATACCATTTCTGTATTTCGACTTGGCTTTTTGACAAGTATAGGCCAAAATTGTGTTAAGTTTTCTTAATTTTTTACATTAAATGCATACAGTTTCACCATAACCATGCCACACAAATTTTTTATGCACGCAATTGATTGATTTTGTCAAGATCTGTCAATTGAAACTTAAACGAGCTTCATAGCATCTCCTAGTCAAATGTTATACTACGTGGAAGTTATGAGACACTGTAAAACAAACTAAAATTGTGGCGCACCCCCCTTCGCCGTACATGATACTTCGCAGTCCTCACTCAACATAACATCTTCTTTGATCTCCTTTGGCAGTTAAGTGGTATAATTGAATTTTGAATGTAGGCAATAGATTCAGAGCGGCAATGCCAAACTTTATCCCCCAATTTTGTTATCATCGGATGTTCTGGATTGCCTCCCACTAGGGTCGCAAATTTGAAGATGTATTCGCGTCAAAAATAGTATTATTCGTGGCAAAGGGAAATTACATAGTTGGGTTATGAAAAGAGAGGAAAAGTATTTTATGGCAAATAACTCCACAAGTCCAAGTGCTTGTAGCTCAAATACCTCATAGAAAAAATTCTGTTGGGGTATTAATGTAAGGAGTTTGTTTAGTAGGTATTTATTTTACAGTGGATGACATTCCGGAAAGCAAATTATTGTGTAAACCCCCACTGTAATTAGCTTAACTCCCCTTCCTCATTTCTTCATCACTCTTTATTTCACCCATGACTATACAGATATGACAAACCCTATTCTTTATCTCCACCATATTTATTCTACTACTTCCTGTTTTTCCCATTACCAACTTCAGTCACCTAACTTTCCAACCTGCACCACATCATATCTTCTTTGACAGGCTAGCTATGTGCTTACTGACAAATAGTAATTCAGTTCTTTTGTTTTACAAATTTAGTCTCAACTTCATTTTCACTGCCCTGCCACACCTCGTCCTCACTGGTGCCTTCTCTACTCTTGGCCACCCTTTCCATCCTTCTTCCTCCCATCCTTCTTTCTCATCGTTTTTGCTGTGCTCCATGTTCTTCTTTCTGTTCTGCACTGCCTTCTTTACCCCTTTCTTGTAATCTCTTCTGTGGTTGGAACTGCTTTCTCTCCTTCCCTGGCTTCTGAGCATCCACTATGACCTCTGGTGGATACTCTCTTGATATCTTTTCTTCTGTCGAAAATCTCCATGCTTCATTTTTGCCCTCTATCTCCTTGTGATTCATCTCACCCACACTTTTCAGGTAGTGCTTGTTTCTTCGGATCACTCTTCCACCTGACGACACAAGGTTTGATCTCGGAGTGTCTACTTCTGCCATACTTTATCGTGGATCTGTAATGGAGTATGTGCATACTCGGTGGTGTCTGTTGAAATTGTTCCTTTGGCAGCGTTTTGCTTCTCTATGTATAGCTGCAAACTCTTCTTTGTTCCCTGTGAATAGTTGTAGGCTCTCTTGTGCTGCATAAAGGTATCTCTCAGTAATCTACCCATAAGAAGTTGAGCCGTGCTATATTTAAGACCTGACACTGGGGTGTTGCCATATGTTAATAACACCATGTGTGGGTCATCAGATCTTTGAATTATGTTTTTAACATTCTTCACTGCCGCTTCCACTTGACCATTACTCTGGGCATGTTTTGGGCTACTTGTGATGTGTGTAAAGCCATATTTTTTGGTGAATGCTTTGGATTCTTGGGAACTGTATTGCGTTCCGTTGTCCAATCTAAGTACTCTGGAAATTCCTTGTCTGCAGAAGGCTGCTTGGCATCGTGATATTGTTTTTGAAGCTGAAATGTTAGGTACCTCAAATATTTAAGGGTATTTTGAATAGTAGTCTATCATAATGATGTACCGGTAATGCTTCCCCTTGCGTTTTGCTAGATCAATACCTACTACCTCCCATGGTGCTTGAGGTGGTGGAGAGTGCATGAGAGGCTAAGGTCTATTTGTTTTCTCTTTTATACATGTTTCGCAGCTGGAGATACACGTTTTTTGTCATTTGTAATGCCTGGCCACCACACCGTAGCTCAAACTCGTTCTATGCACTTCTTGGTGCCCATGTGCCCTATTTGAATTTTTGTCAACATCCCCTTCCTCAGTGCAGTCTGTATTACTAGAGTGGTTCCCTTCATTAGCAATCCTCTGATTATGGATAGCTCCCCTTGTACTGACCAATGACCTGGCATGAAACTGGTGCTGCAGATAGTTTCTAAGGCCATCTTTCCTGCACAAGTTTTTTTTAGCTCCTTGTATGTGGTATCTGCCATTTGGGTCCGTAGTACTTCTTGGATCCGGGTGGCTGGGAACTCCGCCATGAACTGGGATTCAAATACTTCAATCTCTGAAATGTTCAGTTCATCCTTTTCATCTGCAGCTCCGACGGGGTACCGTGAAAGTGTATCTGGTGTGTAAAACTGCTTCCCAGCCACGTGCTGTATTTTATATGAATATCTCACCAGCCTCATCCTGTATCTCTGCAGCCTGGGTGGCAGTTCGTCTACACTCTGTTTGCCTAGAATGGACACTTAAGGTTGATGGTCTGCCCTGAGTATTATGTTTTGCCAAGGATGTACATATTGAATCTCTCGCATGCCCATGTAAGTGCTAATGCTTCTTTCTCGGTTTGTGCATGCTTTTTCTCTATCTCTGACAGTGATCTTGATGCATAAACCACTGATTTCCAATTATTGTTTTCATCTGGCTGTTCCAGGACTTTTCCTAGTCCATATGACGATGTGTCTGCTCCAATACAGAAGTCTGCATTTGGATTGTAGTACAACACTGGCGGACTACACATAAGTTCCTTGATGCTCTTAAATGATGTTTCTTGTGGTTGTCTCCATACAAACTCATTGTCTTTTCTTAATTGTTGTCGCTACGGCTCCGTAACAGAAGCTAATTTCGGTGCAAACTTCCCCACGTAATTTACCATCCAAAATTGTCCTCACATCCTTAATAGATTGCTACCTTGTCATCTCTTGAATGGCCTCTATTTTAGCTGGACCAGCTTCAGTTCCTTTGTTAGACACTATGTGACCCAGAAACTTAACCCTACTTTTTGCGAACGTTTAACGTGATCCCTGTTGCTTCTATTTTTTTCAAGACTCTGTCCAGGTTTCCATTATGACTCTTCTCATTTGACCCCCAGACAAGGATATCATCCATAAGACATATTACGTTGGGATTGTCTGCCAGAATGAGGGACATTTCCCTGTGGTAAAACTCTAGTGCACTTGTATTCCGAATGGCAGTCTGTTAAAACAGAACTTACTAAACAATGTAATGAATGTAGTGAGAAGCCTAGACTTTTCTTCTAGTGGTTCTTGCCAATACCCGCTATTAGCATCAAGCTTCAAAAACATTCTGGCGTTTTGGAGGCGAGCAAGGGACTCTTCTACTGTAGGTATGGTCATACGTTTCCTTTTAACTGAGTCGTTGAGCCTTGTCAAGTTTACACATAACCTTATTTGGCCATTTGGTTTAGGAGCTATTAATATTCCGGCGCACCATTCCGTGGGGCAGTCACCCGGGGAGATAATGCCCATCGTTAGAAGTCTATCCAATATCTGTTTCAATTTTGGCTGAAACGGGATGGCAATTCTTCGAGGACATGTGACTTACTGGTTGTGCATCACCCCTCAGTTTGATCTCGTAGGGAACTTTCATTAACCTTAACCCTCTGAAAAGTTAGGGGTATTTTTCTCTTGGGTTGCTTTCATGTACGAACCCTACTTCCTTGATCCATCGTAGTATTCCTAAAGCCTCTACTGCCGGCCGGCCTAGTAATGGTTCTTTTAAGTTTTTCACAATGTACTCCTCTTGAGTCACTTTGATCCCTCTCCACATTAGAATTGTTTTCCGTTTACCTAGAATGTTTATTGGTGTATTACATGGCCTACCAAATTTGTATTTTCTCTTTCCTTCTGCCCTATATCTTATATGAACCTGCTGACGGTATCGGGAATTACCATAACGTCTGCTCCTGTGTCAATTTTAAATGATACTTCTTGTCTCCCCATCTTTACTCTTGCTCTCCAGGGTGGACTTACTCTTTCTTTACTGTTTACCGTGGTGAGGAACAAATCATCTTGCAAGCTATAACTGTGAATTTCTGAAATATGTTTTAGTTTATCCCTTGCTTTACATACTCTCATGAAGTGTCCCATTCTCCTATGCCACAACCACTGCATTTCTCAGTAGGCGCCTTTCTCTATGAGCTTTGTCATAGGCACCCCCGCACCTATAACATTCTCTAACACCTTGGAAGTTTGGCCCATTATTGTTCATTTTGGTTTTCTGATATATTTGGTGATTCTGTTGACCTCTGCTCCCTTGACTGGCATTAACACTTACTCTATCAATATTTTCCTCTACCGTTGTTTCCCTTGTTTTTTTTTTGTACCACTGCCTGTTGTTCCCTAGCTGCTTCCGACTGTCTCACCTTCATAACCGTACTTTCCAAGGTTAGGTTGTCATCCAACTGTAATGATTCAGACAATTTTTTGTCTTGAATTCCTACCACAAATCTATCACGCACCAATTCATTCCATAATGTTTTGTATTCACAATGTTCAGCAAGTATGTGTAAAGCCGTCATAAAAGAATCCACCAATTCGTCAGTCACTTGTGAACGAAGGTTAAACTTAGCCCGTTCGTAAATTACGTTTCTCCTCTAAATGAAATTTGAATCCAGTCGTTTCATGATCACCTTGTATGACTTCCTATCCTCCTCAGACAGGTGGAAGGAGTTTAGTATTTCCTACGCTTCTGGCCCTGTTACATATAGTAGTGTACTAACCTACATTTCTCCACTTTTCTTCTCCAATCCACTCACCAGCCTATACCTCTGAAATATTTTCATCCACGTGCACCATTCTGCTGGTTTTCTGCAATCGAAGTTGGCCATGGAGAAAGCATATGCCCCGCTTCCGCCATTGTTTGCTTTTTTTTTATTTTTTTTTATTTTTTTATTAAAATCCTAGTTCTGACACCATGTAATGAGCTTAACTCCCCTTCCTCATTTCTTCATCACTTTTTATTTCAACCATAACTATACAGACATTACTACAAACACTATTCTTCATCTCTGCTATATTTATTCTACTACTTCCTGTTTTTACCATTACCAACTTGTCATCTAACTTCCCAACCTGCACCACACCCACCATCATATAATTTTGTCACCATAGACTGGATTATGGCAACTTAAATTTTAATATTGTTTGATAATACATTATAATAATATTTGATAATATACATTTTGTGTGTCCTGTTATCTTTCCCAATTCTGTACTGTTGCAAGTAGCTGTTGACAATATATTGTATTTACAGGATGTTACTGAAAATATTCCTGCCACAAATGTGAAGGGTATTGGATTTGATGCAACGTGTTCCCTCGTTGCAGTGGATGTGAATGGAAAACCTCTTACTGTCAGTCCAACTGGTAATATATTTTCATATACTAGCATACAATGATGAGTGTCAAAGCATTCATGGTTTTGTATATGAGTTCAAGGACAGTTGCATGTTTAGTGTAACGTATGCTTACAGGTGAAAATGCACAGAATGTTATTCTGTGGTTGGATCACAGAGCCATTGAAGAAGCCAATTTCATTAATGATCTTGGCCATTCTGTGTTGAAGTACGTTGGGGGTACAATTTCACTGGAGATGGAGACCCCTAAATTGCTGTGGCTCAAGAAGAATCTCAAAGAGGAGTGCTGGAACAAAGCTGGCATGTTTTTTGATCTACCCGACTTCTTAACTTGGCGAGCTACAGGAGTAGACTCAAGGCAAGTGAAGGAATCTGAAATAGCCTTTATACATTAGAGAAATAGGTGAAATGTAAGTGTGCATGTTCTTCCTGCTTTCAAGCAGTGCCAACAAGCATGAGAAGAGGCTGGTGCTAATTTTGGAGTTAATTGGTACATCCGGTGCAGCATGATGCTGTATTGTCGCTATAATGAAAACCTGGTGTCTTGACTGATGTAACAATACCTATGTAAACAAATTAATATTATGGTAAACAATGGATGCATCTAACAACATGAAAGCAGAAAGCAATCTGTGTTTTATATTGTCTATTAAGAACTACTATAAGTAATCATAAGTATGCACACGTGCACGTAAAAAGTTTGTTTATATGTAAAAATATTTATTTTGTTCATCTATCTCCATCCATGCCTTCCAGATTTTTGGGGTTCATGTTCTGGTATATGACATATAACTCTGTGTTCTTCCAAAATTAAGTGTTCCTCGCAGAATTTCATATTAGAGTAATACGTGACAATTTGTACAATTTGAAAGTCTTACTCAAAACAGAAACAGGAGCATTTGTTGTAGCCCTTGATCACCCCTGTTATATTTATTCTGCATCACTACATCTGTACTTGGCTAGTCTCCAGATGAGCCACCACGACACTGATTATTATCAACAACACACGTGTCCAAAAACACAACACACTACTAGTCAGCCATACTATACTCCCCTTTCCATTTCAGAATTTAACACTTATAAATTTAGCATGTTTGGTACTTTAACTACTTGATTTGTACATCTGCCCTGCAGAGCGCTCACTGGCGTTTTCACAAGAAATCCTCTGAACTCTTCATCTTCTTCATCACTCTCACTTCTCTTCCAGTCTGCTGTGCTGCTCCCTGAACTCCCTGATTCCTCCTTGTTCTGCTGGCCATCTCACTGCAGCCTGGTGGCTCTCTTCATCATCTTTCTTGGAGGCTGGATTCCCCGACTCCCTCTGAAGATCCCAGTTTTCCTCTTGTGTCATGCTGCCTTCTCCCCTCTCCTGTGCCTGTTCACCTGTTCTGGTCCAAGGCTTCAAATGATCCGCGTGCACTAACTTGACCTTGTCACCCACCTGTACTTGATATGTAACAACACTCACCCTTCTTCTAATCACCGCTTGAACCCGCCTGGTATTTTCCCCCTTCAATGTTTTTACCAGAACCGTATCACTTTCTTGAAACACCCTAAGTGAGCCTCACTTTCTGTCCAATCAGCGCTTCGTGTGCTCTTGCTTTTCTGCCATCTCCCTTGAGAGCGACGGTTTTAGCAGTGCCAAGCGGTTTCGAGGGTGCCTCTGTAGAAACACTTCTTCTGGGGTTTTCTTGGTTATGGAATGTGGAGTGTTCCGGTATGCAAATAAAAACACATCCAGTCTATGCTGCAATGTGCGTTGCTGCTGCATTTGCTGGTCTTCTTGCAGCTGCCGTTTGAGTGCTAATTTGACGTCTGTACCTGCCGTTCCGCCGCACCATTCGATTGTGGGTGATATGGGGGGGGGGGGGGGGGGCTTGACATGTTTCACACCATTGGAAGACAAAAAGCCACCAAACTCCTCTGACTGAAAAGGTGGTCCATTGTCAGTTACCACTACCTCTGGTAACCCAAATGCTGCAAATAGTGTTCGTAACTTTTCCACCGTATGACTTGCTGTAGTTGCAGACATTGGTATTATTTCTAGCCACTTTGAAAAGGCATCAATCATGATTAGAAACTTATGTTTATGCCCCTCTGCAAAATCCAGGTGCACCCTCTGCCATCTTCTCCTCAGTCAGCTCCAAGGATATAGTGGTACCAGAGGGGCAGCATTTTGGCTTAACTGACACACACCACATTGCCGCACCTCATCCTCAATCTGGCTGTCCATACCAGGCCACCACACATAACTGCGAGCCAACATTTTCTTCCTGGTAATTCCAGGGTGCTCTTCGTGTAACAACTTGACAACTCTTTCATGCAACACCTTTGGAATTATGATTCTGTTCCCCCATAGCACACAATTCTGCTCCATGGACAGCTCTAACTTTCTGGCGGCATAAGGCTGCAGCTCTGGTGCCACTGTTTTAGGCCACCCCTGCAGAATGGGATCAGACAACTTTGACATCACAGCATCCCATTGAGTAGCTTCTGCAATATCCGCAGCATCTAACGGATTGTCCTGAAATGGTGCAAAGATAAAAATGTTCACCAGCCATGGCTCACCAATTTCTTCCTGCACCTTTGGTGATGGCAAACGAGATAATCAATCTGCATGCCTAATCTCTGCGCTCTGCTTATATTTCACTTCATACTGGTAGGCTCCCAACATCAATGCCCAACTCTGTATTCTGGCAGCCGTCATTACTGGTACCCCCCGTTTAGTACCAAACAATGCAGTTAAGGCTTGATGGTCCATTACCAGTACAAACTTGGGGCCATACAAATAGTTGTGAAACTTCTTCACCGCAAACAACAAACTCAGGGCCTCTCTTTCCACTTGACTGTATCCTGCCTCTTCTTTTGACAAGGTTTTAGAGGCAAAAGCTATTGGGCATGGTATGAGCCAGCACAGTTTCGACTCCGTACGCACTTGCATCTGCTGTAACCACAGTTGGTAACATTGGGTCATACAGCACTAGTACTGGGCTCTGTATTAACAACATCTTACTCTTCTCGAAAGCCATCATGCAGTGAGATGTCCATCGCCAAGGCTGGTCTTTTTGCAACAGCACATACAACGGATGCAATAAGGTGGTTAGGTTAGAACTTGCCATAGAATTATCAATAACCCCAAATATGAACAAGGTTCCAAAACATCTCTTGGGGCCGGGACCTCCTGAATCACTTTTACCTTCTCTTGCATGGCTTGAATGCTCTCACTTGACAGTTTATGTCCTAAGTAAACAACACTTTTACAGAGCAATTTACATTTATCCTTCTATACACGGTTTCCATACATCTTCACTCTCTTAAATACCTCAGCCAGCTTGTCACGACCCTCTTCTAGACTAGAACCTACCACCAAAATATCATCCAGATAAGCATACACTCCATTTATACCTTTCAGATCCTGCTCTATTTTTTTTCTAAAAGATGCATTGAGCACTACAAAACCCAAAAGGCAATGGTGTATAGAAAAACAATCCTTTGTGTGTGTTAATTGTCAGCAAAGGCTGGCTTTGCTTGTTGACTGGCAGCTGGGTATAAGCTGAATGCAAGTCAATGACTGAGAAAACCTTTCCTCCAGCTATTTCACTAAAAATATCAGCTGGTTTTGACAGGGAGTAATGATCCATCTCAACTAATGGACTCAATGTAACTTTAAAGTCATAGCACAACCTAACCCAGCCGTCTTTTTTCCTGACACACATTACTGGGGTTGCGCACTGTGACTTACTCACTGAGATATTGCTCCTGATTTTACTAACTTGTCAATCTCGGCTTCCAACGCTGCTTTCATTGTGAAAGGTACTTCCCTAGCTTTGCAAAACATCGGAATGGCTCCCTCTTTGAGTACTACATCAGCTTCAGCACCCAAAATAATTCTTATCCTTGGTGTAAACAATGGCTTTTACTCCAACAATAAATCACCGCTGATCGCTTCTCGATCGGATGAAAAGCTTTTACTATCCAGCACCTGGATATGTGGTCACCTCCTTCGTTCATTTCGCCCCATAATGTTTTTCCAGTCCAACCTCAGTGATGTCTACCAATTTCTCCCCAACAGCGTGGGTAACAATTTACCCTGGCTATCCACTACCACCATGGGCAGTCATTTGCTGACCTTGGTATTCCACCGGAACTTGAAACTTTCCCATGATTTGTAATGTTTGTCCAGAGTATGTACACAAAGCCAACTCTGTCGTCGTCAGCTTACATGGTTGTAATTTTGCCTGGTAGGTACTGTCTGAACACACCGAAACCACCGCCCCAGTGTATTATCATTCGCTCATGCTGACCGTTTAGTAGCAAATCTACTGTAAAACTATTGGCCTGACCTGTTACTTCGTTAAAATCAATATTGAGGAAGTCCAGCTCTACTAGATTTGCCTCCGTCACGCAGTGTGCTTCTTGGGCCCTACATGCTCTTTTAATATGCCCCCTTTTTTTACAGGCATTGCAAATATAGTTGGCAAAGGGACATTGTGCTGCCAAATAATTTGCACTATTACACCGGTAACAATTTCTACTTCCTCTTAGACTGACCTTCGGCCTATAAATTGTCCCTCCTCACTACCCTGTGCCCCCACCATTTCTTGATGTGACAGCATATGCTCCCTTCGCATCCCGATCAGAGTCCTCTACCTTGTGTTGCACCATCCCTGGTCTCATTTCTTTGGAATGTCACAAGGCCGCTTCCATTATCGGTGCTTTCTCCAATGCAGACTTGAAGGTTATCTTATCTTTTACTAACAGCTTCTGCACAATGTCCTTGTTTCCTAATCCGCTCACAAATGTCTTCCGCAAAGCCTCATCCAGAAATTGACCGTACTCACAGGCCATTGACATCTTTTGTAGGGTTACTGCATATTGTGAAATGCTCTCGCACACACCTTGCTTCCTATGCAACAATTTTACGTGCTCTGCAATCACAATTTTCTTGGGCGCATAATGGGTTGTCAGTACCTTCACCAGCTCTGCATACGAATTTGTTTCCAGCTTATCAGGTACACACAAGTTCTTTTAACATCGCATACGTTTTGGGGCCTAGCAACGTTAAAAACAAACTACACTTTTCCTCTTCTTTGACCTTGTTGGCTTTGAAATAATGTTCTAGCCTCGTCACGTAGCACTCAAATTCCCTTTCCTTGCTGTTAAATTCTTCTATCTTGCCTAATGACATCGTGTCTTATCTAATATGGCCCTTCCGCCTGTTTTAACGTGCGCCCCCAACTCCAGCACAACAAAAAAAAAACTATGCCACTTCGTCCTGCTACCCTATATCACTTGATTATGTCTCATTTTTAATTATCGCTTCACCGGGCTAAAAATCCTATTCTCATCGCCAGTTGTTATATTTATTCCGCATCACTACATCTGTACTTGGCCAGTCTCCAGACGAACCACCATGACACTGACTATTGTCAACAATACACGAGTCCAAAAACACAACACACTACTCTAATCAGCCATACTACAATCCCTAAGCTTCCTACCAAACATCTACTCCACTATAACGAAAATATAGTACTCTCATGTTACGAATGCAATGTAGCAGAATGAAAAATTATTTATACTGTATTCTGAAAGTGTGTCACTCCTGAGATTTATAACATGTCGACATCACGTGCTGGTTGTCTGTGATTAGCTGAAATATTATTTCTAATGTGTTGCACCTGTCATGTTGTAGCCATTGCACCAATATAAATCCAGCATAAAGCTGGCAGCTCTGCTTGCAGCGTACATGTGTTGTTTTGACCAACCCATAGAATGGATAAGGTGAAATATGAGATGGAGGTGGAGCAGGTGATGATGGAAGTCCATAGTCTTACATGATCCTATCCTCTGTACGGAGAAATACAGTGGGAAGGTATTTATTGTTAGGTAGAATGCTGGCTTGCTATCCTCGAGAGGAAACAAGCCTCAGAAACATTGTGGACTAGCCAAGCATACTAAGGCTCATGTGATGAGAAGGCTTGACAGGTGCTGGTTTGTGCCCATCTCTCACCATGACGTAGGTGGTATACAAATATTTCAAAGCCAACTACAAATGGGGTGCTCTGTCATCTTCAGTTTTTATTTTACATAACCATGCAAAGCAAAATTTGTATAGATATTTTCATTTGATAAAAATAGAAATTAATGGTAACTTTTTGAAATTGGTTCAATCTGTTAGTGTGAGACAAAAATTTAGTCCTAAAAGATAAAATCAATTATGGACAGCTTTAAAATTTATTTAAAAAAATTGCAGAACTCAAATATGTTTTTATTAACAATATGGTGTCTCATTTTTAGATGTTGTAATGGTCTTTATGTACAGAATTTCAGTAAATAAAAGCTGATGTGTGATGTGCTCATAAATAGTGACATACTACTCAGCCTACCATAGTTTGTGTAATCATTTAAGTGGCTGAGTTTGATTGTCCATTGGTAAATTATTGTCAGTTTTCGTTAGACCATTATTTAACCAGTAATTTGCTATGTCTTCCTCAGCAGTAATCAATGTCTGTCTAGCTACAATATCGCTATAATAGTACCTGGTTAGCATTTTATTTCATCCAGATTATTTTGTTTACTACTGTAACTTTGTCATTGAACAGTGCTCTGTTCCAGAATTTATCAGACATCTCAGAACTTCAAATATGTATTCAAACTTTCCACGATATTTGTTGTTGTTCTTTCTTTTTTTTCACTCGGTATTTTATCTGTGATTATGCATTGACCTTTATGGTATCTCTTTGCATACACATTAGTGTCATCTGTCAAGGTTACATGACCTCTCAGTAAGATAGCAATAGCTGGAGAAAATCTTGACAATGTTCTGACAAAATTTATATTCTCCTTTATTTATTAAAAATAACTTATTTGTATAAATTATATAACTAATAATAATACAAGTAATATTATGTACACTGCCTGCACTGTTAGAAAGGGTTTTTACAATATTGAATTTTAAATTTAAAGTATTAAATGGGATGTCATCTTTAGCAACTGCAGGCCTGTATGAAGTGTGGGGTATTTATTGTTCTTCAGAGCAAAATGCAATGCTGTTCAAACATGTGAGAGAGGAATACATCATACAAAAAAGAATACACATTTATAATATTGAATTCTGTAGACACAAAAATGACTATAAACTGCCCTAGGGTGTAGAACATGTCAGAATTACACAAGTGAACACATACAGTATTTAAGTACTAACCATATATGTATAAAGCATATTTATATAAAAACGTAGTCTATAATATAAGTAGACAGATATTACCGCGGCTTGCCGGTCTGACTGGCGGGCTGTCTGAGTTGCGCCGGGACGTGCAGGGCGTCCTGACCTCTGGGCTATGTGTTCTTTGCGGTCTGGAGAGGGAAACTTCCTCAGCCCGCAGAGAGATACAACTGCTGCAACCGAATGGGTGGTATAAGGGCCCTCACAAGGGCCCGAGCACACCCCCCGCTCTGAGCTTCGGCAATGATGAGAGAGAGTAGACAGATATTAAGATCAATCAAAAGATGTACACAAAGTTCATAAACTGTATACACGTAAATTGTAGTGTAGAAGTAAGACATGTATTAAACATATACACACATTAACAATATTAATACATACAAATGTACACACACATTATGTTTACCCTAGATGTTTTCTTGTTTACAAGAGGCAAGTGTCAGTCTACCAACAGCAGATACAAACTGTAATGTTGGACCATAATATTACAGAAATTAGGAGTTTAAGAATTCATCAACAATATAATAGACATGTCTTCATGGAATTTGTTTCTGGTTATGAATTTGGTAAAGTAATTTTTTCTAAATTAAAAGTAAGTTTGTTTGTTCTAAACGAGTTCTCCAGGTTCTTAAGGATGTTTTCAGCTGCTTACATTAGTTAGAACTGTGAGGCATTTTGAATTATAATACTGGTGTCGTCAGCAAAAATAATAGCATAAGCTTGTTTGTCAAGAACAAAAGGAAGATCATTTATATGGAGAAGGAACAATAGAGGTCCTAAGATTGAGCCTTGGGGAACAACCATGTTGTATAACTCCTACTTCTGAATCTATCTTTTTACATGACCTATAATTTGGTATTGTTACACACTGTTTTCTTGTGGTTAGATAAGATATTAGCACATTTCTAAAATTATCTGTAATGCCATAATGTACTAATTTATCTATCAGTATTCTGTGGTTTAGACAATAGAAAGTTTAAGCCAGGTCACAAAATGTACTGATATCATGGATTTTATCATGCAAAGCATCTTGTATATTATGTGTAAAGTTAAAAATTGCCTCATCTACTGATATATTTTTTCTAAAACCAATTACTTTTTCAAAAATCTTGGAGAAAG
The DNA here is from genome assembly GCA_029891345.1 of Dryococelus australis. Taxonomy (NCBI): domain Eukaryota; kingdom Metazoa; phylum Arthropoda; class Insecta; order Phasmatodea; family Phasmatidae; genus Dryococelus; species Dryococelus australis. Next base: position 83,032,117 of record CM056997.1, read on the forward strand.
TTGTTAGTACAGAGATTAACCTATAATTTTCTACGCTTGTTTTCTCACCATTTTCATATAACGGAATTACTGTTGCATACTTTAGTCTTTCAGGAAAAGTACCTGTTAATAGGTATATATTACACATTAAAGTTACTGGCATGGATAATTTATCTGCATCATATTTAATTACTTTGCTGCTTAGTTCATCGTACCCATGGGAGGATTTAGATTTCAGTATTTTTATAATCACTTTTATCTCATGAAAAGTTGAATTTTATGTCCGATTAGGAAACGGCTGAGGAGAAGCCTTTCGAACAAACTATAGGTTCATTTGTAGATGTACATTTGTTCACCAGTTTGCCTGCTATATTAAAAAATGTTGTTAGGGTTGATGCATGCCACACTGCTGTGCAGAGCACCTGCGTACCCTACAGGCGACTTCGCCCCATAAACAAGCTAGGAAGAGCTCTGAGCAAGTCATAACAGTGGCAGACTACCATTCACGTGCCGACAGAGTTGACTCCATGCGTTGGAAAACCTCAGACACATTTATAATTAACGCGTTTGATTATAAAATTGTACTGCCCGCCCAGATTCCGACATGCGGTTGCCACCCCCTTGAACCAAGATTGTTTTACCCGATGAGCCACTGCGCAGAGACAACGAAGAAGGAAGTTACAAGAGGCACCACAGGATCGCAGCATCCCTACTGCCCTGTGGTGTCACACCCACCGAGCCTCAGGTGAAGGTTCTAAACTTGTCAGTAGCCTCTACTCAGGGTGATAAGGAATGCACGGCACCGCCACAACCCTACTATGACCAGCCCCTATGGAGAAAGGCTATCGTACTCTGCACCCCTGGAAGAACCCTGAAGCACTGATCTTAGACTATATACAGAGGCACAGGAATGTCTCTAGTCAGAGTTTGCTTGCCACATAGGTCAGCGAGCTCTCCCTGGTGTGACCAAGACCTCCACCTCTCCTGCAGCTTGCAAAAGGCTCTACCTTACCGGCAGTCCGAGAAGACTTCTCCTGCACCAACAGACCGCAAGCTCCTGCAAGACGCTTCAGGGGTAATTTCGACATCTCAAACCCTGCACCCTTTTACCCCAGTCACTCCTTTGACTCCTCAGTAGCAGGTCGTCGCAACGTCCCCTCTGGACACCCACCCCTCGGGAGGCAAGAGGCTGTAAATTGCATAATGTAAATTAATTCTCAGACCAGTGTATTTTGTAACAAGTTCTTGTCCAGGCTCATCTTCATCTGAGTTAACTAATCACATAAATTTATCATTGGAATTAATTAGGGTGTACGATCAACTGGGTTTCTCCACTGTTTTCCAAAGATGTGATAATAAATATTACGTCAAACTGATATTCGTTGACTACCATATTTTATTTATTGATCCCCTCACATTAATTTGTAATTAAAGGGTTGTTGTGTGTCTCTAAAACACTGCGGCGGATTGGGTGTGAGCATGCCGAACTGTACAGGAGACGGCGCTTGAATAATATGATTAGTCCGAAACAGACATATCGCTTCTCCTGGGTTTCCGGTGCTCCCTAGCCTACCCGCAGCGACACCCCAATTTTCCACTGCACATCCCGCCGACAGTGTCTTGTGTGTGTCTGAAGAAGACATACCTCCAGGACTGCACGTCAGCAGGAAGGTAAGAAGGTTGGCCGAATTAATAAACGGAGGGGTGGAATTCAGAGCCGGAATAAGCATAAAGGGCAACGAGCTCTACAAAGACAATTTACCTCACAGATTGAGGTAGAAACTAGTTGTGAAGACGCACCCCCACCAGCAGATCCAGAGGTCACCCCGCATCCAGTTTCTCCTAGCATCCTGCTTGACCCCACATCTGAACTCGACGCTTATTTGAGCATCTGTTGGCTGTGGCAGGATTTAGACCACGTGAGTTATCTCCAGCTGGAAACTCCTTCGCCTTCCAAAGCCATACCACCCCCTCAGAAAGACCAGGGTATGAGTACTCGGTGCATGTGTACAATCTGTATCGCATCAGGGAAGATAATCAGAGTCTAATTACCCCCTAAGCCCACCTCTAGACCTCTGGTAGTTTCCGCGCCTTTAAATTTAATTCAGGGACGCAGACCAACGAGACCGTACCGGATCGAGCTAGCCCCTCTGATGGGATCTCTAACCCTCATTAACTTTGAAACGTAGTTAACGTCACGGTCCATACCGTGGTAGTAACCCTGGGACAGCTGGCATCCCGCATATTGGCAACACTAACAGTGAGTAAGATTGCACTCCCTGGGCGGGAGTAAATTATGGTTTGATTCCCCTCCACTAGGTGGTACCCCTGTGAACCAACCACAACCCACCGGGCCAAACTATTTTGGTTTGTTATATGCAAAGAAAATAGAACATTATTATTGGTTACAAAGTCACTATGTGTGTTCCTTATTTATGATTCTTTGTTATGTTTTTAGTTACTATTTATTTAATGCACAAACTGACACCAGAATTTCTCCGAATGGATGAGCCATTCAGTTGCTACAGCGGTCTTAAGTATACTAAACTGCCCAAAATTAGAGGTTCGCTGTGCGGCTCCCACTGCGGCCTGATGACGTTGGAGTGATAAGTTTGTGTGTGAAGAATTAAGCCAAGGGACTGATCTACGCTATTGTACATTTACATTGAACGTACTGCTCATTCTAAATGAGTAATTCTCACGGACCCAAGAGCAAACGTTCATGACGCTCACTTTCTGAACGTATGGGGCTGAGTTGTAAGATGTTGTCACATCAAAAACTGACGACCGGCCACCATCTTGCGAAAACACTGATCTTTGCTTGAGTCAGACTTACCAACTCTTCATCACAACAGTGATGAAGTCACATAGTATTATTTACAACACAAACAACATTGTTTAAAACACAAACATATGTGATGTAACAAAAATGTGTAGTTGTTAACTTGGCATTGTTCTACAAAATGCAGATTAGCAAAGAAATATTAAGATTTGTCGGAACTGTAGATGGTGGTAAGAGAACCATGCTTGTCACATCTAAAATATTTTTAACTGTAGTCGAGTCTTGATCTATCATTATTCAGGGGACTGCCAAAAAATGTCCATACATGCGGGACTTCATTAGATGAGGGTTCTGACATGTACATCAATAAAATACAACTTCTAACCTTATAAAACTTTATGTTGAGTATAGTAAGAGCTGTATACTATCTGTGAATAAAGTTTAGCTAGTAAACACAATAAAAATGGGAATTTTAGAATAAGTATTATTGTAAATCATACATTTAAAAACATTTTACTTAGACTCAAAAAAAAAAAAAGTCTCAAAATACAGTATATAATTGATTGTAATCCAACACTGAATGCAAGTCAAATTTTAAATTTCTCGTATGCACTATCAGCTAAGAGCGCCTGGAGAAGTTATTGATTGGGCAGTGTCACGGCGGATGGTTGATGGGAAGGGGGTGGGGAGAGGATTACCTCTCAACACCGCTACTTGTTGGCGACACCGTGCGTGCATGGCAAATGTCTGTCTTTTAAAGTAGTTAATTATATTTCATTGCAAAGAAAATTTGTAATTTTGAGACAGAAATGAATAAATAAGTTTATTATAATTGATTTCTTCGCTGTCTTAATAATTATCATTCAAAACCATGTTCTCTGATTTCCCCTGTCATGAGTTACACAGCACTCGGCTCGGTGCATACCTACACATTATTAGATGGCAAAAGGTGTCGAATAGGCCCTTACATTTTATCAGTTTATTCAAAAGATGTGTCGCTATAAAAATTTAATTAATATAAATCCTCCGATTTCCCCCAAGAAGTTGCTGAAAATGAACTTTATACTTATAATACAAGTCGCTCAATGTACAAACAATTTTCGGTGACAAGGGGAGGTCAAGTATATGCTTCTGGGCGTATAATTTTATTAGCAAAGATGCTGCCCCTTGAGTTAAATTAATATTTCATTTTAAAGTCATGTTAATTTTATGCCAAATACAATGAAATGCCAACCTTATGGGAAAAAATGACCTTTATTCATAAAAGAAAACATCTTTGCAATTGATAATTCCTCGTTAAAATGTTTTTTTGTAAAATTTTCAAGCGAAACCATTTGCTTTGAAATACAAGTGATGATAGGTGCAACTATTTTGAGCGATGCATAATCTTGATAAAATATCTACAGTGCAGTAGAGAGACAAGTTTTTCTTTCTTTCTTTCTTTCTTGACACCAGCTTCCCCCTTTGTGGCTCTAGGCATATGAGGGAAGGAAGGAAGGTGTACCGTTGAGAAAGACATAAAGAAGGGTGAGAGATAGGACGCTAGGTCGCCACGCTCATTGCTATAGGTAGCCACTTTCCCTCTCGGAGGCATGTAGGGGGAGTAACAAGCCAGACTTGCACATCGCACCATGCCGCAGTATCAGACAAAAGACGTATTGCGAAGACACTAGACAAAGCGCCATGCCGCAGAGCAGTTATAAACGGCAGCGCGCGTGAAGTAGTTCACATCCAGTTACTAGACGTTTGCATAAACAACCAGCTTAAAAATGATAGTTGCTGGAAATATTAGGTGAAGGGGCACAAAATATACTTTGATTGATGCTCCATGCGATAAATGATACAAATGGTTTATGTTAACATTATTTAAATAGGAATTTCGACGTCACCATAAAAAATTGTTGGCGGATGAGGTTTATCGATACATGCCATAACGATACATCGAGAGTCAACTGTACATGGAGAAAGTTGAATAAATGTTATTTTTTATCTACTTAGAATTTTCCATTGGCATCCCTGTACTGTTGTGTGTGTGTGTGTGTGTCTCTCTCTCTCTCTCTCTCTCTCACACACACACACACACTAACGCACGCACACACACACACACAGAGACACAGATATATATATTCATTTAAACACAAACTTTGGAAATGGCGAATTCCTTATTTGCTCAAAGTTCCAGCAAACGTATTATAATACTCGTAGGTATTATACCTACGTTTCACTGAAATATTATCACTGGAAATTACGATTGTTTATTCAGTACGGCAATTTTTGAAACAGCAAAGAGTGTTTTCTTTGCAGTCCTTATACATAAAAAGTTGAAACATGTTGCAGTTAATGTAATAGAGGTAATTTGCAAGTTTTCCCATGGTGGTGCCAATATTGAAAGATATTCATTCGGACTGCTTAAGTTGTATGTTAGTTTGCAGTTGTTCATAAACATTATTATTAACTTTTTGATACAGTTTTCCAGTTTGTTTTGATGGAGTTCACGTGACGTCAATGTTGTGTACAAACAGATCTTTGTGCTCGCTGGTGTGCAAGTGGACGTACGTGGCAAATTCGAAGGGTAAGGGGAGCTGGAGCGACAGCTACTTCAGGCAAATAGGGCTGGAAGACTTGGCAGTGGACAACTGGAAGAAGATCGGGTCAGTGGTGAAGGAGCCGGGCGAGGCATGTGGCAGTGGGCTGAGCAGGCAGGCAGCTGGGGAGCTGGGCTTGCTTCAGGGGACACCTGTGGGCACATCCATGATCGATGCCCATGCTGGTGGCCTGGGTCTCATTGGCTGCAGCGCTCCAGGGGTGCCTCAGGAATTCCACACACATCTCGGTGAGTTCTCCCCTTGTACATGTAGCTGTCTACAATGGTGTCTGCTAGGAAGTCACATATCCTTCAGACCAGCAGGTTCATTGCCCCTTTACAACAATGCTAAGCTTTACCAAAGCATGTACAAAATTATTCTACTCTGTCCATTTATGCCACGGCTATTGAGCAGAAACATAAAAAACACTTTGAAATTAAAATAGTTAATAAATTCAACATTAGTTTCCATTCATTATTTTCCACTACTGGAAAATTTTAATGCAGTAAGTAAATTGCAAATTATGAAATATTGAATTCATGCTTTTCATTACAAAAACTTACAATTTTCAAAAATCACATAAGTATTAAACAACACAAATAACCCTTTTATTACACTTCAATAAATTATATTAATAATTTAGTTAAACAGTTATGAATTTTAGTTTGGACGCTTGGTATGGCAGCTGCCGGAACTACCAAGATCAATAACATTTTATGTTTCTGAAAATTGAAAATATACTTCCGCCCTTTTAAAAATAAAAGAAATATAATTCAAGCATTGGAAAATTATGTAATGATTTTAGAGCATCACCAATTATAGGTTCATTTCATCACGTAGGCCACGTGGTCAGGCACTATTTATTTAATTACACAGCACACAGGGAAAGCAAATGGGAAATAACATTTGCTCGTGTTTACTCTAGACTCTGCACTTTACCACGATGAACCTGTAGACACTAGTTAACTTTTGGGGAGGCGGTTCTTTTGAGTCACAGGACATGTAAGACCCGTTCTGCATGAACTGTGTTAAGCTCCATGCACTTCACGCATGGCCATGCGTGGCTGATGCACGAGCGATAAACATTGTTCTGCCTTCCGAGCAGGACAGTGAGAGCCACGTCAGAATAAAAGCAATGTAAAACACTTGTTGCTGGTACTAAGTTGTGTAACCTACATTTACCAGACTAAACTAAGTATTAAAAAATTGTAGCAAGAGAATAGTTATTTATGTGTTGTTTTTCATTATCATATGTGGTGCATTTGTATAAAACTATGTAAGTTTAACCTTAGTTTTTAACATTTTTTAGAATTAATTAATATAACTTTTTACGTAAGTTCTGGAGAAGCATTCCTAACACAAGTTATGTTTGTATTTATTTGAAAAACAAACCGGTACTTGCAGGTATTTGATTGTAAAATATTTAGAACATACCATACTTAAGACATTCTGAATTTCTTTCTTGTGGGTTCTCATGAATCAGGAAGATGGCTGGTATATCTATACTGATGTTGTTGGTGTGGCAGGCCTGATCTGCGGCACCTCCACATGTCACATGGCCATCAGCAAGGAGCCACTGTTTGTGAAGGGTGTGTGGGGCCCATACTACAGCGCCATGGTGCCTGGCTATTGGCTGAACGAAGGTGGTCAGAGTGCCACGGGCAAACTTGTCGACCACATCATTGAAACACACCCGGCCATTTCTGTTGCTCGCACCAAGGCGGGAAACAAGTGAGTATGTGCACATGTATGCATTTACCACAAGAATGTTTATAGGGTGCTTTTGTAAAGTTAGACAATCTGCAATTAATTTTTTTGTATGGCTGGCATAATGCTTGTGGTACTGTAATAACTAATGCCAGCCATAAACTAAAGAAGAGGTTGACTGAGTGTTATATTTTATGCTTGTCCTCAACATATGCCCATCTTTTGTCAGTACTATTGTCAATTGTGAGACCAAAAAACAGTGATATGTTTATTTACTGTACTTTTCCAGTATATAGTATGTACTAATTTTATGGAGGGGGGAGCATATTTAAATAAATTTTTTATAGTGAAATGTAGTTCATAGAAGTGTAATTAACTTTAAAAGCTCACAGTGTGTGTAAAGCTTGCACGTGTGTGTGTACACACACACAAAATTAGGTTCAGAATTATTTACGTAAATGCTTAATAATTTCAAAGGCATTTCTAAATGTAATGTTCTCGAAAACCCAGTCAGTGGCTCATACAGAAAGCCTTCTCAGCTGTATATAGTTTTCATGTTTTTGAAGTTAAGGTGGTTGATTGATTTTAATATGACTGGCAACTGATGAAAGTAAATGTACCTCTTATTTAAGCACATATATTTAGAGAAACATAATTCATTGACTTGTTTCCATCTGGAGATAGAGTACTTTAAAGATGACAACAAATTTTGTTGAGGAACATTAAGTTCAAGGAAAAATCAAACTTAAGTGTAGCTGCACAGAAGCCACAAATTTGTCATACTTGCTTAGCAGTTTGTATTTGTGATAATGGTCCATTTGCCAGTTACATGTTAGTTTTTTGTATAATACATTTTTCTACACTTCATTATAAACTGTGTCATGTACCAATTCAGTTTATATCTTAAGTAATTACATATTTGAAGTTATTGAGTGAGTATCCGTATAGTTTTATGTGGGACAGATAGAAAGTAGTAGAAAGGTATATACATAATCAGAATTGTGTTTATAGTTTTACATTTGCAAAGAAATGAAATTGGAGTTTTCTTTTCCATTATCTTGCACTGGGGCTCTTTAGTAGTGCACTGCATTTCTAGTCAGTTACTTTCTACTTTTCTGGCAACAGTGCCTGTGATGGATTTTTGAAGGTCACCTTCAGCCACTGTGTTCCCAGACACACTTATCACGCACATGTTAGTAAATATTGACAAGGTACTGTAGCACTATGACAGGCTTCTGAGTTGATTGCTATAGAGAGTCGGACTTAATCCCAGCAAGCAAGCTCTGGAGTTAAGTAGTCTTCAACTAAATAATTCAAATTGTCTTATTTTTGGATTGTAAAGAATTTGTATAGGGTGTGAGGAAAGTTTTTTCTGGTTTGGTAATTGAATTAACATGTAGTTGATGCAAATGTAGTTGTCCTTGGGTACAGATGTACAGCCTTTTCTTAAAATTTTAAGCCTCAGCATAACTTTGTATTTGGAGAATGATAAAACCTTAGGCCTTGTGAGAAACATTAAGGTGTAAACAGCTTTTCTCGTAATAATAAATGAATATCAATTCACTTTTGGTACTTCTTCCACATAATACTGTACCTAAAACATATGTTTACATTAAATCTTGTTTGATTAGTTAGTCACACATTTAACAGTAATAGCAAGTAAAATTGTTTTCCTCTAATACATATCCATAACTATTGTGTACCAACACTAGGGTACATATAAAACTTACTCAATTGATTTCCAGTAAAGCACCATGATAAAGAAAAAGAAGTGTTTGGGTATTATTTAGTGCCTTATACACTTTTCATTATTATGGAAAGGCATTTATAATTTGTTTTTATTAAATGCAAAAATTAATTGTTGCCACAAAATGCTCTAAATTGAATTTTGTGGAGAAATTATATGTCATGTTAGGAAACTAACTTTTTGAAGAAGCAAGCAGCAAAAAAAAAAAGACTGCCGCATTATTCTTCTATTAGAATCTGTAGAGAAATTGTTGACACAGTGCTCGCTTTCAGATCAGATTAAAACACTGTTGTAAAAACTAAAATGGGCAGTAAAATATCAGCCACATTCTGGCCTATTTTAAACTGCTGAAAAGAAGGTTAGCACAGTTCATGCTTGTATGTCGCATTAAAACTCTGGATCTATTAGCTCAATAACTAACCAAACACACAGCTTCTTCATGCTGTAGCTATCTTTAAATTGATGACTTGGCAATTTAGACAATGTACCTACAGTACCTGATTAATTGTGCACCACATGTTTGTATAGAAATTGCATTCCTTTTGCATAAGTGCCCTGCCAAAACAAGTTATACCGATGATGGCAGGAATACAGCAGTGATAAGGAAAGCAGCTGGAACTAGCTGTTACTTACTAAAGGCTATTTGCAATAAAGTGAGCACTTGGGAAATCAACCGTAGAAAAACATCACTGCTTTTACTGGTGTAATACAAGCCACCGTACTGCACAGCGAGCATGTGCACTCTATGATTTTGCCCCATCATCGAGCAATGAAAGCAATTCGGGGCAAGTCACACAACGGCGCACCATCCTGAGCAAAAACAGGGGCATGGTCGTCAATTGGGAAAATAACCTGATCCAGGCTACACCTTCCCCTGCCCCAGTCTGCCTATTACGACTCCAGGTCGATACTCCTCAGTTGCCCAACACTCCCCCGAAGATATCTCCCACTCAGACCCGATGAGTCCGGCGCCTTCAGGCCTGACAGCGTAAGAGAAACCCCTCGTCACCTATACAACCTGCCTCAAGATTCGAGCCGCCCAGCCCACGGGAACTCGTACCTCCATTGGGTATTGTATCAAGGGACCAAACCCCGCGTCTCTGTAGTTGTCCGTAATGCATGGATCAACCCTGTAGCCATGAGATGAATTGCCTGCCGGCGTTAACTCATGTGTTCTGGTTAAATACTGTCATCTTGAAGTAAAATTGGCTATCTCATACAATAGTCTCACTTCCCCCCACCAAAAATACTTATTTTAGTCAGTAAATGTAAATAAATTTTCACTGACAATGTTTTAAATTACTTGTGTTTTAGACATCTTCATTGTATAATAGAAAATAAAATCTTTGTAACTACTATGTAGGTAAAAGGCATTTGATGATTTTCGATTTAAATTCGGTGTCTATTGAAGCATTATGTAAACATTTTTGCTTTATCAGGAACCTTGAAGCTTGTTGCTAATCTACGATAGTAACAAGTCCGTGTTAAGTCTCTTGCTAATAAATCTTACCATGAGATCTAATGCTTGCAGGTACAGTGAGACAACAAGAAAACTGCAACACACAAATGATGGTGTGAGTGTAGATTTTGTATCCTAATATTGTTTGTATTGATAACTTGATGGTGATCTTAAAATTATGGAAGGATAGTGCAGGTGTATCTTTTGAAATATTTGTGTTTTCAGCCATTTTATTTGTGATTTTGCTTTCTGCAGACATATTCAAGAGTACCTGCTGGACGTGCTGAAAGAGATGGCTAAGAAACAAAGTCTTCCATGTATGGCTATGCTGACCAAGGATGTTCATGTGTGGCCTGACTTCCATGGTAACCGTTCACCCATAGCTGACCCGTCACTGCTTGGTATGGTAAGGAGTATTTGTAGACAGGCTGTTTAGTGTGTGTAGGAAATTATGTGCATGGCTATTTTATTTGTAAGGCTGTGTTTGTTGTTAGAGTTGTGAGTCTTTGTAATCAGCATCCAAGGAGCAAAGTCTTCTTGAAGTTGGAAAGTTGAACCTATCTGTGAGAGAGATGTAAACAGAGTTAAACAAGTAACCGAAAACAAGTTGTTAGTCCTGTATTAAACTCTATTCATAAGTCCAAATGATAAATTTCAAACAATATATGTCATAATATTTTCTTAATTTTACGCGTGCCTCATATCCCCTTCCCATTTTGTTTGCCCGCCGCACCACATTTGACAGCACCATAATCAGTGACACTCAAACAGTAATGCAACAGTGTGCTTGGTGTGTCGCTCGGAGTGCAAAGTGTAGGTACAAAAGGTGCAGGAAGCGAACACGTGTAAGTGCAGTGCAGTAAGTTACGTGCTGGCCGAGTGGCCATGCGCTCCATGGCGCTCATTAATACATGAATGATGCACATTAATACATGCGATGCAATTAAGGCTTGATTATTATTCAGAAGGGGCTAAAAGTAATTTTGTGTCACGCTAAGCTGCATGTACACCAGCGAGGCCGTCTTAATTCAATAGTGCCCTAGTGTTTTGCAAGTGTTCACTTGAGTGTTCTGTTGTGTACCATTTTCATATGTTATCATCTTCACATCATTCCATCTCTTGTTTGCAGCGTATTTGATGTTATCATATAAAGAATAGTTTATCCTTGTGTTTACCCACATGTATGGTAAGTCAGAGAGCGTTTTATGCAAGTGTTGAAGTATCAAGTAGATCCACGTGGTCTGCCTGCCCGCCAACATCAGAATGCGCACCATGTTGCATTTTTAGTAGTCGCTGAGAGTTCTGAGTGGCTGGACGTTTAACACTGTGTATCACGGTTTTGCATGCCCCGGCGCCCATCACTTTTGCTACCAATCATTTTCAATGCAATAATATAATTTAACCGGAACCGTTTTCGTTTGCTGCCCGGGACTCCGCCTCTCACCTTCACCAGTGCTTGCATTGTCTGGGGAAGCTTAAGTTTTCATCATAATCATTTTATGGCCTTCGTACCTTTTCATAGTATAACCTAGCTGGCAGGTAAAATCCGGAAAGTGCATGTAAGTTGTTTCTTAGATGAACATGTAGCATAATAACTCAGTGAAAGCTACATTGATGAAACTCATGTGTTTTTATTTGGGTCACCTTCGGGGCGCAGGCCCCCACCATTGTCGCCAAAAGTGTACATGTCTTTTGCAAGTGTTTCATTGTATCTAAGTATTCATAATTAACTGCAACATATGTTAAAAGCATTCTAAGGGCATGTAGTTGGCCCAAATAGTCCACAGCGTGGCAATTATAATATATTATGAGGAGTTATCATCAGTAGGATTACCACTTTGGTCATCGGCCTTCACGACCCTGGAAGAAGAGTCAGCTCTACCAGAACTTAATTGTATCACCCCACCTGACTGATACCTGCCGTCCAGGTAATATTACCAATTTCCAACCTCCAAACCTAACCTAATAATTTTTACCGCTCCTCGAAACCAGAGCCTCTACCCTCTGAGGCTCCATGACACCACGTCAAAATGGCTTGCCCTATCATGGGGACAGTCTCTACTGCCTTTTTAAAATCTTTGACCCTGTCTCATACAATTCAACAGCGTCAAATTTTTGCTCTGTGTTAATAGTTTTTGTGTACTGAGAAGGAACTGAACAAATCCACCTGTTCATTAAAGGAGATAGCTCACAATTCTTTAATACTTGTTCACAATAAGGTTTACATTATACAAACACCACCTAGGACACTGCCATGACTGATACTGCCACTTGGCAATGCCGCCAACATTACATTGAATATAGTAAGTAATTACCACAAGTCCGTAGCACCTCTCCCCACTCAAATAGGACAAGACAATATTGCAACAATTTAACGCTGACAATCAAATCATTAGCCATTGTATAGTAAAATAATAAAACAAAACAAAATTGACAAGTGACTTAGCACTGCACTGATACACTGAGTCATTAAGTTCAAGTCAATCATCATTCAAATCGCTGAGGGGGTCGAGATATCCGGCCAGACTGCATAATAGTAGGATCCAGAAGCCACTTAAGATGCTGGTAACAACACACTCGACCTTGTGAAAACTCTGAAAGGGTTGGAGTCCTCTGTGGATGGTGAATATCAGAGAAGCCTCTGAATGGAGACCCTGGTGGTGAGTTGGCAGTACATGATGTCAATGCAGAGTCACAATCCTGATGAGGGGTAGATGCAGACACGTAGGTATGACAAATCCACTTTTTTTGGTGGAGAAACTGTGGGAGAATGAACCTCTCATGAGGCAACTGCAACGGTGACATTGTCAACAAAATTTGCATGATCAGCCTCTGCAGACTGCAATGCTGACTTGTCCCTCTGCTTACAAGCTTTTGTAACATGCCCGACTTTACCACATTTTCGGCGCTTTAAGCGGTTTCTGGTAAGGGGACATTTTGCAGCAGTATGGCCTACCTCAGCACATCTGAAACAAGTAACTTATTTGTTGAATGTGGAACCAAAACTAGGAGGCGAAAATACCCGGCTGCCTGATGCAGTTGCCTGAAATTTGTGTACATCTTCCACACATGAATTTCTAACCTCAGTAACATTCTTTTCAGAGCGTTCAACTAACTGAACAACCTCTAAAGCCTTCATCACAGTTAACGCCTTTTCTGAAAATAATTTGGCTTGCAAATCTGTATTGCATAGGCCACAAACTGGTACAACACAATTGTCGCCATCATGCCCTCAAAGTTACAGGAAGATGCCAACCGCCGTAATTCAGACATGTAACTAACTGCCTTCTCACCTGGAAGTTGCCTTCTGTTTGGGAATTTATTGTAGCAGACCATGGGGTTGATCATAGGTATGATATTCTTGTTCAAAACATTGATGAGCTTGATGTACGTGCAATCTCAAAGTGTGTTCGGTGTAATCCAGGCCTTCAAATTGCGAATAGTATGATCGTCCAACATTTCAATCAAAAGTCCTTGTTTCTGATCATCTGTAATCTGCCCTTTTAAATCTAGCCAGAATTTAAATCTTTCCAGTTCGGCCCAGGTATTGTGGCGGGAATGATTGTATTTTGCTAAGGACGATATTGTATTGTGTAATTAATACATGAAGAAGCAAAACAATTAACACACCGCTCGCACGTACAGTTCCTTACGCACCTCATTGCCATATTTGTCCTGAATGCGAGTCCAGTGAGTTACCACTGTGAGTCCAGTGAGTTACCACTGCTCCGCCTTGCTCAGTTTGATCCATTAGTGTTATGATTGACATCATTCACTAGACATTTACAAACTTAATTCTTACACATTTTAACATTTTACTAAAAAAAAAGTAATTTTATTCTGAAAATTACTAACAGCATAAAACATTTATACATTTTGTTTGATTGCACTTTTCCTTAAAAACTAATTAGTTACAACAAAGAAATTTTCATGTAAAATTATTTTAAGAAATTAAATAGATCTGCAAACCTTTTCATTGATAGTATCCTCCATTCTTCCACCCTTCCATTTATTTTTTCATCTTTTTATCTGAATGTACTAATTAAATATAATTGGCTTGAAGCGTGAATTAAGTTTATTTATGAAACACCTAATCTTGCCAAACTATTTTTTTTTTTGTTAGTGGATAGTTTGACTTGTATAAGTTGTTTTGTAACTTTGTATATATTTTAAACATTTTTAAAGAAATGTGTGTTTCATCCTGTTTATAGGTCTGTGGGCTGATGCTCTCTGCAGATGAAGAGAATCTTGCACTTGTGTACCTGGCCACAGTACAAGCTCTAGCGGTGAGCATACCTCCATCATATGTAATGCCAATAAAGGCTGTTTATGGTAAAGTGAACACTTTTGAAATCAACCTTAGAAAAATGTCACTGCTCATGCCTGCATATACTTCAATGGACGCATTGAGTGACATGTGCCCTGTAAAATTTGTAACAATGGATGGAAAGTATCTTAACATTGAATAATAAGTGTTAGGTAACCATTTGTGATCATTAAAAATATTATTTTCGCTTTCGGTTTTTTAAATACATGAGAGTATAAAAATGAGCAGAGCTATAAAATTTTTACTTTTCTAATAATTTCACAGTTTCACTTGACTGACGCATGAATAAAGTGATGAGGACTATGGTAATGTTAAGTTTACATAAGGCAGGAGAATACACAACATGCATACAAGTAGATTTTGAGCAGGGCTTTCAAAAGTGCTCATTTTACCATGAACAGCGTATACCAGATAGGGCCCTGCTACAATGAATCCGTGCTCTGCCAGCTACTGCTGTGTTGTTGCAATTCTAATAGCCTATCTGATTTTGGTGGTGAAGCTGTTTGTACAACTATGTATATTATGGTCGTAACATGGCAGGTCATATCAACTTATTTTATTATTACTGGTGGGCCTCTATCGGAGAAGGGACCACGGTGACTAAGAATGCTCGCCTCCCACCAAGGCGAACAGGGCTCAATTCCCAGCCGTGTCACTCCTGAATTTTCACAAGTGGGAGTTGTTTTGGATGATGCCACTGGTAGGTGGGTTTTCTTGGGATCTCTCATTTCCCCCACCCTTTCATTCTGGTGCTGCTCCATTCTCACTTCATTTCACCCACTTTGGCTCTCAAGACCTCACTTTTAACAGCTGCTCAAATCTCTCAACTCAACAACTCTATCAGTGACATGATTGCATAACACTCATAATAACAATACACATTGCATAATCTATGTTTAATGTATTTTGATTTTGTAAAATTAAATTGTGTGATGTGCCTTATCAATGGAAATATTTTTTTAGCCACCTTTTATTTTTTATTTTTTTTATAGCAAAAGGATTGGCACTGCAAATGTGTTGTGAAATTTTTCATTAAAATAGAATGTTCGCTATATTATTATAAACAGTTTTTTTCCCAACATTTTATGTCCTGTATGCTTTATTTATGTCATGTGCTTTTGCTTGGTTTTATTTACTGTGTACTGAAAACACATGTACTGATAAACCGTATCCACAGTTAATTTTCAGTCTTCCCAGCAAAATTCCTATTTTAAATAATAATACAATTTCCTGCTTTTATTGTTTATCAGATATTGTATCAATCAAAATATATTTCAGTTCCATCACTTAAGGTTCTTTTCTACAATAGTTTTTTTTTAAGCTGGTTGCTTATGAAAATGTTTAATAACTGGGTGTGAAATACATGACGCATGCCCAACTAATGAAGTTACTATAGCCCTACTAGGGGTACTAAGAAACCTCTGTTAGGAATTACTCATGTGGCATACTAGCATCTTAAGTTGGGCAAAGTGACAAGTCTTGACACACAACTCCGTAGGAAGAATGCCACGAACACACTAGTTACGTGACGGTTGTAGTATGAGGCGGTAGTCGTGGTAAGTATTACAGTTTTAGTTTGTGTTGCCAAAATCATGATGAACATAGGAGGGGTGCTCTGCCAGTATACAGGACAGGTCTGGTGGCCTGTCACAGTGGCACAAAATCACTTTCATGGCCCTGCGAATGGGCTGCCCTTATTCACTGGTTCACCTGATGGTATGATGCTCGGTTGGAGGTGCTGCCCCAGTTGTGATGAGGGCTGGTGGCTACCATGGACTTCCCCAGGACGTGGAGTGTTCTTTTCTGCTCGATGCTCGAAGTAGGCTGATGATTGCAGGAGTGATGGCCGCCGAACCGCGAGTTAGCTATCCCCAATGGTGGTTCTTCTCCTCTTCGAATAGCCTCAACCAGTGGGTGAGGTGTACCGGTGGTCTTGATTAATGAAGGGAAAAATGGTGGAGGTAACTCTGAGGGGTTAGGTCTCTCATGTAGTGGGCGGTGGGAACTCTGTCCTGCGGTGAAGTGCTGCCAAATGCAGAAGGAGGAATAGGTTCACAATTCAGGCTACTCTTGGAGGTGTAAGTTGCCTTTCTTGACTTTCTCTGAGCACCATTCTTCCGGGTGTATGGCATAAGGAAAGGAACTAATTACCACATGGCAAAAAGGGAAGCTGGCGATGCAATTCCCTAGCATGTACTTACATGAGCCGCAGCTGCAAAGGCAAGAGTTGTACCCTGTACTCCTTTCATCCGGCCCAGTAGAGAGCGGTGGACAGAGTGGTGGGTTTCCTCAGGCTGTACACTTATGTCACATGGGTGTAGTATCCATAGGGGGTCAATTCGTCCAGAACTAAATCCCACTCCGTCTGCATAAAGAGTGGTGGCGAAATATAGAATATCTTGGCTGACTGAACACCTGATTGAGAAGTTACTAGTGTGATCAGGGCTCTACCGTGCTGTACTTTGGGGCACAGCAAGTGTGGCTATCTACTGGGAGTGTATTTGGCTTTTGAGGGCATGTTTGGTCGGCTTCACTCTGATGGGCTGTTTTTATGTGGGTTAACACACAATGACACTCAGAAATTAGTACTCAGAGTTAAGTTCAGATCACGTGTATATTCACGGAGAATAAACAAGGTGGTCCTGTTCTACCTCCTACAACTAACCTGAATTGACACAGTAGTTTTAAACTACATAAAGCCAGGTGAAGGCGAGCTGGTTCTAAATCTGATGGGGAAAGAAGGCGATAATGCTGCTAGGTAGTGTACTATCACTGGCCCTATCTACCTTGTTGTCCTGAAGGGACCAAGAGAGGTGACTACCAGAAGGGTAGTGTTGAGGTTTGCCGTTAACATCCGGTAGGCAGGAGGAGTTCTTGAAGAGGACTGTCAGTGACCATTACGAAGGGGTGGTAAGGACGGAGCTGTTAGACGTCTTTAGGAGCTGTTGGTCCAGTCTCCCAGAAGCTATAGGGGATGTTACCACAGGTGCAGAAAAATCTTCTGAAAGGGTTGTTGTCAATGGTAGGCTTCTTCGGACCCTGAAGAGAGCAGTGGAATTAGCGAGTCATACCGGAGAACACAAATCGCCTGTGACTTCCTCCGGCCCAGTACTAAGCAGTGGAGGAAACATAGACTGACTTCTGCAGGTCTTGCAGGGCCTATTATACTTATTTATTCCTCGACCGGAGTAGACGAGGAATGAGGAAAGAGATAAGCTCCTTCCCCTGAGTTCGGCGGTTGTCGTCTGCTGCGTGGAGGAATCGCTGATGTGGTGAACTTCATCCCTTATCTCGCCGCAGGGTGCGTAGTGCCCTCCCTCTGCGCGGCGTATAGCTACGTGACCTTGGGTGGCGGTCTCGGTGTTTCTGCAGATAATACAGACTCACTTTGGAGGTGTTGACATGGCTGCTGAGTAGGGTGAACAGTACAATCTGAACTGATGTATCAGTAATATCATCCAACATTCCAAAGGAGTACCCTGTAACCACATGTCCAGCCTCTTCAAGTACTGTTGGTAAGACTTGTCCAGGTGAAATGAAACGGCGTTCAGATGTGGCAAAGTCGAGTGCTTGTCAAAGAAGTGCAGTGCATCATGCATAAATCTCCCGTTGCAACATAAAACCATCTGGACAAAAAAAATTCCTCACTTGAAGGCGATGTTGTACTGTCACCATGTTGTGGTTGCGCTTCTCTCATGCTCTCTGTTCTGTACATATGCTCTATGAGTGAGGCGCATGACACGTTTATCTGCTGTCTGCAGCATGACATCTGAAAGCAGTTACGCGGCAAGTAGTTCTGTCTTTTTCTCTTGTGCGTTCAGGTGACGGGTGTGTGGGCTGACTTGTGGTGGGCTTGGCGGCGGGCAAACAGCTGGCGGCTAGATGAGTTCTTTGCCTCCTTGTGAAGGAAAGGAAGGAATTGTGTCACACGGGCATGTTTGTGTCCCGGTGTCGGTGAGCATGGGCCTTCAATCATTAATATGCTTGCTCACAAGTTCAGCTGAGGGCTGTGGTTATGTTAATTACATGAAATTAACATTTTTTTCCTTTAAAAATTCCATTTACAGGCGAGCACAAAAGAGAAACGACACTGGAGTATAAAGTAAAATCCCACTTGTGAGGGATGTGTAATAGGAAATAACTATTACTTGCCGTGGCGCTAAGAGCAAGGGAAAAGGTGGTTTTGCCTGGAGCGCCTGTTAACTTGTCGTATGGCAAGTAAAGTTACATGTGACATTTCTCAAGAAAGGTGACCAACACCAGGCCTTCCGTTTACTTAGGCCGGTCCTACCTAAAATACCTAATTACTAACAACATGAGTACCCTGAGAAGCAATGAACTAATCTAACAATGCGTACAGGACCATCTACAAAAATAGAGAAAAACATGATACCCTTCAAACTTATTTCTAATAATACACGACACTTGTGAATAAAAAACATATTAACAATAACTTGAAAATATTTACAAAACATTAAACTGGTAATACAGTCGACTCTCGATCTATCGTTATTCAGGGGACTGCCAAAAAATGTCTATACATACTGTATTTCAGTAGATGTGGTTCCTGACATTTACATGAATAAAATAGAACTTCTAACCTTACAAAACTTTATGTTGAGTATAGTAAAAGCTGTGCGTTGTCTGTGAATAAAGTTTAGCTAAATACACGATAAAAATGGGAATTTTAGAAAAAGTATTATTGTAAATAATACATTTAAAAACATTTCACCTAAACTAATTTAAATATAAAAAATAACATCTCAAAATACTGTATATAATTGATATTAATCCGACACCGAATGCAAGTCAAATTTTGAATGTCCCACGTGCACTCGTTCAGCTAAGAGCAGTTATAGATAGTTAAGAGAAGTTATAGATTTGGCATTGTGTTCACTACAAGATTCATTTTATTTAATTACCATAAAAATACACATAAAAACATCCCTATGCATTAAAACAGCAAATCACAGATGAAAAGTAACTTCAACATGGCCGAGAATGTGTATGTTACTGGTAGTGCCAACCAACATTCGATACAACCATATCTGATCACTAATCTCCATCTTAATCTTCTTATGAAAGAACTGTATAGACGAAGAGTACATCCTAATAACAGCAGTATTATTTACAACATTTTTGTGAACTGGAATAGTATTCCAACAAATAATGTCACGAGAATCAATATAATTCAAATCCTGAGGTTTCGGGTCCTTTGCAGTGAAAGATTTCCTGAAAAAACAAAACTCTAACAGCCCACTACTAGCTTTAGCAGTAATACCTAGCAAACTGAAGCGAAATTAAAAAAAACAATAATATATAACTCTCCTCAAAACTCTAAACCACCATGCTATATCTTCTTTATTGACATCATTAGAACACTGTAAAATATTGTGATATACTTTCCTAGGTACATTTTAATACCAAACATGTAAAAAAGAAATATAACTTACAATAAGTTAATACACGAAAACAGAACTTCAAAAATATCCATCTCCTTACGCTCCCAATACTAAGGACTTAGAACCTACTCGGGCCGCATCTAACAAGGCAATGCAAACTCCGCGGCTGCACTATGTTAAACCATAAAAAGTAAAATAATTATAAATATTTGAATATTCCTTCCATATGTTCAATGCAGTTGGGCTAAGCTGTTTTCACGTGTGTTAAAGGGATAATTTGGGGGTGCAAATTATACTTTTCCAGCTCAGAAAAATTTCCTGATAACAAATATAAGATTTACACCCGTTAATTAAGAATAGTTTAGAAAATATGAATATTTATAGATTGGAGTACTTCCAAGATGGTGACCATAACCTCAATGAAAAAAAAAATTGGTTGGTAGCACTGCCAATGTTAAAAATGTAAACTCCACCGCAGCGCCCCATATATGTGGGTGCTTAGCCGCGTCATCTCTTGGCATGCCTTGTACTTATTCGGGGTTGTAGCTAGGCATTGATTACTGACAAATGATTATTGGCATCTTCACGAGGAGAGGCTGCGCTTTGCATGACTTACTGGCTGGCGGTATTGTTGAAATGTAGAATTCTGTCATGCCTGTAATAATCCCTGGTCCAGGGAAAATCCTGTAGGTGCTCCGGTAGAAATTCTATGCTTCCAAAGCCTGTTAATTGTTGCTTTTAGATGAACCATGTAGATGAAGCAAAGTTGTTCATTCAAGTAGCCAGTAAGCATCATGTGTCAACTGAATATGAAGTTTAATAAGGTTACAAATTGTATTTTATTGATGTAACATATCAAACCCTCATCTACTGAAATTCTGGATATACAGATATTTTTTGACAGTCCACTGAAAAATGGTAGATCAAGAGTCTACTGTATTTCTCTTTATGTATGGTGAAACACTGTATCCATGTGTAACTTTATAGCTATTTAATATTTAGCACCACTTTGTAATTGATTACTGACAGTTAAAAAGGTTTTTCAAAATCCCATGGACACCTATGCTCAATATGGGTTTCAAACCCACAACACCTGGTCGCAGGTAAGCTAAGTTTGTCTAGACAATTGGGGGAGCTGATGATGCAGTGAAGTCACATGTCCTTGCATTCTTTTGCAGTATGGAACACGCCACATTCTGGAGGCAATGGTCCGCAGTGGTCACATGTTCCGTTCTCTGCTGATGTGTGGGGGGCTGAGCCGCAGCCCTTTGTTCGTGCAGACACAGGCGGACGTTGTGGGGCTTCCTGTGCTGTGTCCCAAGGAGAGCGAGTCTGTGCTGCTCGGGGCTGCAATACTGGGGGCATGCGCTGCGGGCGCCTACAGCAGTGTGCATGCAGCCATCCAGGCCATGGGTGGGGTTGCCGATGTTGTGAGGCCTCGTGAGCTGGACCACAGGTCAGACACTCGCTAGTCTTATACTTTATGTAGCTGTGCTTCACATTTCTTCTTCTACACTTTGTAGCTTAGTTAGACATCACTATCTCCTTCTGACCCTTCACCAGTTTGCTACTTTTATCCTGTCCTTTTGTGTCAGCGTCTACTTTTTTTATATATATGTAATGTTACTAGTGGAATGATTTATTCACAATGTTGTACTATGTCATCTTCTGCCATTCTGCTTACGTTTTTTAAAGTCTTGTACACTAAATTAAGTTCTCACCCCCTCTTCTTATACAAAATTTCTTCTGGTTACTGTGTGGCATGGCATTTAATTCTACTGGTCTCGAGTTTGATAGTACAATGGTAAATTTTCTCAGTTCATTGTAGTCAGGGTTTCTTAAAGTCATACTGTTTTGGAAAACATTGCCACTAACTGAGAATGAGGATTCTGTAATAAAATGTCAACAAATTGTTTATGATGCAGCTGAACAATGTTACCTAATACAAGCATTGTGGAAGAATTTGTACTTCTGTGAATATGTATAAAAAAAATTTGTAATGTGGCAAGATTTTTAAATTCATTACCGTATTTACCGTACAAGCCGACACCGAATGCAAGCCGAACCTTAACTTTTAAACCCTCAGAAAAAGAAAATATTATGTTACAGAACGCAAACCAAATTTTCGATTTCCAGTGCACATTATCAGCTAAGAGAGCATGTGGTGATGTCATTGATCGTGCCAGACTTATCACATCTGTTGACTTGTTTTTGTTGTCTCATCCGTCCCCAGAAGAGGTGAAAAGATGTGACAGCTAGTGCCGCACGCACTGCCTGCCTGCGTGAAGGTAGGGAGAGTAGGACAAAGAAAGGGGGTGGGGTTGTTTGGAGCAAGAGGATGAGACTGCAGATGATAGACCAGATGTGGGGCTGGGGGGAAGGGTAAGAAATAAGATTAAAAAGGAGGGGAGCAACGACAAAGAAGAAAGGGAGGGGTCAGTCGTGTGGATATAATAAGACACCACTCCATGAATGCATGTGTGACCTTTTCAGAGGCCAGGACAGCCAAGCAATTAAGGGGGTACTGCGCTTGACACAAAAACAACACGTTTTTATGAACTGTGACTACTTTATTATATTACTAGTAGGGCTGCAACGGTACTGATAAATATACACTGTTCATTCTATCAGCTTGTTTTATAAATACTTGGTCGGAACTGTATGTCCCAATTATAAGCCAAGGCATAATTTTGAAAGATTCAAATTGATTAAAAAAAAAAAGGTTGGCTTACAATGAGGTAAATACTATAAGTAGTTACCGTAAATTGTTGAGCCAACAAAAAAACTTTATGCAAAATTGTAATATGCTTACAGAAATATTAAGCACAGTAACTGTTCTACACATAATTAGCTATATGCTATTCTTTGTGAGTTAATTTTCCTCACCTTTGTGAGTATTGTGGCCTCATTTTGATATATTTAATGTATTTTAGCTCTGGGAGTGTATCAGTGACCAAGTATGCATGTCACTCATTTTATTCAGTTGTATTCAGTGTTGAACACATGTGTGTAGAAAGTCACTTTATCAGTGATTCATAGTTAATTCCTTAGTGTTCAGGTGCCTATATTCTAGAAATATTTGCTTCATTGCATTTTGCAAGTTAAATAGCAAATTATCATTATTATTATTATTTTATTTTATTTTTTCCCCAGTTACCACGACAAGAAGTACAAAGTGTTTCTCAGAATGGTGGAGCATCAGAAGGAGTACAAGAACATCATGTCAGACTTTATCATACTAAAGTGATGCCAACTGAACCTTGAAAGCTGATGCAGCTCAAGGAATCTCTAACAGGTTGGGAGAGTACATGCGCACATGCTGTGTGGTGGCAGCGCTGAAGAAAAAGTGTTCGGCTTCAGCGTTGTTTTTATTACTGTTTCCCTTCCATTTATTCATTACTGTCTTATTATCGATCACTAACATTGGAAACTATTTCGTTATGTGCAATTTTATAGTTTTGGTTATGAAAGTAGTGAAAGTGATATATCTTCGATTCATACTTGAGTAATTAGTTTTCTTTGCAGTCTGTCTGAAGTGAAGTGTTTTGTAGAATCATTTTATTTTTACCATTATGTGAAACTTGTCTTCATACAAGCCCCTTATGTTCATGTATTTTGTTAACACAAAAGTAATGTTGCATTGACTGTTTTACTGCAAACAGTATTTGCCTTTTCCAGTCAGCTGTAGAATGCAGCATCTTCTGTACATTACGAAACTGCTGTGTGAAGTGATTTGTGTAACAGTGGATAAATGCAAAGCAGCCAAGCACAAAACATCAGTTAGGATAAATAAATAATTTTTTTTTTTATTTTTTATTTTTATTATAAAAATTAGGTTTAACATTTAGTTACAGTATAACGCCACCCTTTCTAAACCAAGCTTATTACAGAGGGCAGTTAAGATGACCTATACAAATGCTACTTGTGTGCCAAGTTTTAGGAAATTTGTTGATTAGTCCCTGAGATATTATGTAAAAACTGTTTAACCAGGTGACTCTATCTTTTAAATTGGTGGGCTAATGGGAAAACG
The DNA here is from genome assembly GCA_029891345.1 of Dryococelus australis. NCBI lineage: Eukaryota > Metazoa > Arthropoda > Insecta > Phasmatodea > Phasmatidae > Dryococelus > Dryococelus australis. The sequence continues at coordinate 83,056,135 of CM056997.1, forward strand.
AGATTCTGAATTTAATGCTTAATGTTAAATGCCTTAAGCATATTTTGTAAGTAACTTTAATCCTGTCTATTTGCAAAACCAATGTTTGTGTAAAAACAATCCACCATTTTTTTATTTTAAGCCTATCACTTGACTGCCAAAAACAAAACATGTAAACAACCTTGCATATGCTTACAGTTTTCTGTGTTCACAAATAAGTATTTTATAAACATATACTTGTATATGTAGGGGGGGGGGGGGGGGAGCTGTGTTATATATATATATAAATAAATAACTGTAGGCCTATTTAATTTTTGGACACAATATACTGCACTAAGTTAAAAATTTCTTTTAATTGTTCAGTACTTCACCAATGCCATTGTTCAAAATCAATAGTAACCTAATAATACCTAACTTAAATATAAGCCAAAAGCTTTTTCACACATCGCCAGCAGATCTGTAAATCAGCACATCAGTGATTTGGCACATTGGCATAATTTTGTGAATCAGCACACCTGTAGTACAGAGATTTTGTTTCTAGCAAGATTCATGTGTTCAGGCCCAAATGATGCTCAAAAAAATAAGAGTTAGACCTTTGTTCACCGAATGTTGTATTCAGTGCTTGTTGGCACCACGAATTTTGGGAATGAAGACAATGGAAAGCAGTGAGAGACAAGATGGCAGACAGTTAACTTTGTTTGTCTGTGTGTGTAACTAAAACAGAGCTTATGATTTGACAAAACAAGAAATAAATTGAGTTTACAAACATTTTTTGGTCCTCCAGGCCGGATACGAAAATTTAGCAACCAGGAATTAGTGTTTATTTATGTGAAACGAAGAAATAGTAACGTTGTGAACAACCATATATTTGTTGTGGTCATGGTGGCATCAATGACCGATTTGCAACGTATATTCTTTGATTATGTTATGGATAAAGTAACTGAAGATGAAGCCATCAGTGATCCAGGGAAATTAGAAGAGTTAGCGATTGCATTTGAGAAATTGTGGAAAAAATGATAAATTTCTTGCAAACTGTTTTGCATTGTGTACGGTTGCGCCAAAGGCGGAGAAAAGAACTGCTCAAGACCTGAACGAAGCTTTTATGAAGATTGAGAAACATTTCAGCCACCTTTGAATTGCTCATAACATATTTACAGTCGGAGCAGTGGACTTAACATCTCTGACAGCAGTTCTACATGCAGTGTTGCCACTAGTGCTGAGCCGATACCCAATATTAAGTATCGGGTGATATTACAGAATTGGAACATGCCCTAACCAATTTTATTTTAGCCAATACTGAGACCCAATATTTTAATTTATGCGTGACCGGTAAACCAGAGGATGACAGGGTGGCAATGTTGGGAGTATGAGTGGCTCATCTGCTGCTGTTTTTAATCAGTAGTTGTGGTTCTTATTCCAAGTACTAAACTGACAGATTGTCTGTCACTCCAGGCAGAAAAAGGGAGATGCCTCCCTGCTGTGAGACAATCATCTACAGAAAAGGAAAGATAGAGAGAGTGAAAAAATGCTGATCCCAACCCACTGTGGCCCGCTGTGATATGCACTTTGTAAGAGATAATCATGTGTATTGCAGGTCCGGGAATTACCAGATTTGCAGGAGTCACACTTTAGCTCCACCTTGTCATTTCAGTATTGAAAATCTTGTAAAAGCAATGATTCTGGCATTCATAACCCGGGAACTGGCAGTGCTTCAATTTTATGCTCAGTAAAATAAGGGAGTGCTGAATTGAAAAACTATACATATTAATAATTTTTAATTTTCTGAATGTGAACAAAGTTAAATTATGCTGAAAAATGTAATACATGACCTTTTAGATTTAATATTTTTTATTTTATAAATTTAAAACATAAATTTCTTAAGTTGCCATGACCAGAATATAAAAATAAATTACTAAAGTATATTTTCAGTGCTGCTTTTAATCTCTGATTTTGAAGAATTAATGTGAAATTAATTTTTCTAATGTTTTGTATGTTTACTCAAAGCATCTAATAGTACATTGTGTGTCACTGACTTTAACACAGATTTTCATCAGCTTCCCAAAATACTTTTAGTGCTAGTAGAAGTCTTTCAGTCAATTGCTCATAAGTCCATTGTTTCAGTATCGGATATCAGTTGTGTTGGTAAGGAAGTATCGGTTCGTACCAGTATCGGTAAAAATCTGTATCAGCTCAGCACTAGTTGTCACCACTTCCCTTGCTGGTGTTTTCAGGCAGCAGACCCGAGTGGGCATTGTTTTCGAAACTGTTCAGATCTATTGTTCATCAGGATATATCGCTAAGCAACATGCAGAAGCTGCATTACTTAATAGGTTGCTTAAAAGATGAACCTAGAGAGCTGGTATGTAAGTAACGTGCCACTTACCATTGATAATTATGACATTATTTGGGCATTGCTTGAAAAAAGGTACAACCGACACATTGCAGCTTCTATCGATGTTTTGTAAGTGTAGTTCAAGAGAATGTAAATGCATTGAGAGCTGACCATTTTTCAGTGTCAGTGGAGTTTCCTTTTAGTAACTATTCTTCTTGAAAAATTAGACCACTCTCTCCACCAAGACTTTGAAATGTCAGTGGAACGCGATTTGCCAACTTGTGAGGATCTTCTCATCTTCTTGGAGCATCGTATTGTGGCAGGTGAACATGTACAGTTTGTTGGCATGCAGAGTGTATCCATGACAAGTAATATAAGTAGAACCTACAGCAAACCCTCAATGTCGAATGTGAAATCAAATTAAAGACAAAATAGTGGTCACAATACTACATTAGCTGCATTGGAAAAACCACATGCTGTATGTTATGTAAAGAGAACCATTTTTTTTTCTCCATAAGTGTGATTAGTTTTTGTTAAAGTCTGTTGATTAAGATGTTGCTTCAGACTGTGGACATTAGGATTTCAGTAGGATTAACCAGTCACTGAAGAAATTGCTCATCAATGGCTGCAGTTCTGAACATCACTATCTTCCCTTGTTCCCTTGCTGCTGTGCAAATCCCAAGATACATCAGTTTACATGATGCAAGCAACCTTCAGTTCCATGGGTTTTATGATGCCTCTGAAAAGGCACATGCTGCTGTGATCTATGTGTGGCTTGTTGACAGTGGTGGAGTGATTTTGACCCATCTGGTAATTGCTAAATCAAAGGTTGCTGTGCTGAAAATACTGTCCATCCCTAGGCTTGAATTGTGTGGTGCTGTGCTTCTGGCAAGGTTGTGGCTGTACGTGAGTAACCAGTTTGAAAATAAATCATACAACTTTGCCATACACATGTGGTGTGATTCTAAAACTGTGCTGTTGTGGATATAATCATCTTCTCATAAATTTAAAACATGATGCGTAGCATCTTTATTGACCTAATAAAACAACTTCACCTCATCAGTGCACATACCTTTCGCACCTGGCAGGGTTAGAACTGCAGTACAACCCACCAGAGTGTCTACAGGATACGCCACTAGTCGCGGGGGCCATTACAGACGCCACCCAATTGTACTGTTCACCTGACTGTCAAGATGCATGCTCAAACCCCCTAAGCATGAGTGAGCTGTTGTCTGAGCTGCCGATATTGCATTCAAAGGCCACATAGTACTACAGCGCACCAAGGGATGCAACCACCAATAATGCTGATGTGTGCAGTCTAAGCAGAAACTTGGGCCAGCAGACGACGTCACGCAGAGCAGACGTCACACCACCCACCACCCTCCAACCCAGACGAGGGCGAGCCGGCAGAGTGTACGTATATACCTGCGCACGACTCATAACATCAGTCTATGCTCCTTCACCGCACTGTACAGTGCCGAAAGAAGTATTTCAAGTAGTTCGCTCCATCACCACGTGTGCTGGGTCTCTCTACTGACACCCAGGTCCTAACGATCCAGTACGAGCACTTCAGCAACTTCGCAACCAGCTCGTATATCTCCAAGAGGTTCTTCAGCAGCTGCACCAGAGGCTTCTGGTCTTAACAGAGACTCTGCACCTCGAAGGAATCTCTGACCCCTCTTAAGGTGTCCATCCTTCTGGTAGTGGCTCCCACAAGTCCCTCCTGCACAACAGTGTTAGTATAGTTACAGAGAGTGGTTTTCATTGCCACCTAGCCAAAACTACCTTGTCCAGCTTAGAACCAGGTCGCCTTCACCTGACAATCGTAGAGTACTTCCCGTCAACTGTTGTTTAATTAGGAGGTAGTACGAGCTGCTAGGCTTATTCCTACTGGAGTAAACACGTTTTTAGCCAACCCATGAGTATTATTTCAAAAGGGTATTTGTGCTATTTCCACGTAGACACCACATCCATCGGGGATAAGCAAGAGACCGCGAAATATTACTCAACCCATTTGCGAACCATAGTGTAGGACTATGGGCTCCCTCTCAGGGACACATATACGTCGTGACATACACATTAAACGGCCACCCATCCTGTGTATCCCGGTATGCAGAAATATAGGGCCCCAACCATTAAACAGACAACCCAAAAGGTGGCTAGCCAGTCAGCCCAGGTTGTACTTCGCCCACCATGCTTAACAGTGCTGGAAGGAGTATTTGCCTGACCCTGAAGGTCTGACCCCTTTTGGACCGACACCCAAGTGTCTTTGATGGGCAGCCATAGTATATCCAATGCTCTGGAGCCGCTTTGGTCTGTTCGACTTCGGCAATTGGCAGAATACATAGCTAGGGACCTTCCTCATCTGCTTACCCCTTACGGAGCTCGTAGTAGTACCCCTCCATACACCCTACTCCCAGCAAAGTGGTACTCAATGTAGAGCTAAAATGGCAGCTACCGTCTCTAACACCAAACAAGGTTATAACCCAGCTCAAGCCACCTGACAGCTGGAGAGACCTCACCTCCTAGCTTCCTCCCATTCCTTATTTACAGCACCAATGAAGCCACATCCCATTGTTGTCGCCTTCCTGAGGAACAACGACCCCAGGCAGGTGGCGGTGCGTCAGTCAGCTGACACAGCCACTGCCACCGCCGGCCACAGTGATGCCATGCCCATTGATCCTGCCAAAGTTTTTTCATGTCTGGTGTCTGGTTTTCGTCGCCTCTTCCGCCCACTGAAGAAGTTAAAAGAGCCACGAACTCACTGCCTGCATGAAGCTAGGGAGAGTAGGACAAAGAAAATGCTGTTGTGACAGTTGTCTTTAAATGGGAAGAGGTGTTTGGAGCAAGAGGATGAGAATGCAGATGTTAGGAAGATGTACAAAGTGAGAAGGGAGAAGAAAAAGAAAGGGAGGTGGAAGAGAGCTTAGAGTGTTGTCGAAGAATGCTTTTTGAAGGGGTGGGGTGGGAGGGTGGAAGGAAGCTTGCTTGATGCAGTGAGGGCTTGGTTGGATGGGGGGAGAGAGGAGAGTAGCGGGTGTGGGCATGGCTGGATGATGGAGAGGAGGCGAATAGGGGTGTGGGTGTTGCTGGATGATGGACAGAGAGGAGAGGAGGGGTGTGGGCGTGGCTGGATGATGGCGAGACAGGAGAGTAGCGTTTTGGGCATGGCTGGGATGATGGAAGGAGGAAGGGAGCGAAGACATGGGTGGCCTGGAAAAAGGTGGCTGAATGAGTGGGAAGGAGGGAGTGATGATGAGGACCATGGAGGGTAGACTTTTAACGACCATGAGAGGGGAGCAAAGGCGAAGAAGAAGGGAGCTTTTTGACTCCATCACCCGCCTGGTAGCATGGGATTGAGACAATGTTCTTGGGAAGTGCATTCATAGTAGAGGGAGCGAGAGGGTTTTGGCTACCACGGTTGCAGTTTTGAACCAAACTTTATAATTTTTTTGTTTTTTATATTTTGGCATAGCAATTAAAGGTAACCATTACAACACATATATTTTACTGCACGTGAACATAAAATTAATGACCAAGATAAATGCAACAAACTTATTTTTGGGCTATTCCCTTCAAATTTTTGCCTTTTTAACACAAAAATTTTATGGTTCCCCGAAACAGGATTGTAACTTCAAGAGGGTAGTTATTCCAGGGGCCGTAGTTGTGTTTAGTTTGGAAAGGGAAAATGTGCATTTCGTTAATACATGTAATTTTATGTTTTAATTCAATAATTCGAAGTTGAAAAATTAGGTCCCAAGCACTTAGAATTAACAAGATTTTACTGTAGTAGCTATTGGAGGATTCTGTTAGCCTGTTGTTCACTCTCCTAAACCTGAGGATGTAAGGATACATCTCAGAGTAATCATATTGTCCCTACTGTATACATCCAAGGAACTATTTTTTGTGGGCTACAAGTCAATAAAATGGCCTCCTAACAAAATTATTGAAATTAAATTCTTTGTCAGGTCACAACTTATTTTCATGAGTGGAAAACAAAGGCTGATGTCTCCCACAATGTTAACTACTATGTTTGTTAAATGCTCTCCAAATCTTTCAGTTTGGCCTACATCTCAAATGCTGTTATCCTTTTTCTCAGCATTCCAGAGTGTCCATGTAAGTTGCATTCTCAACATACATGTGGCACAAATATGTTTATATATTATAAACCATTTTCTCAGTGCATGATGGTGTCTTTAAAGGTAAAGAGGTACCTACTCAATATACATTTAGTACAAAAAAAATGTTTCCCTTCATGGGCTTCATTAGAAGAGGGAGGGTGGTGTGGTTGGGGGGGGGGGGGGCATGTTCCCCCAAATAATTTGTCTTTTTCTTTTGAACATGACATTTTTAAAGTAATTTTGTATAAAACTTAAAAAGTGTTATGTCCCCCTCAAAATCCATAGCGAACGACACCCGTGTTTCCCTTCCTTGGTGCTGTTTTGTATCTCCTTTCATACTTCTCATTTCATGACACGTCTCAATTTTCACTGTATCATTAATTTTTCCAAGGAATTTTTGTGTCATCATTTGGTGTGATGAAGCTGTCATTGTTAAAATGTGCTGTCGTGAACAGTTTCTCAGTTACTGTGCTTTAGCTCTGAAGCTATTTGTTTATTTGCAACCTCTTTTTTGCATACTATTTGAGGAGCAAGTAAAAGTCTATAACCCAGCTTTTCCTCCATTCAAAATTTTTGCTCATACTTTTAAGCATGAATAATAGTCATCCAAGTTTGTTATACCATTTTACAATATTTCTTAATCCCTTAAAGTCTGGTTTTTAATTTTCCAAAGTCTCGGCCACATGTGGAAAGTGAGCAGTGAGACTGGAATTTTTCCTGGTCGTTGTTTTGTCTGTTTCAACCACCTACCAGATACTATGCTTGCTGCTGTGACATAACACTGTTGCAAGTTAACAAGATCTCAAAACTTCCAGATGCATGTTAAAATCTTGTGGAAGGAGGTGGGTGTCTTTTGTTGAATAGCCAGATGATTTGTTCGCCAATACTGTTTAGGTACTTTTTAACATTTCATGTACAAATAATTGAAGTTTACCAAAATGTATAACTGTTTATGGCAAGTTAAAGCTTTTAGAGTAGAATTTTCTGCTGTTAAGAAATTTGCCACTGACTTGTACAAATATTTTCCCTCAAGTTTAAGACAATTCATTCCAATGTTAATCACTACATGTAGCATTTTTAAATTTTTTGTCTGGATTAAATACATGTAACACATTGTCATGATTCAGAAATACCTGGCTAAGATTTTGTTTTTCATGAAAAAAATGTTTTGTTGCCACAGGAAACGTTAAGTGTATTTTAGTTGTGTGAGGAAGTACTGTAATTTCATACTGGTGATAGCTGAGTTTAAACTGTGAAACAAAGTGTGAAGGGAAGATATTGGTTACCTGTGTCATGATAGGGGTAAATACTAGCTTGGAGTCTTCGTGGTTTTTATATACTGTATATATTACATAAAAAGTAAAATAAGAAATTCTGGCACTTTGTTTATGTATGTAAATTGAGATAACAAAGATGTGTTGATGTATGTTTACTTTTTTCCCCCTTCTTTCTTCCAGACTGGAAACAAGAAATACATTCTTGTCTGGAATGATCTTCAATTTTTTAATTGTCTTCCAGCAGCCCAGCACTTCATTGTTTCAAATTGAGTTGTCCAGAATTATGTATCATCGTATATTCAAAGTATAAATATTGGGTATAGCTTTCCTGCCTAGACTAGAAACATTGCTTAAAAATAACAGTGACTGCTGAACCAAAATCCCTAGCATTTGGTTTTCAGCATCTGAATTTCTCTCTCCACTCATTCTTTCAAGTGAGCTTGCATGGCCACAGCCACAGTGTCTGTGAAACAGGCCAAGTACTTACTTGGGTTTTGGTGGAAACTATATTCTGCTAGTTTCTCTCAGTTTCAAAATATGCTCCAACATTCCTTGACGCTAGACTGAAAATGTGGTCAGGTTTCAAAAGCATTGTTTCTCATCCCTCATTTTGTTGTTATTTTTCATGCAAGTGTGCCAAAAATAATTAACAGGTACATAATGTGTAACACAGTTCTCTGTCAAAATTGTATGTTGCCAAACTTTCAGGGGCCTGCCTACCTAGTGCTATTTTCCACATTTAAGGCTGAGTAGCATGAGAGTGATAAGGGCTACAAAGTTATGTTTATCAGATGTGTCATCACCACTAAACACAAGGCTCTGAGCTCACGTGCAATGTAGCTGAATTACTGCAAATACCTATAGGGCTTTAAACGGTGACCATATCATTTTATTGGTGGGAAGTCTGTAGCAAGGTTCAATGCAGGCTCCTTGTGAGTCACAAATAGTTCATTCACAATTACTTCCAACTTTCTGAAGCCCTGCTAGAGGATTTTCCTCCACCTCATGCAAGCAAAGCTCAGAAAATTACACCAGAATGCCAGAGCACCATATTAGTGTGCAGAATAATATTTTGCATATTCATGAATATGCATTTCTTTTTTTATACAAACTAGTGTCAACTGTACTTGACTTACATTTTAAACTAGATCTGTTTTTTTCTGAATATTTTACAAAAAAAAAAAAAATTTGTTTTGTCAATTCTTTTTACACCAAACAATTATAAATTTTAGTGGAAGATGTGTATACAGTACTATATGTAGATCTTCTAAACATACCAAAAAATCTTATGTTTTATTAATAGTTAAAATATTTACACTCCACTATGAATAAAATTTTTGATTCGTGCCACCAATGTACCTGATGACACATTACAGAAGCTGTGATTTAGAGAAATGTTTATAATTGTTATGATCTGTGGCTAAGAAGAATCTGTAATTGACAATAAAGTGTATTTTGATAGTTCGTGTGTCATTTTAATTTGCAGTTGTGTTCTGTCACCAATTTTACAATGGTTATGAGACAACGGTTTGTTTGTATAGTGCATCTCACCCTTAGATTGCAGTGGGTAGCTAAACAAACAACTTTATATTTATACACTACTATACAATTTGACAATTATTGTTACATAATTTTGTACGTATGTACTTATTCTGCCAACACAGCGTAACCGCTTGACTGTTGATAACTCTAGCCGTCTGGAAACAGCGCACGTTGTGCACACTTTACTGCAATCTAAGAGTGAGATGCACTTTTTATAGTGATGCATGCCCAGAGGGAGTGAAAATTATACAGTAAATTATTTACTGGGGCTAGACATTTCAAGCAATGACTTAAGACATTTGGGGTTAAAATTGACGGTGACTTTTGTCTTGTAGCCTTTAAGTGAAGAAGTTGAATTCTTAGTCACCTTTGCAGTTTTAACTTGTGATACCAGAGTAACGATTCTTATTGAGTGCCTTAATGTTTAACTAGTGTACAGCCAGTGTAAAGGACAGATCTGGTTGCCTGTCTGAGGGGCACAAAATCCAGAACCACTGTGATGGCTCTATGAGCTCACTGACCCTTGGTTACACAGTTACCTTGTGGTACACTGATCTTCTGTAACTGTGGACTTGACTTGAGACTGTTACCCTGACATGGCAAGGGCTGGTGGTTGATCTTGGCTGCTCATCGACAGTGAAGTGGTGTCCTTGGCTTGTGGGTTGCTGCTGAACTGCAGGTCAAGGAACCACCAAACCAAGGGTTGGCAATTCCTAATGGGGGCACTTCTCCCCCTCAGGAATGCCTCTACTATGAGGTGAGGAGTGCCTGGGAGTTTAATGAGGGGTGGAAACAAAGTGTTAGGTAACTCAGAGGGGTGAGGTGTGTCTGCATTGCAGACGGTTTATGAACTCGGCCCTGCTCAGTTGAATTACTGCTGAGAACAATTGAGGAAAAGGGTAGGCAAGTTATATTACCTTCGAAGGAGTATGCTGCCTTTTTTGACCTCCGCACACCTCCCTTCCAGGAGTATGACATAAGGGGATAGGGAATAATACAGCCTTGCTAAAGACAAGCAGGTAACTCACTTCCCTATTGTGTACTTCTGAGTGATTCACAGTCTCCCAAGCAAGAGCAGTTACCTTTTTCTCCTTTTGCCCGGCCCCTGGAGGAGCAGTGGACAAAGTGTCCGGCGGTGGTTGAGCTGTTCAAAAGTAATACCCAGGTGTGGTATGCACAGGGGGGTCGATCAGTCCCAAGTTAATTCCAGTCAGCTCCTTTCCGGCCCCTTAAGAAGCGGTGGCAGAGTATGGAATAACCCAGTCTGTTCGATTCACCTGGTGGATGAGTTTCTAGTTATAGACTCTACCTAATTCTACCACTTTGGCAGAGCTGGGGGGGCCACTTAATGGGTGTGCATTTAACTTTGTGCTTTATAGGTTTGCCGGCTTCACTTTGGCGGCTGTGTTTACTTAGGAACAACTTGGTACTTAAGAAAATTGGTTTGCAGAGAATAGTTTCAAACTCACGTGTTTTATTATGTGAGTAATAATAACATGGTGGCCCTGTACTATCTCCTAAGCTAATTTGACTTGATACGAAAGTTCAGGTGACTCAAACTGCCAGGTGAAGGTAATGAATGTGGATGAAAAGCTAAGGAGAAATTTAAGGTGATACTCCTGTTAGTTAAAGTAATTGACAACTTTAGCCTAAGAATCACCATTTGTTCCGAAGGAACAGAAATGGCAAACAACTACCAGAGGGGCAGTTGCCGTTACCGTCCGGTGAGGCAGGGTTCCTGAAGGGAACTTACCTAGTCGTTACCAATTACTGGGGTCATGACAAGGGGTGGTAAGGAAGAAGCAGATGTCTTCAGGAGCCTCTGGTGGGTCCAATCTTCCAGAAGCAGAGGGTCTGCGGCTGCTGCAGAAGTGGCTTCTGGTTGGTGTTATCTTCAGCTGGTAGAGATTCCAGCTCCAGAAGAACGATGGAATGTGCGAACCCGATGGCTTCCTCCGGCCCTGTACAAGAGCAGTGGAGGAGCAGAGAATGAAGAGTAGTGGTCACGCCAGCCCTTTTATACTAATCTCTTACAGGTCTTCAAAGGTCAGAGGTGCCGGTGTGTCCTGTAGGCACACGCTCTGCCTCTTCAGTACTGTGTGGAAATATGACCTGCCCAAAGGTTTGAACCTTGTGTCCAAGATTGGGTGAAGTCATTTGTAGAGTGTGCATCAAAGATGTGGACATGTTTCATGTGTCAGTAGTACTCATAAGTTTCTGTAAACAACTGCCAAATTGTTCTTTCTATTGATTTAGCAAACATAAGCATTCCCAAAAATAAATTTAACTGGTTGCCCAGCAACTAGCATGGTGCATTACATCTTTCTAGCTGCTGTCCAATGAGAGGCAGATAGTCACTACGCAAGCAATTTTCACCCTTGTAGGGGGGGTGGGGGAACACACTTTCGTCAGTTGCAAATTGACTTGGCCTGAATTACTTTGATCCAACATCCCTCCACACTTTATGAAGGGGTGGCTGATGGAATTATCTTTCTCACAAGTTTGCAGAGGGGCTTCGGGAGTAGGGCAAATAATTTTTCTGGCTTGGCTACAGTAAAATATTGTTACATGCTCACATCTCTACATTGCTTCCCTTGTCCTGGCCTACTTGCGAGACCGAAGGAATGTGTGAAGGCAAGGCGAGCGGTAATCCAAGAAGCGCTTGGAGATTTACAAACCATGCAGCCACGACAAGCATATCACAGCTCGCATGCTCCTGACTTTTAGCAGATTGAATTTCTGTGTTATCTTTGGGAGAATGTTCTGGTTCATCGTCCTTGCTTCTCTCAGCGAGACTCGGGGTGTAGGGAACCTTCCTTGTCGAGATAGCGAGACTGCTTAACCCACGATGGGCCTCCAAGTTGACAGTTTGAGTCTGGAGTTTGGAGGATTGTACATCCTTAAGCGACAGGTGTGCAAAGACAGCAAAGTGATGAGTTAGTAGATTGTTGGGTAGCAGCGACAGTGACCAGCGGGAGTGTAGTGTGCGAACTGCAAGCATCGGTACAGTGGAGAATGAGACTGGCTGATGGAATTATTGAATTGGATGTGTCAGTGTATGACATTCGGTTGATTGTAATAGAGTGAATTAAGTGACTATAATCAATATAGAGATTGACGCGTGCCGCTTATATGAGTTATACCAAAGACTACGACTCGTCCTAACATGTTAATATTATACCAGCAACCACAACCATAGATGGCTACAGGATTGTTTCCTTTGGAGAGAAAGTTACAGACATGTGGTATTTCCTGATGTTCCAGACCCAAGTTTCTCACACTACTCATGTAGTATCTACATATCCCGAGGAAGGTTGAAACCCAAAACGTTATTTACGAGTGCAACAGAATCACTCCCAGCCTAGTGGATGCCTCTAGCACGTGAAATAAGAATTGTTTCCAAGTGGCCGCAGTAACACGTCAGCTTCCTCGATGCACCTGGCAGACAGTCTCTCGCCACACCAGCGAAGCTTTCTGAAGAAGGCCAAGTGCAGAGGGTAGTTTCTCCTACTCCGCTTGCTCCAGACAGATGTCACAGAGCGATGTCACAACTCCCACTTCAGCCCAGGCATGGGCCAGCCGAGCACACAATATAAGGCAGTGCGCAGGCAAAGATGCAAGTTTATCTTCTCCAGTAGCTCGCCTCAACACTTCTGTGCCGAGACCCTCTACTGAACTTTAAGCCCTCGGGAACCTCTCCAAGCACTCCAGCAATCTTCAGCTGCCACCACCAATGACCAGAGGTCCCAGAGGCTTCTACCACCTATACCAGAAGCTCTAGAGGCTTCAACCATCAACAGCTTCCAGAAGCTCTTCATTACCAGAAGCCTGCACTTGCCAGAAGCACTTACTTGCTGGTAAGTGGCAACTACACCCACTGCCTTTTTGGTAGTGGTCCCTTTTGTAAAGTCTTGTGTAGACAACCCCAGGGTAGAGTAACTGCGTCTGAGTTATTTTCATATTCTTCAAAGTTATTCTAATCTTGGATAGCCTAGGAGCAGGTCACTTCTACTTGTAAAGCATGGCTTACTTCCGCTCACACTTTGCTTAGTAGTAAGAGTATGTGTCACCAGTATTTATTGTTTCTAATAAATACATTTTTATCATATCCCAAGAGTGAATCTTTTATCAAGGTAAATCCTTTCCGACTACTAGGTACTCAACCTTTAGATGGAGCAAGCAGGAGACCGGGTTTTATGAACCACAGTGTAGGACTACAGATCCCCTTCAAGAATCTGTACGTCCGCAACACACTCCACTTTCAATGGCCACCCATTCTGTGCACCGCGTTATACAGAAAGGTAGAGCCCCAACCACTAGGTACTCATGCAACAGACAGCCACCTCAGGTTGTATCGCTGCCGGAGCGCCGCTGGTGCTTGCATGGGTATTTTGCATGGGATTGGAGGCCCGACTGTTGCTGAACCACACCCAGACAGTAGTAGGAAGACGGCCACAATGACCCTCTGCTCTAGGTTTGTGTGCCAAGGTGCAGAACTGTAGGTGCACAGGGTTCGTGCCGTCAACTGCTGTTGGACTCTACACTTACTTAGGGTACCTTTAACTGCTTGCGCCCTACTGAAAGTAAGTTAAGTGTCAATACTACCTCTGTGCCATTTGGGGAGAAGCACGGTGCTCGAAGGGAGGAGGAAAAAGAGAAGTTCCATACTGCTAAGCGAGTATGCACCAATAACCCCTCTGCACTTGGCAAAGACAACCCACAGGAACAAGCTCAAGCAGCCCGTCACCTGGAGAGGGCCTTCCTCTTCAACCACATCCCTGGTTACTGGTAGAGACACCAGGTTGGGCATTTCCAACGCCTACTTTGGAAGCAGTGCAGCTACAGAGTGGAACAAGAAATACCATTTCTCTCTGTATGGAAACTCGTCAGCTAGCACCACCCTGGCGACTGCTGGTCCCAGTCGACCTGCCTCTACACCAGAGCCCAGGGAACCGGTGTGCGAGTACCCTGGTAAGTCAGCCCTACCTCAAGGGGCTAAGGTTGTAGTCGGACATACTGCGGTACCACCCGCAGCTGATTTTGTACAGAGTCGTAATCCAACCTGACTAGTGTTAGTCTGTGACAGACAGTCCGCTCAGAACCAACAATTGGTGTGTGTCTGATCTAGCGTGCGCCAAAGTTACATTGATTAGTCTAAGTGATATGCGTCAAGATATTGACATGCCATGGGCGACATCATAATCAACTCTTAGCCTCTGCCATAGCAGTGGCTGCTTCAGAAGAGACAGCCGCCACATGCCACAGAGGGTATAGCCTGAGGTTACAGTAGTGCAGGACCTGCTTCCTGACAGCTGTAAACCCGCTCAACGCAGAGGGACGCTTACCCCTCCAGCCCTGGCAGCAAAAAGTAAGCGAACTGCTCTCTTTGGCCGCTAGCTTTGGCCATCTCCTTCGCCCTTTGTCGCCTCTCTCTCTCTCTCGTTTCTGCCACACCGCTACACCCTGCACCTCTGCATTGGCCCAGTGGACTGTGTATATAAGGGGTTTGCAGCCCCGAGTTCAAGGCTGACTCACGCAGCTCTGTTGCGAACGTCATTCTACCTGGCCATGTATGGACTACGTCAACCACTGGCTGATTTGTGCAGTGTAGTTGCAGGACATCACTCTGCCCGGATGCGTTAAGATACCACTATCCAGTTGCCAGCTCTACGTCTACAGACTAGACCAACAGCTGCTTCACAGCTCACCAAGCCTACTGTACTTCTCAGCTACCTCACTAGCCTCACCATAGCTGTAATGAGTCAGAGTTACTGCACAATTGGGTTTACCCTCTCACCTCCGCATTTACCATGACTAGGGACTGCACCTTGGTTGGCATCCTAGGTCAGCCCCTCAGACCTCAGTCAGGGTATAGGCTGGATTCTGTGTGTGTGTTGTCCTGGCCATAAACAGACATAAACCAAGCAGGTCAAGATATCACTCAGATGCTTTCTTTCTGCATCTTGTTTCCTGCCCTGCTTTTTGCTATTCCAACTCATTATCCTCTTACAGGAACAGGTACATGCCGACCCCGAAATCCCATCCTCCTCATTTCGGAACTCTCCACCTCTTCGAAGTGGAGGTTCTCTCGACTGTTGTAACCTTTCTGTGAGTGCTTAGGTCTCACTGTGACTTCCCACCCAGCTAACCCACTCACAGGGGGCCAGCAGCTGACCCTTACAGGGAATTCCGGCTTTACGTGACATACTGATCTGGCGACTTCCTGCCTTACTGTGTAGCACAGGAGTGGACACTCCTACCCTACTGTTGATACCTACGGACAGGTGCTTGGGTCTGTCAATGTCTGCCCGCCAAGTCTCTTACCTGGAGGCCAACAGTTAGGCCTACCCGAATAATCCACCTACTAACTCCTGTTTCCTTCAGATTGTGCCCGCCTCCATGGAGCACTCGCTGTATCCCATTCTTCTGTACTACTTCCTATGCCTCGTCAGTTGTCTGGGCGATATAAGGTGGCCAAGCAGGGGCTAGCCCTGGTTGGAGAGCTGTTGGGGGAAGAGTGGGGTGCCGCCAAGGTGTACACCTGGACACGAGAGGAAGCAGAATGCTAGAGGGGGATTCCAGCACAGCAAGTAGAAACCACAGTCTCCAATTTGATCTGCTGTGGCTTAACCCGCGAGCCATTTGACCACTGCCACCAACACCACTGAAAAAGATGATCTCTACCTGTAGTCCGTCACATGGATTTGGCACTTAGCTATACTCCAGCCCAAACCCAAATCAGATCAATATCTACAATGCACCTCCAAGTATGCAGCAAGCCATAAAAGAATTACCAAAACCAGCCCGTCCTGCCCCCAGTATAAACCCTGTTAAGTCGACGGCACAAGCTTCCCTGCCATCTGTGGAGTGGAGGAGGATGGAAGTTGCATACGCCAGCCCGTCATTACCGTAGCTACACACAAACTGTGAGGCATCAATATTGATAAGGACTTTGATTAGGATTGAGATAGACATTAAATATTGTGCTCACTGAGAACAGTAATAATGGAGATAGCTAGTTTAATGTGGTAAGTAATAGCTGTGTGAATAAGTTCAAAATCACATTTAATTTTTTTTTTATCGGGAACTCCATCCCTCATGAACTCAGATACATCCCTCTGGCATCTTTTAATAATATGTTTACTCTTCCCAGCTCTTTAAATTATTGTGCAGCTGTTATGCAATGGATTATGGTATTCAGAGCATTGAATATCAGCTCCAGGGGATACGAATAATGTGGTATGAATTGCCTTACTGTGTTAAGGTATCCCATTAGCTGTTTTGCTTGACGAGTGCCAATCTGGAAGTTTGGTGTATCACCAATGGTGAGGACTGTTCAACATGTGTTATTGCATACCAGGTTAAGGTCAGCGTGTGTTCTCATGTGGGTCATAAATAGGTAACAGTTTGGTTCATGGCTGGCCAAGATTTATCTGTATGCCAACAGTTTCTGGTGCAGGAAAATTTGGAAAATTGTTTTATGGACAGTTGTAAAGGGGATGAAAATGGCCATTTGCCTTGTAGAAAAGTGATATGCAGGTGATAACTGTGTCTTGTTTACTGCTACAGTTTTAATATTGAGACAAATTGTTTACCAACTCATCCTTTTTATTGGGTAAACGTTGCACATTCCAGGAAAGAATTGTGTTAATGTTCTCTGAGGAACTGTTTAAAGTAGCTGTATTATTTTGAGTTGCCAGTATGGTCAAAAGTTTTGGCCACCTTTCTTGAGGTACTTCTAGTTGCAGTTACTTTTCGATGCAAAGCCATGTTAGGCATGGACCAAATCACAATTATGTTACGTAGGGGTTTGAGCACTTGTGCAAGGTCGGTGTATTTATTTAACTGTGCTTGCTTTGGATCGCAGCTTTTATTGTTTACTAGATCAACTTTTTGATCTGGGGTGGGACTTGCTGTCTCACTGGGATACATATCCATACTGACTTGGAGTAGCACAAGTGTGTGCTGGCTTTGTTGGAATGTTGATGTGTCTTGATTGGCCACACTGTTTGGAGTGTAACTCACACTTTGTGCAGCCTGCTGCTACTTCCCCAGATGTTCTGGCATCAGAGAAGCGGTATTTTGGTTTTTTGAAGCTTTAATTTGCTTGTGTTTACCATTTTTTCTTAAGTGGACAAGGATTTGAGGTCCAGCTCAAGTTCAGGTAATGGATGATTATATTGTTTCTCAGTGCTGGAAACAATGTCTTGTTTAACAGCCATTCATTATAATTGTAATATGGTGTGCAAAATAAAAAACATATGACGTGTGTCGCTTAGACAGGTCAATGTTACTTTTGATGAGCGCAAGGTCAGGCGCACTCTGGTACTCAAGTACTGTGATTGAGTCGGCTTTCTACTAGAGACTAGCACTGATCAAGTAGGCTGGCGGCTTGGTACGAAGTCTGCCATCGACAGTACCACAATATTTATTACTACCACCTTAGCCCATTGAGGGAGGGTTGACTTACCAGAGTACTCACTCACCAATCTCCTGGGTTCGGGTGTATAGGTAGACCGGCTGGGGCCAGCAGTTGCCTGGGTGGTGCTAGTTGATGATGTGTCATATGGAGAGGTCAGGTATCTCTGGCTCCAGGTGACGGTTGCACTGCTTCCACAAAACGAGTTGGCAATACCCAACCTCATGTCACATCCAGTGACTAGCGCTCGTACTGCAGGATGTTACCATGCCAATTTCGGTGTGCGAGGGGAAATAAACGGGGGTGCTGTCTGAAGAGGACTGCCTCTCCAGGTGGCAGGCAGACTGAGCACATTCCCGTGGGGTTTTTCCACCAAGAGTGGACACTTGCTTGGTGCACACTTGCTTAGCAGTAAAGAATTCCTCCCTTTTCTCCTCCCTTCGAGTATCGTGCCTTTCCCCGAAGGGCATAGAGGCAGTAATGACATATTATGTATTATCAGCCGGGGCAAGCAGATAGAAAGAACTCTAAGTGTATAGCCTAACAGCAGTTGACGGAGCGAACCTTGTGCTCCTAAAGTTCTGCACGGTTTGGCGCACAAACCTAGAGCGGTACGTCGTATGGACCGTCTTCTTACTACTGTCAGGGTGAGGTCCAGCAACAGTCGAGCTTCCAGTCCCAGGCAAATACCCCTGCTGGCACCCTCTGCGCTCTGGTCAGCAATACATCCTGAGGTGGCTGTCCTACTCCTGATGGAGGTGTACCTAGTGATTGGGGCTCTACCTTTCTGTGCACCTAGGTGCACAGAACAGGTGGCCATCGAAAGTGGTGTGTGTTATTGATGTACAGATACATGAAGGGGATCTGTAGTCCTACACTATGGTTCGTAATGTTATTACACCCAGTCACTTGCTTGCTCCATCTAGAAGTAGAGTTCCTAGTATCTGACAGGATTTACCTCTAAACAAATTTACTCTCAGAATAGGATAAAAATTTGTATTTATTATAAATAACTAGCTGATCCGAGCGAATGTTGTTCCGCCTTTTATTTATATTTAAAATCCATAATGAGGTTGTATATAACGCCATCTGTTGTATTTAAATCGTTAATGCCAAATTTAAAACATGAAGTGTAAATATCATGTGCATTCTGTGTCATAATAAATTAGGCCCAAAGGTCATGTGTATTGTATTCCGTAAAGATACATAATTGTGTTTACATATAGTAAAAGTATTATATTTTACATGTTATAATTACATTGAATTGACATAGTAAATCTGTAATTAAACATTCAGCACCACTTATTAAATGATTTTTCATACATTTTTGTTGCACAATGACAAAACTCATGTGTAATTATTTGATACGCATAGAAGTTTAGTTTTTTTCAGTTTCAGCACCTGTTCTGTTGTTTGATCTCTTCATTTATAGTTGAAATTATGTCCATTCATCTCCGTCCTATAATATAAGTGGATATTGTAAAGCGTCATATGATAAATGTGTGTCTTGTATGTTTTGACTGTGTTGTTTCTGTGCATAATTGTCTATTAGAATCTTTTTAGCATGCACGTGCTTCTCTCAAGATCGTGTGGTGTGCTTCTTGATTTTGTGTTCGTACCTCTTCAGTTTGTGCAGTGCATGTTCACGTTCTATTTTGCCTTCTCAATGCGTCCTCTCAATTATGATCTATAGACAGTATCACTGCTTTGGGGCTGCTGTCCAAATTTACAGTGACCCGGTATTTATCACCTAGGTAGACTCGCTGTTTCCCATAGTCTACGACACATTGCTGTTGTCGTAGCCAAGGATAGCCAAGTATAACAGCCTCAGTAAGGGCTGGGGAGACCACAAACTTAGCTGGGTTAGAATGCCTATGTAATGTGGCAGTTAGTTCAATATGACTGTGTACTTTTAAAGTAACTCCGGGTTGAGCCAAATGTATGACATTCCTCTGTGGCCTAAGATTTGTCATTGTTGTGGGCTGAGTAAATTGCTTCTAATAAAATTTCCCATTACTGCTGAACCTAGTAGGGCTAAGACCCTTCTATCATTAATCTCCACTTCTATGTGGGGGCAATGGGTGGAATTGTTTCGTCACTAGCCAAAGGGAACCTACACCTCCTAGTGGTACCACTGGATATCCAATGCTTCTGCAGAGATTCAAATGTGGGAAACTCTCAAGCACTCGCTATGGCAAGTTTACTAATAGGGGTATCTGCCTCCCAGACTAAGCTTGAATCATGGGCAATCATGATGGTGGTGCCTGGTGGCATGCCGGTCGACTCCTTTACGGTCAGAGGTGCCCTAAAGATGGATTTCAAGGTAAATAACTTCAGAATGGAGGGACCACTTTCAGATACGTCCGCTCATGGAGAACCCTAGATCGAAAAGGAGTAGCATGGGTTGACCTCGCTTTTCCTGCTGTTCCTTTGAACTTCTGAGGTCAAATTGAGGACGGACTCGGGTTGATAGTGGTGAGTACCTGGACTATATGCCCAGGTGTCAGTGATGGTAGTAGATATTTTTTCTCTAAGGAGGGAGAATGTCCCAAGGTACCAAGCCTGGTGATAGCAGGCAGATGGAGAATGTTCCTGTGTGGCGGAAGCAGAGGCGGGGCTCTGAGGGGGAGATTAGATGACTTCTGCTCCATCCTTAGTTCAGTTTAGCCAGGAGACGGAAGTTTGCATTTTCATTTTTCCAGACGTAAAGTGAGATTGTACTATCTGCATTGCAGATTGTTTTATTCACCGGCCCACCGTAACAATGCTTAGATGCGAGTTATTGTTCTCCCCGCTAGATAGCTCTAATAGTAGGAATATCATTTGTCTTTGCTTTTCTTCCCTTCCAGCCGGCCGGTGACATCACATAGGCAAGTCATGCATTCACTACCACCCACTCTGCAGCCACCCTCGCCTTAGTGGCACCAAACAATCAGCATCAGGCATTTTCCTGAATTAGTATAAAAGGAGATACAGCCGGCGTCTCCAGGCCAGTCTTCAGCTGCCCACCACACACGTTGCCAGGACACTGATCAACTTTGATCAGTCTTCGCTTCTAGCGCCAGTTACTCAGAAATGTTCAGATTGAGACCACTCTCCAGAACTTCAGCACTCGTTGTTCCGATCTGACCAGCCTACACCCTTTAAACCTTCGCTTATAATAGCCTTCATTCCCAAGGCTCGCCGCTCAGGAATTTGACCAGAATAATTTAGTCTTCAGCGCACATTGCTCTGACACTATACTTTACACCCCATCTTATATTTTAATATAAACTTACGATAGTGTTAAGTTACGTTAGTAAGGCTCTCTCCCAACTATGTACCTCACTATACCCACTCACCTGCAGTATACAAACGTATCTGTAGTGGACCTATCCCTGAAGTGCATCACAGAACTCATCCTGTCACGTACCCAGCATTCCCCTGGTTTACCACCGGTCGCCTCTACCGATCATCACAGCAGTGTATTGTAGTTTCCTGGCCAGTACTCGCACCATCAATCAGGAGTTAGCGTGCGTTAACCACATGTTATCTTCCCTTGCGGAAATAAAGCATGGATTGGCTTTTACCTTGAGTTCTTTCTTGTACACATAGCACCTTTATGTAGTTACCCTCATATAACAATACTGCAGGTGATCACAGGAAAATCCCTGAGATTGAAGGAAAGGAGGAGCCACACAGGTACACTGTCCTGAAAGCAGCCAAGAGAGTGTAACGTTCCTTGAGTTGAGAAAACTGGGACAGGGCCACACATCCATGTGCGAGTTTGGACAGATGAAGCCTGACACTTCCACCGTATATTGCAGACTCTACCAGCCATTGGAGTAAGGTGTTCGCCAGTCCCTGGCCCGCACATGCTGCTAAACGTAAGTTGCAGAAGGAGACTGCCACCTTGGTACAGTAGTAGCAGGGTAAATCCACTTATCGATGACCTATTCCAAATGGAGGGGGCTTAAGGAAAGAGTCCAGCAGATCCTCTTGGTTTCTGGCCGATCGCACGAGTATCAGCCCTCCCTGGTGTCTCGCATAGCTAGCTTAGAACCACAAGGCCCTGTATAAATTGACATACCCAGAGATCTGTTTGACATTCCAGTGAACAACGGCCCAACGGAGTACCCTTGGTGGGTAGCAGAACATTTAGGCCGACCTGATCAACCACCAAGAACTCATTTTCAGCTTCCACAGCTACCTGCAGTACCGTCACATACAATTAATCTGCCACTAGCTGGCCCAAGCAGAAGTAATGCACGATGCCCAGGTATACCACCCAAAGCTCCGAGCTTGAAGTGGAAAATTACACTGCCTGAACCCGACTTTGTGCCCTGCCGCAAAGCTACCCGGCCAATCCTTTACACAGGACACACCCCCGTGCCACTGAAGGAGTGTGCACCTGATTTAGCGCCCACCAAAACTTCACCCCACTTGACGTAGTGTTCACCTAGTCGATGGGCCGTCGTGTCAACCTATAATCATCATTGGTGTACATTGTGTACACACACAATCTGAACTGAGAAATAAAATTTGAATATAATTGTAACATGCATAAGTGGTAAACAGTGGAATCCGGATTTTACATTCCCGCCAATTACATTTTCCCCGCAAATATACCACTTTCCTTCCATCCCGTCATTTCTCCTATGTTTAAATACATTACATTCCCGCAACCAACATGGCAAATGCAAGTGCCTTCCACTGATATACACCGTTTGTTTTGTCTTGTGAGTTGCGAGTGAAATAGAGTTGAGCCGATAACACCAGAGGATAATAGAGCCGACATTGGAGTAAGACTGGCTCAACTGCTGCTGTTTTGAGTCAGAAGTTGCAGTTCCTATTCCAAGAACTAAACTGACAGTCTGTCACGGAAGTGGAAAGGAGGGTGAGAGATGCTACCCTACTATGAGATAATCATCTACTGGAAGAGGAAAGAGTGAAGGAGAGAGTGTGATGTGGCTCCCACCCCACTGTCCTCTGCTGTGAGGCACTGATAATCATCTACAGCCTGTATTGTGGGTCACTGGATTACCAGCTTGGCAGGCCACACACTGCAGCTCCACTTTGTCATTTTAGTAAAGTTTTTAAAAGCAATATGAAATCTCACAACTGGTAGAGTTCCAACTTACTCTCAGTAAAATAAGGGCATGTTTAATTTACAAACTATACATATTAATAATTTTTAATTTTCTGAATATCAACAAAGTTGAATTATGCTGAGAAATGTGGTACACAACCTTGGAGATTTAATATTTCTTATTTTATAAGTTTAAAACATAAATTGTTCAAGTCCTAAGACTAAAAATATATTACTTAAGTATTTGTTGAGAATGAGATCTGCTTTTATTCTTTGATTTTGATGAATTGAAATTAATTTTCGTATTGTTTTGTATGTTTACTTAATGCATCAGAGTACATCCAATGTCACTGACTGTAAGTTGAAATATCTACATAATATACAATGTCCTGCTTTTAAAATATTTGTTTGTATACTTTTTAACTTTATAATGTATAGTGTTTAAACATTGTATAATTCATTTACTGATATTTTAGTAACTATTAGCTTGAAGTTGGGTTTGTCATAATATTTTTCACTTCTATTTACACTTTCTACTGAATTACACCATTGACCAAAAAGTAATTGGGCACCTGTCCACAATGTTTGCTCAGTGGTTGACAACCCGTTAGAATCTTGTAGGGCCACCTCTTGCGGCTATATCAGCAGCCACCCTGTCTGGCATGTTCTCTACAAGTGTTTGCAGGACATCCACAGGGATTCGTCACCATTCTTCTTGCAACCATTCCATGAGTTGAGCAATGGATTTTGGCAGTACCTAACGAACCCTCACCCAGCGATCCAATTCATCCCAAAGATGTTCTATAGGGTTGAGGTCAGGGATTTGGGCCAGCCAGTCCAATTGGCGAACATTGTTGTCGGCGTACCACTGCATAGTAGCCCTTGAAACATGGCACCTGGCATTGTCATCCTGGAAGTAACACTGCTCCATTCCGTAAAAATGCCACAATGTTAGGAGCATTTCACTATCCAGAATGTTACAATAGGCCTCTGTGTTCATGCTACCATGGACAAACACCAGCTGTCCTACGCTGAAGACCGTGAAACAGCCCCACACCATCACTCCACCACCACCGAATTTCCTAGTTGGCACTATACACTCCAGCAGAACCCATTCCCTGCGTAGCCACCGCACCCATACACATCCATCGTACCGGAATAATGTAAACCTCGACTCATCACTCCACAGAACCAATTTTCACTGCTCCAGTGTCCAGTTGTGACGGTCCAAACTGCTCTTGTCCAGCTGTTCTTCCGAAATATCCAAGTCGGTGTACCTCTGAACCTAATGTTCCAATGGAAACCAATACTCCTGTTGCTGCATGAAACTCCTGTCAGATGGTAGTCATGGGTTGTGCACTATTTTTGACAATTTCACGTTTCAGGGTTCTGCGATTTCTGTCAGTCAAGATAGGAGGTCGCTCAAAATGTGCAGCATTGGTACAATGCCCATCAACCTTCCACTTATGTAAGACGAATGCGGCTAGACAGCCCACTGAGATGGCAGCCCACAATCACGCCCTTATTGAAGTCCGATAGCTGTGTACCTCGTGCCATCTCATCAACTGGTTCTACACCGGCCTGCAGCATATGGCGTCCACACAAGTCAACTGACGAACTGAATTACCTATCTTAATGGGTGCCGAATTACTTTTTTGTCGCTAGTGTATGTCATTTTCTTGCAGCATCCCAGTAGATATCTTGAGTGCTCTTCTTTAAGATGTGAAGTGAATATTTTTCTTTACGTGTTTGAGTTTGGAAATTAAATTGTGTACTTAAATTGCAAAGAATGGAGTTGCGATAGTCTACAGAGTAGCCACATACAAGGTAGATTTTGATATGGGAAAGGTTTCACCGAAATCTCTCCAAAACTAACGAGGGTAATCTAATGATGCAAGTTATTAATGAATATTAAAACTGAGCATTTGGTTAATTTTTTTTTTGTTTTGCGAGGAGTTGTAATATCTTATCAGTATTCAAAGTTTTGTTTGTGTTGGAATGTTTATCTTTAATGGATTTGCTTTTTCTGAAGTCGTATGTAAGGTTGCATCAGCATTTGGAGATAAAAGCTTTTGCCACCCTCATAGACATATTTTCTTTCGAGAATGTTCTAGAAATTAGATTAATTTTGCTACAATGCAGTTTGGTATGGTGTGCACTTATTTGGTCATTTTTTGGCACCCTGGTATGAGGAGTGGGGGTAGGCACGTGACGATTTGAGCCCCGAGTGCCTACCGCCCGCTAACAGTCGACTACAAGCCGGTGTGGGACGTGTTCGTAATTGTCTCGCGATGCGAGTTTCTGAGCGACATCAATAATAATTGAACTACTATGATGCTGATCTTTGTTTGTCTCATTAAAAGCAGACTGTTCGTGACTCTGCATTACTTATTTTTTAAATAATTTTTATAATTATTATTCACGTGACTTTTAGTTAAATTCCCTATTAATTTTGTCAGTGGGTATAATATTCTAAGTTTCTCTTTCGTGCCACGTGAACAAGGGCTTCAGTTTTAATGTGGGGGGAGGGGGGTGGGGGTTATCTGTAGTGCATTGGCAATTTTCAAGTTCCCGTGTGGAGCAAGGTTTTGTCAGCTTTAAGTTTTTTCAGACTTCTTTTAATTTTCCCCTGCCATTAGCACTATTTGTTTTGAAACCCTCATAGTGATGTAGTTGTTAGCCAATAGGAGGCAGTGAGTACCGACCAAGAGCCATTTTTAGATTGTTAAGTTTGAGGATGAGGACAGCCACGCACCTAGCTGCGCTACCTGTTTTTTTGTGGGGTTATCACAGTTCTGAGAGCAGGCAACATGGGAGAAGACTTGCTCATTCCGCTAATACTATGACACTGTTACATTTTTGAATTTGTATGTCAAGTGGAGATATTTCTGTTCATGTTGTATACCGTTTTTTGAAACTAAATAAACCTGAGACATATTCCATACTAGAATTGTATCCTTTTCATTTTTTTCCTACATGGTGTCAGAGTTTAATGAATAAACCAACTAAACTAGTGTGGACTGTGATGATAGCAGGACAGGTGACTGACATTTGCCACATCACAAACAGTTAATAAAGATACAAGCCTTCTACAAAGCTAGGTGAGGTCGCTTTCCTGGTTTATGTTGGACTCTCACGCTCTTCATTACATGTGTACCAGCATTGGGCCGTCAGGGGCACTGGGACGTCCTGCTCTTTATGCCCATAACAGGGATGCTCATCGCACTTACAGAGTCAGGTCGGGGCTCCTTGGGTAACAGTTCTCGCAGCTGTTGACATGAGCCAAATAAGACTTCTCTCATGCCACACAAGTATCTGATACTGGGTCGGCCACTTGAACTCTCATGGTTTGCACCAGAGTTGTCCTTTGTATAAGCTGGGCCAAGCATGAGTGGGGTGGGGAACTTTGTCTTCCTCACCGCGGTGTCCTGGCATGCATCAAAGGTTGGGCAGAATAAGTGAAACACCAAGGTCTGGTATAATTTAAAAGTTTCCTTTTCAACCCCTCAAAATGTGACCAGTGGGGCACATTCATAAAAAAAAAATCATTCACTGCCTTCCATTTCATTCAATGTAATAAGCACACTAACTTTAATGGTAACATAACACATTTTTATTTGCTGCACAGTTTATTTCGAACACAATTTAATGAGGACATATCCTACCTGTAAGTAATTAATCGACCATAGCATATTTAATTTTTAACAAGTAAAGTGATAAAAATTTGGAGTTGTTCTGATACCGATACTAAGTATCAATATTGGCCAATACTTCACCTTTTCCCGATATAGCTGTATGGGCCGATACTTTAGTATCAGTTGTAGACCATGAAGTCCGGTTATTACTTTCTTTAGGAACAAAAATGACTGTATTTCGGTTTGTATACATCGCATATTAAAAGGAAAAGAAGAACAAATTCCATATCTAATCATGTAAAGCACACCTATCCCCCCCCCCCCCCCAAAAAAAAATAAAGGAAAAAATTCTGGGGTGCGCACTATACACGAAAAAAAAAAAGAAGGGGGAAGTGTTAGCCATAAATTGTTCGGGGATGTTGGAAGTGGCGGAACAGTCCGTTGTCTCCCCCCCCCCCCTTCTCTCTCTCAGCAGCCCTTCAGTTTGTGTGTACGTCGAAACACACAACCCCCCCCCCCCCCCCCCCACTAATGGCAAACCTGTCATGCCACAAAACCCAGAGTTGCCACGTGTTTACGGTCCCCCAGTATTTCTCCAACATATCACAATCACCACACATTAATATAAAAAAGCATAATTTGTTCCATACTTACTAACGGGCGCCACAAATTTTTGGTTACATTTTACTTTTAAAAAAATTTCCCTGGAACTTGTTACAAAAATCATGATTCTCGCTATACACAAGTGCACACTATACTTGCGTAAATACGGTATGCGTCGCTCAAAATAGTTGCACCTAACATCACTTGTAATTCAAAGCAAATTGTTTCACCTGAAAATGTTTACAAATAATAATTCCTCGTTAAAATGTTTTGTATAAGATGTTTTTTCTTTTGTGTTTAAAGGTTGTTTAACATAACTTTATAAATTAATATTTATTTAATTCAAAGGGCAGCATCTTTGCGAATAAAATTATATGCCCAAAAGTGTATACTCTACCACTTGCCAGCAAAAATTCTTTTGTTTGAACATCGAGCAACTTGTATTATAAGTGTTCATTTTCAGTAACTTCTTTTGAGGAAATTGGCGTATTTATATTAATTTATTTCAATAGACACACATCTTTGAATAAACTGGTAATATGCAAGTGCCTATTTGAACCCTTTTGCCATCTAATAATGGGTAGGGTAAGCACTGAGCCGAATGCAGTGTAACTCACGACAGGGAAAATCAGAGGACGTGGTTTTGAATGATTAATTATTACAGATAGTGAAGAAATGAATTACAATCACCTCATTTGTGTCTAGAAATTACAAGTTTGCTTTGTAGTAAAATATGATTAATTACTTTAAAAGACAGACATTTGCCATGCGTGCAAGGTGTCGCCAACAGGTAGCGGCGTGGAGAGGTCATCCTCCCGCCCTTGTAAACCAACAAACAAGACACTGTCCGATCAATAACTTCTGTGTGTGCTCTTAGCTGATAGTGAGTGCGGGACATTTAAAATTCGACTTGCATTTGGAGTCATTTTATTTGCATTTGCAGACAGTTTGAAAATTTTAGGTCAGCTTGCATTTGAGTCAGATTACAATAAATTATATACAATATTTAAAGACATTATATTTAAATGAGTCTAGGAAAAATGTTTTAAATATATTATTAACAGTAATACTTTTTCGAAAATTCAGTGTGAAGGGCATTGGTATAGGTTTTTGGTATCAGGGTATCTGCAGTGGTATTGGGGTATCGGTGTCTGTATAGGAAAATATGGTATCGGAACAACTTTAATAAAAATGAAACCAGATGTTGAATTCGAAGGGTTCAAAAAAAAAAAAAAAAAAATCACAATATTTTCAACAGCAAATACTTTAATAACATGAAAATGTCAATTTAGCAAACTGAATGGTCAGCAACATATTTGGAATGTAGCGACAAATTTTTCACATGAAACATTCACACTTAAAACACATAATTTATTTTGAATTTCTCTCATAACTTCCTTAAGATTAATTCAATTGGCAGATTCATTTAAAAAAACTTAACTTCATAAAAATAATCAACATACATTAAACATTGTTACATGTACAAAGTTAAAACTTGCACAATAGAATAGCTTAAAACAGAACCTTTTCCACACATTTGCTAAGTTTTACATGTAGTCCATCTGTAAATGTTTTGGTGAAGTACATTTTTTTAATGCAATGACGTACAATTACTTGGCACATTTGTTTGCCTGTGTACCCACATTTCAATGATTACATACTTTAAAATTTATAGCTATGACGTGTCACTAATAAATTTTCCTCTTACAAGACCACAATCTTTTGATAACATTCAGTTTGCACACAAAATATAAGCTAACATTTGGACATAATTAAACTATTCATAAATTCAAAGGACTTTGACCAACATGTGTCTCTTAGAAAATCTGAGGCGTGTATTTACTAGAGGTGGGTCAAACGTTCGAATTTCAAATCAAACTGAACTGAACCCGAACTTTAAGGTTATATACGGTTCAAATAAAAGTTTATTGCCATGTAAAAGATTGGTTCCAGTACGGTTGGGAAAATTTACACAAGTTCGTGTTCGGTTGAAAATGTGCCAGAAAATAACATTGTTAATGAACTTTGAATCAAACTTACTTCACTTCAAAGAAGTTGAAAATAACAATGCAAAACAACAAAAATTGAACGAGTCATATTAGTTTTTTTTTGTAGCAGTGATGACAACATTATACCTTGAACTCTATAGTGCAAAACCGAGTTCTTTTCTTTATTAACTTATGAGCATTTAAATGATTGTATACGAAATAAGTGATTTGCTAAAGTTTTTAAAAAAGGACATTTTCAATTAACATATATTTTTTTTTTTGTGTTGCTAATTTGTGGTTTTCACATACTTCTAAAACGACTAGAAAGATATATTTTTCAGTGTTTTAATAAACTATTATAAATCAAATCTATAAAAACCAAATGTTAATAGTCAAGTTCATTTTGGAACTACTCGAGCGCCCTGAGCTTGGAAGTTCTGCACCCCAGGCGCCAAGCAAAGCAGATGCGAGATAAGGCATCCATGATCCATGCACGCGACGTCCCAAGCTCTACCTCTTGGAAGTGGGGCCAAGCCTTCTGCACCCCTCGAAGCACCTAAGATCGCCAGCGATCAGTATAAAAGGCAAACCAGCCTACGCCTGAGCAGTTGCTCGGGGTGGCTCCCCGGAGTCACTCAACCTCTCCTGAAGAGGCTGTGAAGGCCGAAGGTATCCTGACTTAGGACAGGCTGTCCTATGCCCATGCCACCTGCCACGACAACGATGCTTTCCTAGAGGCGATCTTCCCCTGAAGGACGTCTCCTCAGCATAGCCTCAGTCGTAATCACCTCAAGCATCTCCTGTGTCGACCTTCCCCATCTCGAACCTACCAGGTAATACCAGGTCATGCAACATAGCCCCCTTAAGGCTCTAGCCAGGCCTCTACTACTCAAGTAAAGTAATCCCCGTGTACATATTGTAAGGTCCCTTCCGGACATCCCCCATCTAGTTCAGCTAGGATTCACAGCTAGATTAGCTTTCAATTAAGTTTCTTTAAATTTAATTAATTTCCAAGAATCAGAATGTAACAAATGTAACAGGTAGCATTCGCCTGATTTGCATTGTGAATATATTTTTTAACTTCTACAGTTAATTTGTATGCATATATTTGATTCAGCAGTAAAGTAACGTATGATAAAATATAAACCATAGCTATTACTATATTTGTTACTATTTTACTTTACTGTAAATTCCTGTGTGTATTTTTTGAAACCACACACACATTGAATATTACTGACTTTTACTTGTTAGCTTTTAGCAACCCCTACATCCCTTGTGTATACCAGTCAGACAAAGCCACAAATTCACTTCTCACATTTAAATATTTGCTTTCTTTAATTGTGTCTGTCTCATGCTGAAGAACTATAAATCTGGTATTAAGAACCGTCTTAAATGAGAACTGAATCAGAGTCCGAGATCAATCTGAATAGCAGTGTTGTTACTGAATCACAAGAAGGCAACTTCTAATTTGATTTACCTACCCAGACACAAGTTCCATTTGAGTATATGATTATTTTGCATGGCGGAACAGAGATATTAGGCACAGAGCCATCAGTACTCTCCCCAGAATACACTGCTATCTCTTCTCAATCTTCACACATCACATTCAACAGCCAGAGCACCACTCAGCCGCAACCGGAATTGGCCGCTGTCCCACAGCCAGCCACTGCAGCAGCACCTACGGAGCAGAGGAGAGCTCCAAAGCCTGCGGATCCTGAGGTAAAACGTTGACGTGGTGTACTTCCCACTGTTGAAAATTTTGTTCCATTACGTAAACCTACCAGACCCATAATTTACACTGGCACCTTGACTCAAAGGGTTTAAAATCCCTCAAGCATGTTCTATGCAAAACTTGCATTTAATAAATTGAAGCAATCTTACAAGCATGGCGTAGGAGAGTACACTTAAACTCAAGGTAATCATCGAGGTCAGTATTCCAAAGTCACAGACACTTTACACACCAAAAGTTAACCCTCCTCATTGTCTCTTGCCCCAACGTGGGCAGAACCCCTTCTCCTGCTAGCCCGGGTCTTGTGTGCGTTTTCCTTAAGATGACATCGTAGATGAGTGTTTGGTTTAGTGTACTTTCCTTTGTATTGACATCCGGGGTTTGAACCCTCATCTCACCGACCATTGCCAGTTCGCTGCTGTGCCAACAGTCTAGGTACAGGATGGGACCAAACCTTGTACTGGGTGGTAGGGTGTTTGGGGACTTTGAGCTCCCCTCTCTGCTGCATGGGGGGGGGGGGGAGGGAGAGAGGGGGGGAGAGAGAGAGAGAGAGGGGGGGGAGAGAGAGAGAGAGGGGGGGAGAGAGAGAGAGAGAGGGGGGAGAGAGAGGGAGAGAGAGAGAGGGGGGGGGAGAGAGGGAGAGAGAGGGGGAGGAGAGGGAGAGAGGAGAGAGAGAGGGGGGGAGGGAGGGGGGGGAGGGAGGGAGGAGAGAGAGAGAAGAGAGAGGAGAGAGAGAGAGAGAGAGATTATTTACTTAAGTCTATTGGTTGCAGGTCTACTTTTAATAAGTTTTCCTCATTAAAAAGCAGGATTTTTTCAGTCCCTTTAGAAATATCATAACAGAATTTTACATATTGTATAAAATAGCCAAGTCTATTATGGTTATGTCATTACCTTGCATAACAAGAATAAAAAGATAACAAGATTCAATAATCCTTGATTGTTCTTTTGAAGAAAAGATTCTGTTTACAAGTTTGCAAATTCTGCAGCAAAACAATTAAATGCAAAATTTGTACTAAATGTACAACAGCTGAATTTTACACATTTTCATAGGCAACACTTTATATTTTCTTCACAATATATAGTATACATATAAAATTTATTTAAAATATTGTAATAAAAAATATTTTGCTAACATCTATGAAACAGTGGTCAAAACATATAGATTTCTCAATACACAACTACATTCGACACTTCCACCTGAACACACCTTGTAAGTATTTGAGGCAGGATCACAATGTACATCTGCTACGAAGACTTCTAGAAAGCTACACTTCATTGCTGCAACTGAATAAATTTATCACTGCAACTTTGTTATACAATTTTGTTAAGAAACTACAGGTGAATGAATAAAACAAAACCTTCACGCCCAAATTACTACACACTGCACATTTTTATCAGTTCAGTGCTTACAGCAAAAAGTACTGTGCAAAGTCTTGAAATGAAAAACTTTATGGACAAACTAGATAACCTGACTGCACATGCTAAGTGAAATTGAAAAACTAATGAATGACCAATTCTAACATAACAAGAAATGCAAGTTGGGAAGGTTGGAATGTTTACATATAGATGACAATAAAAAATGTCTATAAAATTCTATATTTAAAATCCAAATTTCAATTATGTATATTACATAGACAAATATAAAATATCACATTCACAAATTATTAAACAATTGCTGCACAACACAAACTTTCCAAAGACAAGTTTACAAAATACCAATGATAACTGCCATCAAAGGTAAAGAAGGTAAAGAATTATATATGTATTACAGTCTGGGCCAATCTCCGCAAAAAAAAAAAAAAAAAAAATTGAAGTTGATACATGCATACCTTACATGGATTTGTATTTTGTGTGCGGCGGTGCACATGCACATTGTGTGTATGAGATGCACCAATTGTGAGTCAATATTTGATGAAAAAGTCAAATTCACACGCTATACAATATGGTACCTACAAACATGGGCCACACGAAGTAATTAATGATAAATTCATAATGGAAAAATTTGTATTAATTTTACTTGTGTCATTTTGTGATCTAACAAAATCTACTTCATAGGAAACACACTTGAGAAACACAGAAATTGACAAAATCCAGGTCATCAGAGACAACCAACTTACTGTGTTGTAATAACTACTGATGGATGAAGTTCTAATCCATGATATAAACTAAAAAATTTAGTTTGAAAAAAAATTATGAGAAGACATATAAAATAACTAGAAACAGGGCATGTAATCTATGCTTCACCAGCTGACAATAACTGGAAGTGTGTATTTACAAAGCAAATAAATCAGTACTCGAACACTGGGCTGATTCATTCACTTTTGATTCACCTCTGAAAATGTCAGCTGCAAATTAATACATTACACCAAACAGTATGTTCACATTACAATAAGGAAATTAACATTTTTCTTACATAAATTAATTAAATACATACTACTTGAAACAGGAAATTATGTACTTTTGTAATTAAGTTGCTCAAAATACGGTAGCTTAGAGGCCCACTTGCAACCTTAACTAACACAATATAGTAATGATGTTACTTTCTCTTCAAAACCTTCATGGTTGCAGCAGGAACATTAACAAAATTTAAAATTCAATCAATATTTCCAAAATAGGACTAAGAGCTACAGATGGAAGGAAGTTGTGTAAATTATCAGGCAAAATTTTACATAAAAAAGTTGAAAATTACGAACTTCATGACTATAATTAAGAATACAGTAATTTTTTTTTACTTTTTCCAAGTGACCAGGGCAAAAAATTGTATAGGGTCTACGAAGAAATATCGTAAATTGCAAGAATATATATTAAAAAAGAGGAAGAAGAGGAGTGGGGTGTAAGAAAAGAAACTGTACACATGTTATCTGCATGTGCGCTGATCACACTTTAAATACTGGGGTCTGGAAATATGAAATTTCTCTCCATAAAGTCAATATGTACTACTTTTGAGTTAACAAAAAAACTATTTAACCTAATGACTAACGCTAACTACACAAACACTAATAAAAATGCAGATGCCCACCTACAGAAAAAGAAATAGCCAATCTGCTAACAGAAAACAACTGCCTGCCTTAATTTTGCCAAGTACAGTATGAATTTTTATGATGGATCTTGGTGATGAATCTTAACACAATTTGTAATACGAACAAATGCAATACTAATCAATTAAGGAGCTAAGAATATTTATGTTGCGAGCAGCTTGACCCACTCAGAATTTTAATAAACACAAAACATATATTTTAGCAGTTCCAATCATTAAAAAAAAGTGTGCGCATTATAGACATGATTACAGTACTCTAATTGTGCATTGGCTTTAGAGGACAAAGCACCACAATATTACATGACTACTATACATCTTAAACTAAAACACAGGTACGTTATGTACTAGATGTCAGCAGAATAAAAATTGTTACATCACATGTCTTTCAAAATTACAAAAAACATTTCATCCTTCTGCATGTCACATTTATATAATTCAGTTTTAATGTGTATTTTCTATAAATATTTTTAGGAGGAACAACTTTCTAAATAAAAAAAAATAACACTTTTACACCTAATATGCAAAGGGAAAATTTTCTGTTATTTACACTGAAAAGTAAGTATTAAAAAAATATTTGTGATGAGAAATTAATAATCGGATTATTATAGTCTCTTCACACATTTTACAAAAAATACAACTTGGGCCACAGTTGTTTATTACACCAAGGCAAGACCAAAGGACAAAAACCAATTACAAAACACATTACATGTCATTTAATACTGTGCTTCTAATGTGCTACAATCAATCAAACTTTCCACCATCCAGCAATTTTGCATTTAATACATAAGTGGACTTCCAATTTAATAAGAACTTGCAACTCAGAACATTGCAGTTTTTTTTTTTTCACATAAAAAACAATGTAAACACAATCACGAACATACAATGGGTTTGATGAACAACTCTGCTTGCTTGGTGGCATTCAGAAAAAAAGTCAAACTCATCACTACGAGACTAGCATTACTAAAGCTTCGAAATGGGTGTTTTCTGGACTAGCTCTTTCCACCACGATGGCCTCTCGAATGCTCCCGGATTTTGGAATATTGCAGCCTGCAGATTGTCATACACCTGGAACACATGCCCTAGTTTAGTATCACACAGAGACAAGCTTACCAGTTCTTACAGATCTGCCCCACGCCTGAATTTTCAAAACAACAATTAAGATGCTTCATTTTTCACGTTATCATAACCCAGAGTTGATAAATTTTCTCAGTAATGCATCACTTTGTTGAAAATAAAAGTTAACAGCTACCTTGTCTAAATGTTATTTTATCTTCAACACAAAGGACAGCTGCAAATAAAACAGCAATCTAAACATAAATAGTTGAAGCCCTCGTTTTTTTTGGGCAGAGAGGGTGTTGGGTTGGTTACGTGTGGGTATATATATTAATTTTAATACCGTTCTCTGCATACAAAACTATGGTACCTGTGGAACAGATAGTCCCTTAGTATCACTTGTGTCCTATAAGGGGTAAGTAGTTGATGTCTAAAATCGTAATTACCGTCAGAAGTCGAACACAAGCCCTTGAATTAACTAAAATGTTAAGACTCCTCTGTGGAAGGTTTAAATAACTTACCGTATTTACTTGTGTATAGTGTGCACTCGCATATAGTGCATACCATGATTTTTGCAACAAGTTCCATGGTAATTTTTTTAAAAATAAAATTGCACCAAAAATTTGTGGCGCCCTGTTAGTAAGTATGGAACAAATTATTCTTTTTTACATTAATGTATGGTGATTGTGATATGTTTGGGAAATACTTGAATTAAATAATGTTTATTAAGAACTTATTTGAAACACGTGGTTCCACACTCTCCTAGTAATATTAAATTAAGATTAATGGATGTTATCCCTAATTGAAGTCGCTTAGTAGGGTGCACCTTATAAAGGCGGAGGAATGTGCCACGCATCAGAGTAAAGGGGAAATGTAAAATAGTACATGGAATTCTTGCTACTACAATGGAGGAAAATGTATGCAAATCGCAGACTAGCATCGAAATTTGGTGCACGAGAATGGTTCTTTGAGCAACACAGTCCGCACATACATACTGACAAAACTAGACAAGACCATAAAAAACCCTGTTTGCTTGGATGGAGATGCCTCCCAATGCAAATTACTCGCAAAAAAAAAAAGAATACAGTATTTACTTGTGTATAGAGCGCTCTTGTATATAGTGCACACCATGATTTTATCAGCAAGTTCCAGGGAATAAAATTTTTAAAAATAAAAGTGCACCAACAATTTGTGGCACCTTGTTAGTAAGTATGCAAAAATTATTCTATCTTTACATTAATGTGTGGCGGTGATTGTGATAACTTTGGAAAATACTTTAGTTAAATAACTCGCACTAAAAGCCAAAACATTGTGGTAAGCTGTACAATATAATACTACAGTCAATAAAAGAAAAATGTCAACTGCAGTGGGCAGCCAGCTTCCTTTTTTCTTTTTGCTTCTTTTATGCTGGCTTGCTTTTTTTTGTGCTTCTTTTATGCAGTGACAAGCTGAAGCTGTCTTTTTTTTGCTGTGCTAGAAAGTTACATTACCCTTCTCTCAAAAAAAAAAGTGCCCCAACTTCCTTTCTGCTCCCCCTTCTTCCCTTTTCGACCCCTGACCTTGGTTGGCTATCCTCAGCCTTACATGGGGCTGCAACCTGCACACCATATTTTATGACCAACACACTCATCATTACACGTTTATTGCTTGTGTATTACATAAGCATTGCCTTGAAGCAGTTGGAACAGGGATGTGGATAAGCCAAAAAAAAAGGGGACGCGTTAGCAGAAATGGTCACTAGGGAGGGCTGGAGGGGCAAACTGAAGGAGGCACTGAGAGAGTAAGAGAGAAGGGAGAGGAGTCTTGATGTAAGAGCAAGAGATGAGATAACAGACTGTTCCACACTTGCTTTCCATAATTTTTTTTTGTGTACGGCATGCACCCCAGAAATTTTTTCCTTTATTTTGGGAAAAAATAATGCTATTCACGAGTAAATACGGTAAATGACAGAGCAATACACACACATCACGTACATTTCTTCTACTTCTTGCATTCCTATCCTCCATCCGCACGCCTCCCCTACAACAGGTGCAGGCTGTGCACTTGCTTCTCATCACCCCTTGTCACATAGATAAGATATGTTCCCTGCTAACAGCCATCAGAATTACTTGTCTAAAATAAGACATATCTTTCCAAACACTCTCAATCTCAATTTTCAATGGTAAACATTTTCAGTGATCTCAGCTGATGTTCCAATATTGCTGATGAGTTCCAATGACCACCCACAATTATTTCACAGTGATATAGCACCCCGCAACTTTGAAAATATAGAATTCAATGGAGCTTCAAAGGTCGAAATGTAGTGCAATGCATGTGAAATCATATTAGCAGGAGATTCAAGTCATATACTTTCTAAATACATATATTAACAAAACTGCAGAGGCAAAAATAAATTTCCTACACAAAAAAGTCCTGAATAAGCCAACGTAAATCTGGAAGAGTGCATATGAATCTGTCTACAAATCAAATAAAAATATGAGCATATATCTAATCTTCAAAATTCATTTCACTTTTATGCACTTACAGTGTAAAAAGATTCACAGTTCTTTCTTAAATGAAGCCCTTATGTTTTCTTTGCACCCAGTAGTTGCCAATTAAGTTCTAATTATTACGTTTTTTCTCATAATGCATATTAGAGTTTAAGGACATGCTTAGTTTGACTTAAATCACACTATCAAAGTAGGTAACACATTAATAACCTTTCAAGAACATTCAAACAACAAAGTCAATGGAGTTGAAGCAACATTGCACCAAAGTACAGAGCATAGCAAACACAACAGATATAATGATTGTGTACCTTGCCATTGGCCTGGCCAAGCACGGAGTTAAGAGCGAAGTCAGGCGGGGAGAAAGCGTCCACCGTTGCAACGGCCTCCGACTTCAACTGCTCGCACAGCTGCAGTATTGCCTTGCTCACGAGCTGGGCTAGGTTTGGCCCACTGGCAAACTCCCCTGTGATCACACAGACCTTCAAACCACACAACTCACTCAACACAACTGCAAATGCATTAAAGTGAGGTCTCATTAATAAAAATATATTTTATGTAAAGTTCTCATTAATACAAAGTTTTCTTCTTCCACCTTGAGTCAGATAAGGAATTTGATTGCTAATACGTATGCTTAGTGAAAAATATTTATTAATTTATGTTACAATGTTGATGCATGATGGCCTTTGGCTGGAAGGGGTCGCCATGGTCAATTACAGTTTTGGTTCATTTCAGTTAGTAACATGATAGTATGTGACGTCAAGTCGTTAGTAGTGATGGACCGGAGCACAGCCGGTGTAGAGGGAAGGGCATGTGGCCTGTCTACTTGGCAAGTAGTCAAGGGTCGCTTTCACAGTCCGGAGAAATGGCGAGCACACTGCCACAGGATTACCTGACTGGAGTGTGGACCGGGGAGGCTGCTGACCCAGCTGTCTGGCTGCTGCTGCTGCTGGCGCTGCGACCTGGTGTGATGGTGGTGTTGTGGCTGCTGAAGTTGGTCGGGGCCCGGGATGGGCTGGTGGTCTGGTGTCCCCCGAACCAGGGGTTGGTGATACCTAGGGGGATGTCCTCGCCCCTGCGGATGGCTGCAACGATCAGGTGTGGGTACCCGGCTGTCTTGACGAGTGCTGGAAACAAGTGTTGGGAGGGAGCTGGGAGGTAAGGCCTCTCCAGCTTTCCAGCGGCGAGAGCTCGTTCCAGTGGGGTTATGCTACGGAGTGCATTGAGAACAGGACTGCAACTCTGCTTAGCTTTGGAGACAGTAGCTGCCTTTCTGACCTTTCGCTGAGCGCCACTCCTATGAGTACCCTATTTACCCAAAAGGAAAGCGAGGTTTTTTGAAAGAAAAGGAATAGAAAAAATGAGGGGTTATCTATTATTCAGGAATAGTATTCAATTCAAAACCTAGGCAATTTTGACAAAGGCTTTTCAAGCTTAAATACTGTGTGTCCTATGGTTGTACGTATTTTTGTAGTGCTGAGACTGTACCTGTCAACTTTGACAGGGGTCCCCTTATATGATGTCATCCTGCAGTAGAGAAAGCATGCCCCCCAGCTGTAAAGAGGAAGCACTTTGCTGGGAAGCAAAATGGCCCAAGTCATGAATAGGTACTGTATATAACACCCACAAAAATTTTACAGTGTAAGAAAAATGCTGCTACCATACATCCAGGTTAAACACACCTATTTCATTGTGATTAGCTTTTCTTTAAAAGTAAATAAAATATATCATATTATTCATATAATAGCATTTCTTCTTGAAGGGTTTGTCATAAAGTCATACAAAAATACTTCAACCTAAATAATTTTTTTCAGCCATTCACAGGGGTAATCTTGAATTAGGTTTAAATATTATTCCCCTCAAAAATATTTTTTTAGGAAGGGGTCGTCTTAAATTCAGGGTCATCTTCCTTTTGGGTAAATACGGTATATGGCATATGGGAAGGAACAAATGCCGGCCTTGTCAGAGGGAAGCAGGCGACAATGGTCCCTAGCTATGTGTAAAGCCAAGGCCAAAGCCGAACGAGCAACAGGCGAACCCAGTGCTCCTTAATCTGGCACAGTTCAACGTGGTGGACGGAGTATAGGTTGGTCTGGCTGGCTCACCGCGTTAGGAATGTCTTACGAGTGATGGAGGCTCTACCGTACTATACACCTAGTACACAGTACAGGTTGCCATTTAATGGGTGTCTCTTTGACGTAAGTGCGTCTCGGTGAAGGGAGCCTGCAGTCCCACACTATGGTTTGTAGTGGTTGAGATAAGTTCCCGGTCTCCTGCTTCACTCTTGACGAACATGATGTCTACACAGAACTAACACAGTTACTCTATGAAATAAGTACTCAGTAGTAAGTGAGAATACATATATATTCTCTGAAGAATAATATTCGGCAGCCCGTACTACTTCCTAACTATACCGAGTTGAACGGAAGTTATACTACGTGTATCCAAGTGAAAGAGACCTGGTCCTAAACTGAACAAGGTGATCCAGCTAGGTAGCTATGAAAATAACTGGCCCTAATTAATTCTAACCATTGTCCAGAGGGGACTCTTGAAGACCACCACCAGAGGGGTAGTGGTGAGTGAATGCTGTTACCAGCAGGTAAGGCGAGAGTTGGTGTCCAGAAGAGACCTTCGAGGACCACTACCAGAGAAGGTAGTAGTGGAGCAATTGCAGTTACCAGCAGGTAGGGCAATAGTGTTGAAGGCGTCTTCAGGAGCTGAGGCTACAGTGTTGAAGAGTGTCTGGAAGGTCGCTGAAGAGCTTCTGGTGGTGGTACCGCAGACGCTGAAGAGCTGCAGGTAGGTCGCAAGGACTTGGTGCTCCTTCCGGTACAGTTCAGTGTGGTGAATGGAGTGTAGACTGACTACTTCGAGCAGCTCACGGACTTATATTCTGTCCGCAAACCCTCTGAGATGCAGGGGTGTGGTGATATGGCAAGCGCCACCCCTTGAGCGAAGCTGTTTGCTGGAACGGTCTGCTAGGGTTGTCTGCTGTTGCAGCTGGCATCATTCCTCGGTGCACCGTAGAACTACATGACCTTGGGAGGCAGGCTCAGCCGCTTGGCCGATAGTACAATATCACACTTCGGTGAGGTTGGTGTGATGTCTGACAGAGAGAGAGTAACAGTACAAGCTGGACGGACGTGTCTGTAATAAGGCTCGTTGTTGCAAGGGTGTAATCCTCTAAGCACATTTGCAGCCACCAGTATTGTTGTAATCTCGCTTGGTTGAAGTGAAGGCACATTCAGATGAGGTGAAGTCGAGTGTGGTATAGTAGGTAGTACATCATGCATCAATGGCCCCCCATCCGTTGCGATGTAGACTCATCTGGACGAGAAAAAAAAATTGTCTTCTTTGGGGGTGATGTAGCACTGTCACTCCACAAGAAAACGAGTTTGGCTTCTGTAGCACTCCATCTTCTGTGTGAACGCTCTGTGATGTGGCGCAGCGCACAACTTATCAACTGCCGGGTTGTCGTGTCACTCATCAGGCAGCTGTGTGGAGTGTAGCGCGCTCTCTCTCTCTCTAGAACGGTGGGCTGGCTTGCTGGGTGAGTGGCAGGCTAGAGTTTTATTGCTCTTAAGGAAGACACTATGTCACGCGATAGTGTCCGCTGTCTGCGAGTGTATGCATTCCTTCATTTCTTAGGGTACTTGCTCACAAGCTCAGCTGAGGGCTGTGGTTATTTTATATACTTGAGAATTATTTACAGATTATTCCTGCAAGAGACTAATTACACGTGAGCACAAAAATCAAACCATTGAGAATGTACAATCCCACTTGTGAGGAGTATGTCACATCTGCTATTTATTACCTGCCATGGTGCTGAGGGCGTAATAAAAGCGACAACTATGCTGAGTGGGTGGCCGGCAGTAGGCCTTCCATCATCAAGGCTGACCTCTATCTACCTAATTATTTACAACAAGTATGAGTACCCTTTAATGACAAACTAATAAAACTAAATAAATTATGTACAGACTACCTACAGAATAGTAAAAACATGTAACCTTACAAAAGATAAATAGACACATTCTGAACCCTTCAAGACATGTAACACACTGGTAAGTAAAATTGAAAACAATTATAAAGACATACAAAAGCACTGCCCAGAAATTATTTACAACTGCAACTTGTAATTTCTTCAAATAAACAACAAAAGTACTGAAAATTTTTTACAACAATATCAATTTTCTTTTATTCTTGATAAAAGTCCGTTTTCATACCAGGCACGGGCCTGTACTTATCTTCTTACCTTTCGGGAAGTCTTTATTCACTGGTTATACACTTGAGATATACAATGCATCTGGTATAGCACTCACTGTTTTTTCTATGATTTGCACTGGTATGGTAGCATCCTAAGCTTTTTGTATGGGTTTATTACATAGCACTTTTGCCACTATCTACTAGTACTGGTATTGTTTCGCTGTAATTACACAGTCTGTCTTTAATTTTATTGGTCACTGGTTTCAGTGGTTTTTTGGCTGTTTATTGGCATTTTATTCACTTTGTTTACTGGTTCTGGCGACAGGTGTTAATGACTGTCTAATTAACGTCTTGGGGTATGTGAACAAGCGTGTACTGTGTTCACTGGCAGAGACAAGGTTGAGTATGTCTTCCAGCTTCATCATGGCCGTGTCCTTGGGTTAAGACCATGTGAAGTGGAACATAGGGTCGCCATGGAGACTAGTGATAGCGACCAGGTTGAGAGGCGCTGCGACAGGCACGGACAGGCATCTCTCTGGTAGCCTGGCTGCTTGGTCCTAGGTTCACGTCCCCAGCAGTGGCCAGCTTGCGGCCACCAGGCACAGGGGTACAATCTGAAGTCCTCTCCTTCTGAAGGGGCTGCTCCGGAGTGACCGTCAGAGGGCGAGGATCTTGGGGCTCCACTACCTTGAAGGCCGAGTGTTGCACGTCCTCCCGAACAGGAGGGTAAGCGAAGGTGGCCTTGGCATCATCCAACGTCGTGGCCTGAAGTTCGACCACGCCCTCCTGGGTTGGCGTGGCCTGGGTGGTGGCCGGAAGCAGAGGTTCTTGGGGATCCTCTGCCTCGATGGCATGACTGGTGGGCTTATCCTCCCGAACAGGAGGCTTGACCCTTGTGTCTGTCTTGACGCTGTCCAACGTCAGGACCGGGGTGGCCGTCAGAGGGAGCTATTATTGTGGTGCTCCTCCCTCCTTGGCATGGCAGCTGGGCTCATCCTCCCATGCGGGCTGATGGGTCCGAGATTTGGCCTCGATACCTCCTGGTGTCAGGACCGGAATGGCCATAAGAGGGAGCGGTTTTTGTGGTGCTCCTCCCGCCTCAGCATGGCGGCTATGCTCATCCTCCTTTGTGGACTGATGGGTCTGAGTATAGATTGCGGCGTCCGACGTCGGGACCTAGGTGGCTGTCAGAGGGAGCGGTTCTTGTGTTGCTCCTCCCTCTTCGGCATGGTGTGTGACCCCGCCCACCTGGGCTGGCGTGGTCTGGGTGGTGGCCGGAGGCAGAGGTTCTTGGGGTCTTCTGCCTTGAATGCATGGTCTGTCCCTTGTGAGTTGACATACAAGCCACAGTTAAAACTATTATGGTAGTTCTTTGTGTATATGTGAAGTAACGCCAGTCACCCGTAATCAGCCAAACAGCAAATACAAGTAACACCGAGTGGTATTCAGAGTTTGGCCAAGGTAATACTCAGGGTATTGCACTGGCTAATCTGCAGGGAGCCCTTCACTAGGAACTCAATACACCTTGGTACTGCGGGTGCTCACGTTATCTGCTGTATAACTCTTCAAGCTAGTGAATGGCCAGTAGAAGTAAAGTGGCAAGACACGTTGGGTCTAGTCGTATACCCAGACGTACACTATAGGATCACTAACAATACCCGGCTTCACATCACGTACACTTCTTGTATGGTAATTTCATATTTTATCAGAGTTAATTACAGTAGATCGGCCTCATGCCAAAGAATTATAAACTGGAGAAAAGAACCATCTTAAACGAGAGCTGAGACACTTAGAGGAGGAAATAAGTCATTATTCAATTCCTGAGCCACACGAAAGTATTTCACTATTTTCTTTGTCAACCCGAACACAGAGTAGTCTACTACTTGGATATTTACTTATACTTCATAGTGGCACAGCCATATTAGGCATAGGGCCATCAGCGCTTTCCATTGACAATACTACCATCCTGCCACAATCTTCCAACACCTCACCAAGCAGCACGTGCACCACGCTGCCACAACCAGAGTTGGCCTCTGTTCCTGAGACGGCTGCCCCAGCATCACCAATGGAGAAGAGGAGAGCTCCATTGCCACAGGTTAACGAGTCAGCGTGGTGTATTGCTCAGTGTGAATAACTTTGTCCCGACACGCAAACCTACACGTCCCACAG
This sequence comes from Dryococelus australis, assembly GCA_029891345.1. Taxonomy (NCBI): domain Eukaryota; kingdom Metazoa; phylum Arthropoda; class Insecta; order Phasmatodea; family Phasmatidae; genus Dryococelus; species Dryococelus australis. The sequence goes on from CM056997.1 coordinate 83,099,779, forward strand.
TCTATGCTGGCACCTTGCCTAAGTGTTCCGCCAATATTCAGGTACAAGGAGAAGTCTCCACTTGGTACCGGGTGGCTTAAAAGTTGAGATTTTTAAATCCCACATGCTTCAACTTTTATTATGTTTAGCTCAATGATCTGATCTAAATACGCAAACAAAGAAATAAAAAACTCCAGTTTCTTTTTTTAATCTACTGATGGCTGCTGGAACACAAGAGATTTTATTTATTAGACAAAATCAATCTCTTAGGCATAATTAACATATTTTACATGGTCATTCATATTGGTTAAACATACAAATGTTTTTAACAAATAAATGTGAAACATTGTATTGCAGTAAAAATACCAGGAAAACATGTTTATTCATTTACTCAATTTATAGTTTTCCACGAATCCTGATATATGAGCACAAAGTCTACAGGATGAGGAATAACATGTCAATAAATACAAAAAAAAAGTTACATACAATTCCCTATACAATATATACATTATAATATTACAATATTTAAAACTCTTAATACTCAGGTGTCTATTTTAAAAACTGTAAAAGTGCAAACTAGTTAATAAAAACTCTATAACTGCATATACTACCTGTAAAAAAAAAAAATCACAATTTCTCTGCATGTCTAGTGCAAATAGTGGATGCATGAACGTGAGCTGGACCTGATGGCCAAATATTAAAAAATGAGCCTGTACGTCTGCATAAATTTTGTAGGCTAAATTTTAATCTGATGTGGAAGTAAACAGAAGAAGTGAAGTTCGGGAGTATTTTAATGTTAAGATGACTCCCCACAAAATAATTTGAAAACTGTGTAAAGCGCAAATTTCTTAATGTGGTAAAAGTCTTTTGTTGTTCTTGGAGACCGTATAAAAATTACAAATAAAATTATTTGTATCGGCACTATTTGTGGGATCGGCCAAAAAGTGTCAGTATCGGTAATATCTGCAAAATGGGGTTTGGACCCACCTCTAGTTACATCACAAACAAAGAGTATCTGAGGCCTTTTGGCAATGCTGGAAAAGAGAGTACCTTTTGGTATTGAAGACCTATCATGAAATGAAAGAACAACTGAGACATCACAAACTCAAAGTAGGGGATATCGTTCTCCTATACCAGACCCAGACACATGTGGAAGAGAGCACGGACAGAAGTACGACGTGGACGAGATAATAAGATTAAAGGTATCAATACTCCGCCAACCTGATGGAACTAAAATTAGTTGAAGGCGTGGTTGCATATATCTGGAGAGCAACACATGTCAATAGGATAGATTTTATTATGGTCACATCTTTATTAGTAGCTTTCTATTCTATATGTGAATCATGCTGGTGATCATGCCATTGCTTATAGTTTATACATTCTAATCAACTACAGTATCTCTTTTATATGAACACACATGTACTGTAGACATGAACTGATATTTTTTTCATTAAATTGGGAAATTTTAGCAAATAAAATTACACATTTACATAAAATCAAGTTCTTCAATTCAATATTTTGCTGAAGGAAAAATTAACTGTACATGTATTGTATGGTTTGAAATAACATATTAAGTTTTTAAAATCACAGATATTTTGAATGCAATTTTAGGAAAAGTAGCAAAAAAATTAACCAAATCACAGCATTAAAATTGACTAATATTTTTACCGAAAATACAGTAGATGTGTCTAGCAATTGTCAATGACAAAAATGTACGTTGGGATGAAGAGTAATAAAAAGACCTGGATGTTAAAACATTACTATGATACCTTGATAGAGGATGACGAGGTGCTTGTCGAGGCACCACAGTCCATACAGGAAATACCATTTCTCCAGAACAGCTCTAATGCCAGTTTCCAGCTGGCCGCAATCACACTTCTTCCAGAAATACTCCAGAACATTGTGCTGCAACAGTTCACACTCATATGAGTGGTGTTGGTTATTTTCCTCTATAAAAATTAATGTCAATTTAAAATTTCTTCAGCAAACTTAGGTACATATTTATGTACATTATAAAAAGGAGACAGAATATACAAGTGCTTACACAGTAAAAGTGTGTTGTCCAGATTTTACCATCCGTGGATTGATAATTTCTTATTGCTAACTAAATTTTAACTTATTATTTTTCTTCAGAAAGGGGAACAGCAGGAGTGCAAGGGTTCATAGTGCAGAAAGAGCAAGAGAGAGTGAGACAGGGTGAGACAGAGCAAGAGAGAAAAAAGTGAGCAAGAGTGCAAGTGAGTTAAGTGGAGTGGGGCCGAGTGAGTGTGCGCATGTGTGTGTGTGATGTGCCAGAAGTTCCCCAGAGTATGTGCAGGCACCCTTCCTCTCGCCCCTTACTTTTCCTAATGGAGAGTATGTGTACAATAAGGGATGAATGGAGGTGACAGCATTCCTGGTTTAAAAAAAATCTTAGGCTGGAATTCATAGTCTGAGGCTTGTTTGACAAAGAAGCTATACTTCATGAAGTAGTGCTTGTTCTTCCAGCACTACTTATCTGACCAATTAATTCATAAATCATTGCTTGACAAAGTAATTATTGTATAAGCACTACTTATTTGGGGTAAGTAGTGTTTGGTCAAGTATGGAAATGAGTATCTGTATAATATCAATACCAACATAACATAGTTAAAAATGTCACTTTATTTACAGCAGTCACCCAGACAAAATCAATTTGTACGTTATGTAGTTTGTTATTTTTTTATTTTTCACTGGTGTTTTGAATAATTTTAATTTGTTTTATAGCACATTTGAGATAAAAATAATTGTGTGTGCAATAAAAACATATTTGTTTCATGTGTTATGTAATCATTTTTTCAGAAGTTTGTTAGCCGTGCTAAAAAAAAAACTTGACGTGCACACTCGACGAATATAAAACGATGAGTATGTTGTTTTAATGACATCTCAATTTTATTGGTAGTTAATTATTTGAATATGTGCTTTTATTAATCATTTCATAATTGGTAGCAGGTATCGTTTTAGTAGTTTTCTTGAATGAAATGCAATATTATCGGCATGTGTTTTACCAAAACAGTTCGTTCCGCTTTTTCCAACTGCTGTGCCGTCCGCCATTTCGAAGGTTTTAAGTTTGTTGGTTTCAGGAAATGGGCAAAGTGTTGATTTTACTGAATAATGCACATAAATTATTTCATATCACATATCAGTGATGGACAAACATTATTGTAGTGAAGTGTTCTTGCAAGGATTTCCATATAAAAACACGTTCTTTGCCTTGTAAAACTAATATATGTTTAATAAGCATGTGTTTTACACTTAAGTGTACGGTTAACTTTGGTAAAAGTGTGTTTAGTGCTGCAGCTGTACAAACGTTTATACCGCATTTTGTTCTTTCATTGAAATTTATACTTTTAAAGTTGTAATAATTTGAACGTTATTGACGTACAAGCAAAATTTTCCACTGGTACATCAAAACGAAATGCAATTCAAAATGACACACACGTAAAAACCGCAAAACAATGCAGTATCGTGAAAGACATTATACTAAAGGCCATCTCACAAAAGACGTCAAACTGAAGGCCCCCCCTCCCCATGCATATTTGTCCCGAAATATAAAATAAAGAGAGCCTCAGCAACAAAAATAGAACATGGAATGTCAACCTAGCTTTAATTCCCTACATTGATTACTGGATGGAAGTTAGCTAACGTCCGTTTTTCAGTGTCATAGCTTGTTGTCAAATTAAAATAGTTTGTTTACTTTTATATCTTGTGGACCTTATTGTTGAAATGTTAACTACAAATTATTCATTTTTGTCATGGCAATTTTAATTTATATATATGGGCTTATTGTGGATCTCATTATTATAATCTCTCTCCCCCCCTCTCACTCTCCCCCCCTCTCCACCCTCTTCCCCTCTCCACCCCTCTCCACCCCTCCCTATATATATATATATATATATATATATATATATATATATATATATATATATATATATATATATATATATATATATATATATATATATATATATATATATATATATATATATATATATATATATATATATATATATATATATATATATCACTCTCCCCCCCCTCTCCCCCCTCTTCCCCCCTCTTCCCCCCTCTTCCCCTCTCCACCCCTCCCTATATATATATATATATATATATATATATATATATATATATATATATATATATATATATATATATATATATATATATATATATATATAGGGAGGGGTGGAGAGGGGAAGAGGGGGGAAGAGGGGGGAAGAGGGGGGAGAGGGGGGGGAGAGTGAGAGGGGGGGAGAGAGATTATAATATATATATATATATATATATATATTCGGGAATATTTTAGTATTCGTATTCAAATTTGATTCAAAATAAATCATTGATATTAGCACAGGCCTAATCACAACCAAGCTAGTTTTGGCATTATTTTGTTGATAGTTTTTATAATAGAAATGATTCAGTGACCCTGTTGTGTGTACTGAAATATATGTTGTGATTTCTTAGTTACCCTTTTGTCTAAATCAAAGCTAAAATGTTACCAAAATATTTGTTAGGTATGAATATCGGTTCACTTCCCTGTAATGTATGTTTCATCATTATAATTACCTATTAATAATGTAAATTTTTGCGAAGATTTTACATCTGTGATTGTTGTATTTGAAAACGAAAGACTGTTTTCTTGTTGAATCTTGAATGTGCAACATTTTTATATAATACTGTTTGGCTGTTTTCTTGACAAATACCAGAACCTGCAATTGTATTACAAAATAAAATTCTGAGAATTTTGTCAGACACCAGAACCTGCAATTGTATTACAAAATATAATTATGAGAATATCGTCAGCGTAAGTATCGATTGTCAAAGAGCTTGCTCACATCTCATTTTACAGTCAAATACCATATTTGCTACTGCCCAACCAACATAACCTCTTTCAGTACTTGTTCGGCAAACATGTTCGATCAAAACCTAATGGTTTTGAGCACGTTCTGTTGGTGTTTATGAAATATAAATTATACAGTGGCCCAGTTTTGTGTACTAAAATTTATGTTGTGATTTTTTAACTAGCCTTTTGTTAGCATGAAAGCTAAAATGTTACCAAAATATTTGTTAGGGATAGAAATTGGTTCACTTCAGTGTAATGAATATTTTACCATAATAATGATTAATGTCTGTTCTCATGATGAGTTTTAATATGTGATTTTTTAAATTTGAAATAGGAAGTCTGTTTTCTAGCTGAATCTGAATGTGCGACGTTTTTATCTAAAAACCTTAGGTTGTTTTCTTGTTATACATCAGACCAATAAAAGATTATATTACAAATAAGAAACATTCAAAATGATTTAAATTGTACTAGTAACCAAAATCCATTGTACACAATGTTTAAGAAAAGAGGTCATGTTTTCACATAAAAACATAGGGTTTAATTTTCCCATTTGTCCCATGTAATTATCTAAAGTATATTCCTGTTGCCATCAAATATTTTAAGGAAACATTATTTGTAGTAAAAATATTTCATGAATAATCTAGTCCAATTATAAATTATCAGTGCTTAAGTTCACAATGAAGCAGACTTGATGTACTACATATGTGTAACTAACCAATGCTTCTTTGACTATGAATACTTGAGAAATAAGTAGAACTTATTTTGTGACTACAAATACATGATAAGCAGTATTTCATGAAGCAGTGCTTCATGAAGTATTACTTCAAGCTATCAAAATACGCAATACTTGTATCTGGCACTATCCTCTATACCCTTGATACTTTATAATATCAAGTATCGCATGAGAATATCCAAAAGTACCTAATTTTATCACTCATTTTCTTGTGCCATAACTATGGTCCAAAAACCCATAACTTTTGGAATGTGCATGATAATTCCAAAAGGTGTACCATAACTTTCAGAATGTGCATGGTAATTTCCAAAATCGTACCAGAATTAAGTGCAAGTGAACCACAATATACCGTATTTTATTCATAGCATAATATTCACACAGCTGGGAGCATCTTGAGGTGGTTTTTAGGTATAGTCCATTTCATATAAGTGGTCTCAAATTTGACAGTTCTAGGAAAGTAGTGCCAATGGCATCTGAATGCCTATGTATCCTTCTGCCACAGCTGTCATTGAAGGTGACTGTTAGCAAACAAACACCATGTGACTGCCAGTATTTGTAAACAAACAACATATGACTGCTTGTCTTTGTAAACATACTGCATGTGCCTCCTCCCAAATTACTTTTAGAAGCTTTAAAGGGCGCAAACAGTTGCAGGTAGGCAACAATCCCATTTTTTTTAGTTTATAAATATTTTATGTAAATGACTAACAGCCGATGTCTATAAATTGATAATTTTTCTACCTTGCAAGAAATTTGTAACCAGGATGCACGAAAATGAAATTGTATTTTGACTGTCAAATACATAAGATATTTTACTGTTTTTTAATATACTCAAAATATATTAATAACTAATCTTGTCACACTTACCTGAGAAAAGTTCTTATAAACATAAAAATTTAGCATTGTTTCCACGAACACAAAGACCAAGATCCCCCCCAGGAATGTACAAATACCAAAATACGGCCCCCTTACAAACCTTTTCAAAGACAGTAGACATTCTTACATATAGGCTATGCCTACTATTGCATTAAAAGTACATAATTCAGCTTCGTAGTATGATATGACAACAAACTCTGTACAGCCTGATACTTTTATGGTGATTATAATTCTCAGAATGTTAAAGTATGTAGGTAGCCAAAATAATATTTAAGCAAATGTTACTTAATTTCAGTAATTTCAATAACTTTCATTTAGTAACTCAAATGTTGTATTCCAGGTCTACATACAAAATACTTTTAATAACTTGTCTCAAATACCTACATGTTCAGATTGTCATGCTGCGAATAAAAATTTATTTCTGACTAACACAGTGTTGATATTTACACTGAAATTCAGTCGCACAACCTCCCTACTCAAAATTGTGAATACAGTCCTAGGCTTGTTCTCGGGTACCTAATGAAAAACTGAATTCCAGTTCAGAGATGTTACAAAGCACTCTAGAGAAGCAGGTGTGACCTACAGAAACAATATAACAAACAAACATGTTACTTACACACTAAAAAGATGCTCCATCTACCCAAGATTGAAGACATCATAAAGTTCATTTTCCTTAGCAATAAATTTTGGAATATCGAAGTTCCTGCGGATGCGTGAGACACTTCTTTATGATGTTGGAGCACCTTCGTTGGGTGCTTAAATTGAAATAATTTTGTTTGATAAGCATGTTGTAATTTATTTGATATCAAAAAGTTATCTTTCCAACGTAAATACTGTTTATGTGAATTATTCTTCTGTTACTCTTACAATATTCTTAACAACGTATGTTGAAAACATATGAGCGTTAACAGTTTCAATCAATAATAACACAGAGAAATAATCATAGCAATGAAATGTGGGCCCAATTAGGGTATCATCTATATTTTACTTTGAGGGAAAAAGTTAGCAAAATGTAGAGAGAGAGGAGGGGGGGGGGGGGGGGCGCTTTACCTTATCGTCTTTCGTAAGACGGGATTATTTTGATGTTCTTAGCTTTGTCGGGCGACCTGAGCTTTCTACGACTTCTGCTCTTTTCTTGCTCTTTTTCATTTTGAGCATTTGTTTGACCGGGAGTGTGAGTGTGAGTGTGTGTGTGTGTGTGCGCGTGCATTTTTTTTTTTTTTGGCGTCAGGAGCACTGCTACTTTTGTCACATAGAGTATTAACTTCCCGCTCTTGCTGTCGAGGAAGAGCAGAGGAGCAGTGAGATCGAAAGCAAGAAAAAAGGTGCCAAATTTGTATTTTTTAGTCTGGACTACAAGATAGTGCTAATTTTGGTTCAAAATCTTTTCTGTTACATTTATTTATTTAAGAATATGTTTGACCATCCTTTGAGAACTGATGTAGGGCACGTAAATGTAATTGTAGATAATGATGAAAATATTACGTTCATCCTTGAAGGCAAGTGTTAAAATGACAGTCGCAGTGATTATTAAATACTTGTCATCACCAATCGCAGGCCACTTTGTGCCAAGCAATAAAACTGATGCTGAAATGTCCCTAATAACCAATAACATTGGCAATAACTGAAGTTTTTGTTTTATCAGGCATCGCAAGGTTAGGGTTATGTCGAAATAATGACTGTCATTGCATAACCCATTTTACAGTATTTGATGCTAGTAGGGTTACCAAGCATCTTCGTTTAACCGGATATGCCCTTTTTTTGCCGCCTCGAAACTGTCAGTTGCCCTACATTGCCATTCATAATCCAATTACAGATTGAAGATGATGTAATCAGCTGATTAGTAGTAAACAGTTCCGTGACTTTTGACATTCCGTTGGTAGCAGAAAAGAGCAGTGCACTTTTTGCTCTTTTGTATGCTCAGAAATTCTCAACTTGCTCTCAAGAGTGAAAAGCTCAGGTCGCCTGAACAAACCTCTTATGAGTGTGTGGCATTTTGAGTTGCATTTTGTTTTGATGGAGCAATGGAAAATTTTGCTCACATGGAAATAACATTTAAATTATTTAACAACGAAAATTATAACTTTAATGAAAATACAAAACCCGATACATATGCCACTGTTCATATTCGTACAGATACAGCAATATATACACGCACACACTTTGATTACAGTAATTTCCTTGAAGTTGCAATATAAGAACTCAAAATCGCAAAATAAGTGTGTACTGAGCTATCATTTTTCTCAAAGTTTGATTACAGCTTTTACTGTGGAAACGTGATTCTATAGAATTAAAGGAGACCATGTTGGTTTATCATTGGTTAAAGACATTTGTGTTACAAGCCGTCCACCATTTGTTTTCTGTGTAATGCAGGATTTTATAAAGTTTCAGTGTGTGTCGATGATGCTAGTAAAACGAGCAATTTTTTTGGCCAAGTTGTTTCGTGTCCATGACAACTTTAATTTGATATTGAGAAAAGTATCGGTATCGAGTAGTGTGAGAATGTTTTGGTATCAAAACTGGTATCCAGTATTGAGAAAATGTGGTATCGACCCATCCCTATTAAAAACCATACTTAAGCACAAGTATAAGTAATTCTTGCTTCAAGTATTGCTCATATGCTCGCTATGAATTTCACCCTTAGCGTGAGTCAGTCAGTGTTGTGACAGCAGTCATTACTGCAATGACACTCAGCACTGAGATCAGCTGATGATAAAGCTGTCACTCGTTGTTGAGAACCAGTCTACCTTTAGATGTCAAAGTGCTGACTGGTAGACACTGTAGATCCCCTGGGCCACATGTGCATGTTTGGACAGTTGTGGAGGAGAAGCTTGATGGTATGCTGCAGAGGGGGTCAGTGCTATCAATGCAATGTCTCAGCTGAGAGGGTGTCTTATGGAGTAATCTATGATGTAACTGGCTATTCTCTTTACTGCATATTTGTTTCTCCTCCTTTCGTGTCCCAAAGCCCAATTGCCATGATCCTACGGGCAATGTGACTGACATGCTTTTCTGAATTCTGTGCCATGCCTGGCCTCTGCACATGGGTGCGTTGTGCCATAGCTACGATAATAGGGAAAAAAATTAAGTAGTACGTCCACTTCAAAAGGAAAAAAAACTCAGTCCTCAGAAATAGAACCACCACATAACATTGCATAAAAATGGCTACAGTAACATAATAAAAGGACTGAGAAATAACAAATACATATATAATTATAGAAGTGGCATAAGCAACACATTAGTCATACATGCTGGGAATCGTACATGGCACAAAAGGATGAAAACTTTCTATAAAATAGGCAAGACTTAATACTTGCTTGTCAAATGGTAAACAATCTTAGGTCCACAGGTAAATCAAGTAGATTATGAATAAAAACATGTTAATTGTGGGTGTGTGCTATAAATTTCTTTGTATATTTATTGAATTCATTCTTTGTAAATTATTTTTTATTATAACATAGTAGGACATGAGTATATGGATCAGAATAAATAGTATTATTAGTATCACTGTTGACAGGTAATATCAGCACAGAAAACAAAATCTAAAAAAATGAATATGAATGTTCTTATACTTTGGGGTAGCAATAATTTTAAATAAACATGATTGAGAATTTCAGAATAGTACCAATATAAAATATCTTTAGGTTTACCACAAGAATAAAAGAATTAAAATTATTTTGTTAGTAAAGAGGATCTTGAATGTCTGTACACAAACAAGAAAGTACAACTGTTATACATTGATATATATTAGTGCCATATGGAGGCGTTTGTATAAAGGACATATTTCACATTAATCAATAGGCCATTAAATCATAAAATATCTTAAAATATTCAGTGGATAATACTTGGCTTACGGATGCATCCAGCCGATAGAAAGATAGTTACATATGACCAACAAAAAAATAACATTATGATATACTTATAATACTTGTAGAACTTTGTCACAATTTAGGGAAGTTTTTTTTATGAAACTAAAAGTTTATTCAAATATCTTTTCCTAGACTTAGCTGGCCAACGAAGAGTTGAGGAAAGTAGAACTCGAAGAAATAGGCGAGAAGTATATGCTCTGCTTGATGCTATAAGTAGCATTCTGCATTACTTGAAAATTATACTGGAGTACAGAATGTAGAATCTTAGCCGTAGAAAGACAATGCAGAACTGAAATGCAGCATGTAAATACCCATGCTATGGCCTTTTTTATAAATAAATAAATAAATAAAAAAAAATCAGACTGGGGACACGTAGATGCGATGTAAATAAATTAGACCAGTACTCACCAACGAGGATAACCAAAAATATCCTTACATGGTGACAGAAGAAGTCAGAAATACCATAATAAAATTTAAAAAATCACCACACCACAAAAACTACGTTTTCGGCTCCACTACGTGATGTTAGGGGTGTATAGAAAACCCACCTAAAGGTCTTTAAGTCCCAGGAAATACGTTCACGGCCACCGCATGGTGCAACCGCGCCATGACGGTAGCGAGCCTGAAAGTCAAATGTCTAGAGGAAAGTACGGTGGGACTGGACGACACGAGAAAAGCATAATACCGCAATTGCCACTAGATGGCATAGGTTGTACGAAAGGAAGTAGAGCACTGCATTGATGTTCAAGAGCACTTGAAAAAACTGCATTTTTTTCGATATCATGAACTGACTGTGTGATTACAGAAAGAAAATACAGAATGAGCTACGGCAAAACAAAAGCACGTTGAAGAGGTCTATGGCCGGCAAGACAAAGGAATGTGTTACATTTCACAGCACGTCCGATGGAAAAGGAAAACAAGGACTGAAATACAGTTCTGGATGCCTCTAACGAGTTTGAAAACAAAGCTTTGAAAGTACGACTTGATCAGTATTGAAATGATCCTTTTTTTTAATTTAAAAAAAAAAAAAAAAAAAAAAAAAAAAATTAAATGTTAAAATATTAATAAACTCATATGAAGTAGGTAGAGATAAGAAAATTAATTGTTTTATATCGCCAGATAAACTAATGTTAAAAATATATAAGTTACTTGACGAAAATGAAAATGGAGATATATAAATATATAGGAAATAAACTTTACTTGCTAATCAGTCAACTCATATGTAGTTCAAAATGAGAATGAAAGTATTATTTACCATCAAAATAAAAATAATAAAAGTAACGATACATACGATTAACAAAAACTCAGTATATAGGTAATTAACTTGAATACCGACAATATTTAAAATTATGTTAAGTAACAAATCGAGAGACTATGACAATTCTCGGTAATGTAGTAACTGAACAAAACATTTAAAATTATGTTTTCAAAAAAGGTTAAAAAATGATACATCAAAAATTGATAGACACGCATATTGCAAAAAAATCATAGAGGCATACTAAAGAGACAAAAGTATGATGACATAATTAAAACATTAATATAGTAACATTTAAAAAAAATTGTAGGGACATAGTTTCTTAATGTCGTAATTAAAAAACCATGTAAAAAGTAGTGTTGTATTTGATACTGCAAAGTGTAGACAAGACGATTTTGTGCAGCAAGGTTCAGTGGATCCTTGAACCGACCTGGTACTATGTCTCACCTCTATGCAAGGAAGTATGGATGAAAATATTTTGTGGGCAGGAGGGGACCAGCTCCCAAACCCTCTAGGGGTGACTGTTGAGCATGCGTGCAGGACTGGCTCACTACACCTAATCATGTCTCGGTCCTCAAAACACCCATGCCATATTCTTCCTCTATGTAATGGAGTGAAGGACAAGATATTTCATCAACAAGGGGACTATACCTCCAAATCCACCATGTGCAATCAACATGTGTATGGATGCTTGGCTTACGATACCCAGTCGTAATAAGTGGGAAATAATTCTTCTCGTCCTCCTGCCTACATCAAATCCTTGTGGTAAACAAGGGTTTGCAACAAGTGAGGAGTTCCCACGCAAAGTTAAGAAAGACATGCCACTTGACCACGGTATTGGAAGTACGAATATGAGACTGAGAGCCTCAAAGAAAGTCCACCAAAGTTTCCCCGAGAGGTGACATGGAGAACAAACTGGACAAATTAGCTAAGTATGATAACTTGTACTAAATGACTGGATGCTCCAGCAAAAGACAACACTATGATGCCAGTTGGCAACGTGGTGATGGTGCACTGGCTCAGTATCCCCATAAGACTAGGGAAACTGATTCTCCTTAACAAGGTATTTCAGGGCCATGTGGCCCGACGCATTTGAACCCTGGGGGCATCTTACCCTGACTCACCAGGAAGAGTAGCTTGGGTACTGTGAATTATGTTATCCCTTTTCTGGCTTGACCGGTGATGAGGAAATGGAATAGCTGTGGGTGCACAGTAATGCACAGTCAGAAATGTTACATTACTTTTAAAGGAATAAAAAAAAAGTAAAGAATTATATTTTAGTGGATTCAGTGGGTGTCCTGTATGTGCAGGCACAATTGTAAATATAAGTAACGTAACGTAGTAGCGTGGGGGAGGACAGGTTCTGGTGTGGTAAATCCAGGAAGGAACTGGCTATTCGTGGGTTCAGTGCCTTGGAGTAGACCCTGCCGCAGTCCTATCAATCAATTGGCATTGCAAGATACACCTTACGATTGATGGTATTCTGGCCTATAGCAACTTGTAGACAGGGCTTCCTGATCCTCCTCGCAAGGAGTTGAGCAAGCGGCGTGACCAGCTACTGACCTCAACTTTCCCTTATAGGTTCACAGAACTCCCCCACACAAGGCCCGTACAGCTCTCAATAAGCAGCACGACCAGCTTGTAGCCTGAGTTGTGGAGACCTAATGTGTTAGTTCTCAAGCCTCAGAGAAAGGTTCTCTCTCCCCTCTTCACACAGGGCCCTAGAGAGTGGCATTACCAGCCAGCACTAGACACTAGACATTACCAAGAAGTGGGAGCACCCTTCAGTGAGGACGTGGTTTCATTCTCTAACACGATGGTCGTCATATGTGCACTTGTAAATACTTAGGCACACGCACATAGTAAAGCAATTAAAGAAGGTATAAAGTGAAAGAGAATGTCCCGACCACAAAGAGGTAACTACTGGTAGATGTATGTTTTTTTTCGCTGTTGGAATTGTACTAAACATATATCTCCGACCTGTGCCCAATAACATCTGATGGACAAAGGAACACGTTCGCCAAGCTGTATACCGCAGGGCAGTAACGAGGTTCGAACAGAGTCTTGGGGTGAGAGCGACCCCAGTACACACTACGTCCAGCTTAGGCGAGACATTCAGGCCAACACTTGGTTGCATTAAAGAAGGCTCCATGGGAAGAACTTCTTCCATGCGTTGAAGATCACAAGTTGATATTGTAATGAAAGCGGAACAAACTTAACTAAGCAAGTACTGCTGATGGCAAGCATTTGCGGGTAGAGTGGCGAGATAGCAAGAGATACGGCTAGAGCCGGACCTCCAGCTCTCAGCTACCAGTTGATGTTGGTAACTGCCAACTGCCCCTTCTGGAGGGTATGCAAGGAAATAATAATAGCCTCAAGAGTTGTGGCAAGTGAGGGCTGGCTGGAGGGGGCTGCATAGAGGGAGAAACCTCCCCTAATGCATGGTCAGCATGCACATTCAGTGCCTGCTGGCCAGAGCAAGCCTAGCAAAGAGGTGGAACCACCCATCCAAATAGAGATCAGTATTGTACGAATTACTGGCCTCTGAAGATGCAGCCTCTCAGGCGCAAGCAAAGGGTTGCCTCGGCTTGAAGAATGAAGCATTACAGAAACTAAATGAGTGATGGCGCTCGATGCCTTGATGTACTTGGGGGGAGCGCCAGGGGCTGAGACTTGTGAATGTAACAGACAGCGCTTGTGGCCTGTCAACTACTGTATCTGGTATTGGCAATATTCAGGATGGGCCAAAATTTTGTTACACATTTCACCTGCATCTGTAGTGAAAACAATTGGATTAGTACAGAACTTCAAAACTATGTCAACAATTCCATTCTGCTTAAAATGGCAGTTACTCCAGGAGGTACTATGGAACTCATAGCTTCTGCACAGCATTCATCCACCAACATAAAGAATGCAAGGGTACATCCACCTACACTGTAATAAAATCATTTGATTTGGAACAGTCTGCACTAGGACTTTAACTATTTGCAGCAAGCACACACCAATGGGCAGAAAAATGTTTTCAACGAATGTCTAGAAAATGTTTATTAGTTACACACAAAATACTTAGAGAAAATTTATTTTATAAAAGATGCTAACCTCCGCATACGCTATCGATAAAGTCCGTGCACGAAACACTTGAACTTTACTCCTGGCAATGAAGCGATTTTCCAGCCTTTCTTCAAAATCTTTGAACATTGCATCAGTTTCCCGCAACAGCCAGCACAGCATCCATCGATAAGCTGATGAAATAACTATAAACACAAAAGAACATTTACTACTAATTACAAGTCACACTTGACATTGAATGAATTACTTTTTAATTATATATCAACAGCAAAAAATGCTAATTTAAGTTACGCAACATTCAAACAAGCTTGAAATTGTACTAAATTTGCAATGCACAATCTTAGACAAGAAAGACTAACTGAAATGAAAGATCCAAACCACCCATAATAATTAACAAAATTATACAAATATTATTGGAATTATTTATTACAAGTTTAACCACCGTAAATCCACAAATGTTGTCTACATCATGATCAACACTAGAGCTGTGCCAATTTGAAACTACTTCTGCCGAATTTGCAGATATTGACAGAATCGGCACTTCTACGGATGTATGATCTGCAGATAATTTTCTGCTGATTTGACAAACATAAAAAGTTGCGGGTAGTTCAGAGTTATTCTTCAGCATACATATAGTTGAGTAGAACCCTGTTTTTATGTTTTCCAGTTCTTTGCACTGTTCTATCTGGGTCCCATTTATTCTCCTATAAGTTTAATCCACTGCTTTCCTACAAATTACGTTGCAGACATTTAGCTGTTCTGCTTTTTACGTCACATACAAAATATAAACAAAGTCAACATTGCTAACATCAGAGATAGTAATGTTACAAATTCGCTGCTTTGTACTGCATGAACGAGTGGAAGTGAAGGACAGTGTAGTTATAGGAGAGCAGCAGCGAGTCACAGGGGATGTTTGGAAGGTCTAATGAGCGATAACCCAATACACGCATATCTTGTTATGAAACGCTTACCACTACGACAATCTCTTTGCAGCTTGCCCTCCTGACCTTCAGCTGATTGAATTTCCATGTTTATCTGAAGAATTTTCTGGAGGTTTACTGCCCTAGTTTCTCTAGCGTGACTCGAGGTGCATTAAACTTTCCAGGTCAAGGCCAGTGGGTATAAAAAGCCCATCAGGCCTCGAAGCCAGTAGACTGGATGAGTGGTTGAAGTTTCAGCGATAGATGATGAGCAAAATGAGTGGCGAGAGAAGTGACCAGTCAGAGGCATCAGCGCAGTGAAGAGTACAACTGGCAAGCTGGACTACTGGACTGGGTGTGAGAGTGAAAAATATTACAAATGATGGCAACAGACAGATTGAAAGGATGTTAATGGTGAGTATGGGATAATTGACCATAATCAAACTAACGAAATAAGAACCGTGTTCATTACAGTTAGAATGGACATTAAATATTGGGCTCTCTAAGAAATAAAAAGAGTAATAGTGGAAAAAAGACATTAATGCTGTAAATAACAGCTGTGTGAATAAATAAAAAATCTAATTTAGCTCTATTGTTTTTATTAAGAACTCCATCCCTCATGAACTCGGATATGCCCCTCAGGCATCTTGTAACAGTAATAACCAGTACATGAAACTTCACACTACAAAATCTTGGACTAGTGTGTGCCATGATCGGGACCGCGATCAGAGCACACTGAACGCTGAGAAAGCAAGGATGCAGATTAGTATAATGTTACTGCTATTGCAAGCGTTGCACACTATGTTGGTATGTTCATGCATCACATGTCGGTGTCTATGGAAATAACCTTCAATATTGTAAAGAAAGCAGCATCAGACATTGTTATGTTGCAAGTAATAGTAATTCATATGTGCTGAAAATATTTTATTTTTCTATACTTTTGGAGATTAATGTAATTTATTCAGTGTTTGGAATTTGAGATAGCATAAATTTGATTTTAATTTATATATTTTTGATTCTCAAAATTTATTATTTCATTTCAAGTCGTTCAGCAGTAGCATTAATCATCATAAGGTAAAGCAACAACTCTTTCATTTACTAGGAAGCTAAGGCCATGTTGAGGGGGTATGTGCTATTTTTAGATACGAGATCATCATGCAGCGCCCCAAATGGGCATTTTTCAGTAGTGCAATAAAGCTTGGAGAAGATACTTAGAGTAGGTACGGCCTTCATGCTAAACTCTGTTAACTCAGTTTCCAGTCAGTGAGAACACAAGATGGACTGATCCGTGGCGGAACTTTAATTACCACAACCAAAACAATTTCCACGACAACCACACGCCAGATGCGGCCAAGTCTACCTTCTTGAGTTCTTATAACCGACATTCACCAAGGACGAGCTCAAAGTTTAACTTAACCTAGATGACTGTCTCGCACGTATGCCACACATTTACTGCCACCACAGAGCACCTTCCAAGACAGGGTGGTTTGCCCGGCTGTTGCCACTTGCTGCACTGCAACCCAATCGCATTACGTTGCAGCTTATCTCTCCAACGCCTGGCATGTGAGGGGAAGTCTCCACCGCTCTGAGTTACTCTCTTCTCTCCTTCGCATCTATCTCTCTCCACACACCGCCAGCCCCACACTGGCCCCGTGAGCCGAGTATATATAGGATCCACAGTCCTGAGTTCAAGGCAGTCTCTCGCACCATTCCACTTGCCCGGTGTTACTCTGCCCGAGAGTACACTGACTGCCGTCTTGCAGCAGTTCACTTGCTCTGTGTCATGCTGCCCGAGAGCCACCAGACTTCACATCTCGCCTTCACAGAATGTCACGCTGCTGGAAGAACTACCAACTTTTTTTAAGACGCAACAGTCTTATGCAATTCAGTCGAGAGCTCTGCTCTGCACAACACTGCCTCTATGCCCATCAGCATACTAAAGCCCCTGTGCTTCTAGCTACCTTGTAGCTTACTCTCAGCTATCACGAATGCGAGTACCGCAGTCTTGGGGTCACCCCCGCACTGCCGCGTCTTCCGAGACATAGGTAACAATACCAGTACAATACTGTATTCCTACACATTGCCCTTTCTCTTTCCGGTTTGTCACCTGTCCTAGTAAGACTCATCTAGGGTTAGCCACAAGCCGATGCTTTGCTCCTTTTCTCTTCTATTGATAGCTGTCTCAGAAGTGCAGCTTAGAAATCTTTCCTTCCTCAGCCTCATTAGAGCAGTTGTCTCTTGGACTACTGACCTTCCAGTAAGTGCCTAGGTCAGATTGAGACGTTCCACGCACCAGGGAGCCATGGGAGTGGATGCCCTTTGCCATCTACTGTAACCTCCAGCTTGGAATGTGGGTAAAACCGCAATGTTCCATGTGCCATGTCTCTAGGTTGAAAACCAGTAGTATAGGCCTCCCACCTCACCTGACCTCTGCATCCCTCATTACCATCAGGCTGTGTCTACCTCTTACCGGCCACCCACTATCAACCTAATTGGTTACCATCGCCACCTTATGCCACATTATAGGGCTGAGCAGGGAAAAGCTGTCAAGCTAAGGCTAACTCAGACTGGGCATGGTGTCTAGCCAAATTGGCTTACAGAATTCCTGTACAAGTCCCATATATTCATGTACAGCAATGAACAAAATCATGTACATCTGCAGCTTCCAAATACCCTTAATGAGGCTCACAGAAAAGTGAAAAGAAAATTTGTACAAAGCTAACATTACTACAAATATCATGCATTTCAACAGAATTATAATCAAACATACACAGAAAAATCTTGTACAAAACCAACATTAAAGGCCGTTAACAATAAATTGAGCACTTTTGAAATCAATCTCAGAAAAAAGTCACTGCCCCTCGATGCATATGTTTTAACAGGTGCACTGAGTGACAGGCACCCAGATAAGTTAGTAAAGATGGATGGGAAGTAGTTCCTTATCTTAACGTTGAACTAAAACTGTCAGGCAACCATTTATGATAACTTAAATTATTTCTTTAACTTCTGGTGTCTTTTTAATACATCAAAGTGTAAAAATGAGCTGATTTGTTAAATATTAAATTTTCTAATAGTTTCACAGTTTCATTTAACCGACACATGAATAGTGCTGAGGCCCATGACAATGTTAATCTTACATAAAGCGGAACAATATAACGTGCATACATGTACATGTTAAGCAGGGCTTTCAAAAGTGCTCATTTTACCGTGAACAGCCTATACTACAAAAAACATGCATTTCAAAAGAATTATAATTAAATACACACAGGAAAATCTTACATTTTTGTGCCACTGAAATAAAACTCACTCTAGGTTGGACAATATATAGTTCCAGTAATTACCAAGTAATTACCTGTTTGCATCACACAGCTCTATTACAAATCTATAGCTTGTATGACAAAAACTAGCTTTGTTCAGTTTATAGATTCGTAAAATTAAAAAATAAAATTTAAAAAATATATATAGCATACTTAACATATAGGATGCAGGTCTTGAATGGAAGTGGGTAATATGTCAATACTGTACATCTATAATTTTTCAATCAAACCACCAAATTTAGAATTTCAGTTTCAAATGATGTAATGCAAAAATTTCCGATTATAATCTGTCCATGTGGCACTTTCAATGTGTGGCAGTTTTTTAAATAGTATGTATACATTTATTAATGAAACTACACAGTAAAAAAATGTTCAAAACATACTTCACCCATCAGAAATATTTTGTAACCCTCAAACACAGCTAAAAATGCCCTTTCAGATTGCTGTATCTCATACTTGGGTACCTATTGGAATCAAATTCTCAACCGCATAATGCTAAACCTACACAAAGTTTAATGTTTTGTGCATGATGGTGATGGAACAAATTATGTGCATACCCAAGCTGCCATTATTGCTCCTTTGCTTTTATGTCTTAAACAGTGGGAATGGGTGCAGGTATGAAAGCTCCTAAAAAATAAAATTTGTTATACCCAAACAATTTCATGTGTAAAGTGCCACTGCAGGGAACATGTTAGGGGATATAGCTAGTCGGTGGTAACCTCACATGTGTGGCTGAGCACATCGGCAACGCAACTACCGGTGAACCTGGTGTCAAGGACATCATGTGCCGAGGAGAGGAAGCTGGATGAGCCCAGGGGAGAGGTAGACTCCTCCCCATCCATCACTCTGCTCCACTGCCGCAACAGCCAGTTGCTCGTCTGCTGTACCAGCACGTTGTTGTCCCCTTCGTACGTCACCTTCGCGTCATGGCAGTCCCGCAGCTCACTTAGTCCTGACGCTACACAGAGTCACAACATGTACTGCCATCTGTTTTTCTTAAAGGCTCTTCACAATTAAGTGATTACTTTTGAAATCAACTTTTGAAAAAATCTAGACATACATTAACTACAGTACACACTGTCATGCAAGCTTCCAGTCAACATGGCACTGAATTTACGAAAAATAGTTCTAAGACTTGAAGTTGTATTCAGACAGTAAATTTATGTCTACTTAAGTCAGTGGTTCTATTTTTTAACACATAAGAGCAGAAATTTGCACATTTTGGACATTTTCAAATTCCACAAAATTATTCCACAGTGTTCAAATAGATAACTTGTTAATAAAACGAGACTATCCATGGTAATGTTAGTTCTACAGAGGAAGAAAAATTCAAAATGAGAAGAAAAGTAACTCCAAGGCAGAACTCAAGAAGGAACAGAAGGACGTTAGACTGTAGACTTGTTTTATTCTATCCAGATTATAACATGGTGACCCATACTCTCCTGCTTTGAATCAATACAATGATAAACTTACGGAAATAGGAAAGAAACAAAAGACAGGTGAAGAGGCCTGTCACCTTGAAAAGCTAGAGCAACAAATAAGGTAGCCGTAAGATCAACTTAGACCCTAACTGAAGCTCGTTGTCCTGAAGAGACTCAAGGGGGAGATGGGGTGGTTTGGGTTGATGGCAAGTTACAAGTGGGGGAGGGGGATGACAACTCTTCGGGGCTGCAACACATGATTGAAGAAGTTCGGCGTTGGTCACTGGTGATCACTTGGGCAATTCCTCACGAGGCGCAGGAGAGTAGAGAGAGCAGAGAGCTGTAGCACGACTGGTGCTAAGGCGAGTTGCTGATATCAACTGCTGTTCTGTGGCGATGCAAGGCCTTTTATAAACCTGGCCAGGGATGTCTCGGGTCCCTTCGGCCATTGGATGACTCTGACGGGGTTGCTCCTTGCTTCATGGGTGGTGCGGCACTGGCTGTGATCTCTTGGGGAAGGCTGGAAATGGGGTAGATTCCACATGTGCAGGCAGTAACCGC
Organism: Dryococelus australis; assembly: GCA_029891345.1. Classification (NCBI taxonomy): domain Eukaryota; kingdom Metazoa; phylum Arthropoda; class Insecta; order Phasmatodea; family Phasmatidae; genus Dryococelus; species Dryococelus australis. The sequence goes on from CM056997.1 coordinate 83,120,640, forward strand.
CGCTTGCTTAGGAGCAACTTACTTGCGTTGCCGACTGGTCTCCCTTCTAACGAGATTCTGTTAGACGAGGGCGATTTATATTACTATAGTTTCTCCAGGCGTCCACCATGTCCAAGGAGGCGGAATGCTGGCCCAGGTGGCGGCCAATTGGGGTTCATATCTTGTCTGGGGCACCTGATGATACCGAGTTGAGGAAAAAAGAATAGTGTAACTACGCATCACGCATCAATTCACTGATGATGGTCACGAGTTTCAAATATTTGCCATCTTGAACCAATAATAGCTTTGAAAAAAAAAAAAGCCAAAGGTACAATGCACCATATTTATGACTGTTTAGTTTAATAATATGTTGCGTGACAATTACAGTAATGAACTGAATCTAAAGACACCATCGATTCTCAGATGCACTCCAGTTTTAGTGCTTAAAACGTCTAAAAAATGTTTACGTGTGAATCTAAGATCCACTCTGATATAGTACAATCACCGACATGTAAGTCCTGCACCCATCCCCTTCTCAAAACTTGTAAATCTGCCTGGTATTGGCCTTGAGAATGACTATCACCGATGAACCAACAGATAATGCTATGTAATGTAACAAAAAATAATAAATAGTGTATAGCTGATATGCGACCAATAAGAACTTACGAAACCTCAACTTCTGCTATACTACCTGGCAGATACTTACGAAAACTTTATTCAACTATCTGTAAGTCAACGTCCTAAATAAATATTTAAAAAAACTGCATAACTACTGTAAATGAAACAGTAGCAAATCAGATTCCCTCAAAGATTTAATAAAATATATGAAGCAATATTTGAGAATAGTAGGATGAGTGGGTAATTACTGTATTTCGGCATGTATAGGCAGCACATTTTTACAAAAATACTGACTACAAAAAGTGAGGTACGGCTTATATACGAGATACTGGCATAAGAAAATTTTTGGAAATTTTTTTTCCCAAAACATGTTTAGAAATCTGTCAAATACAGTACATTTTAATGTTTTAACTTAAAGGAAGGAAGGGAATGAATCTTAATAAATAAACAAAATTTTTTGTAGGGGGGAGAAATTAAGTCCGAATTTATTATGATTGTATGGAATTGTGACTTAACAATATTTAAAGGAATACAAAAATTCAGTGCGGCCTATATTTAAAATATTAATTATCCCTAATTTTTGATCAAAAACTTCAGGTGTGGCCTATACACACACGCAGCCTATAAACGCCAAAATATGGTATATATTCATTAAGCATATATGCATTAAGAAAAATTAAATTACACTTAATAACATACATGGATAGGCTTATTTCCCAATCAAAAACTTCCTAGTCCCTAATTAATTAGAAATTAGGTTTTAGGATGCTGACTCCTCTCCTTAATAATAAGCAGCCTATAGTCACTTGGTACATCAAAAGGACTTGAAAATCAACTGCCAGGCTGGGTTCGGGATCTTCCCTGTTGGGGAAGTTGGATTTAGACCCTTTTGACTGGGCGACTTTAGTTGAAGGGGGGGAAGTCAAACCCCACTGAAAGTTTAATCAAATAGGTCTCCTCCCCGAAGACTTTGATCTTGCTTACCATAAAGGTTGCCAAAATATATGATGCCAACTTTCACAAGGGAGAAAGGGGTAACGAGAGGTATGTGTGGCTCCATATCTAGGTAGAGTCTTTACGGTCAGGTCTCAGCTTTCTCCTATAAGCAGCCAGCCTAGTTGGCTGGCAAGTCGGTACAGTCAGAGGATACAGACACTAATTTTCGGCAATTTGTTACCTAGGGTTGGATGCAAAGAGTGATGACTTATCCCATTGCCGTGCTCACCTGTCACGTGGGTAATGAGACTCGTACTTGCAGAGCAGGTTGAAAGGAGGTGGTTGGTTCTGGCACAGTTTAACAGGGGCTTGTTAGTCTGGATAGTTGATCTTGTGCCAGGGCCATTCTATGACGAGAACTGAGTCTCTGCTCTGTCTTACGAGTTCGAACCCTGGATGATCTGTACCAGCTACTTTTATCCACAGGCTGAATAAATGCACAGTGTCTACACTAGTCGATGAATTATCATTATTTGCAAGAGGTATGGTATGTCTGCAGAAATTAACGATTCTAGCTCTCTTTGCAAGGCCCATTGGGCCAATCTCCTTATTTTACTTAGTTGGCCTTTTGTAGCATAAGGCACCTCAGCTGAAGGTTGTCTGTAATCGCATGGCTGGACCATGTAGGCACATGATTTATTGTACTACTGTTGGTAGGACTTGCTCATGTGAGCACTGGTGCTCGATGGAGTGATGTCGCATGTAGAGTGCGCATGTGCAATGTGCAGGAATGCATCACGCATCAATGGCCCTCTTCTGGATCAATGAAGATCCATCTCCAGAGCACCAGGCACTATCCGGTCTCTCCTTGTTTTATAACTGACACATATTGGTTCCTATGCTTGAAAACAGACATGTTTGAACATATATTTTGCTGTCAGATACTGGTTTTACAACATTACTTGACTTTAATTAGATTACAAAATAAAATTTCCGAGGCATCTGTCACTACTGCAAAAATTTCCAGACAGATTCACTTATTTTGTACAGTGTCCAGTTACTACAGTAAAAATGTATTTGTACTCTTAAATTCACTATGGTAAAACATTCTGCCTAATTATGATGGAGTTAATTGTTGATTTCGTATGATGGTAAAGTTCTGAAAAAGAAAAGGAAACGCAGCCACCGCTGCCACCATCATCATCACTAATTATGGTTATCACAATTTTTCACTAGATTTTCTTTGCCGTACCACAGGAGCAAGATTTTGTGGTGTTATTTTAAGGCAAATTTCATTTTAAAAATAACAGATTTCGATGTTATAGATTTTATTATGAAAGACATAAATTGAAAGACTAGAAATGTGTGCAATATTTGAGTCTAATTTTTACTGTTTTATTTTAATGCAAATTTGACTACTAAAAAATATTACTTAACCATGATTTATCGTTGCATGCATATTTGCATTCAAATTTTATAAGGTTTAAGCAACTGCTCAAAGAGAAAGCATTTAATTTGAACGAAGGTAATGCAGTGCTTTACCATAAGTTAAAAATTCACTTGGTAGGGTTTTATTTTTTTTCCTAACTCATGTGTATGTTCTTAAACAGTGTGGTTTTTTTGTCACAATTTTACGTGAACGCCTTTGATAAGGTTTTTATAGTGGGAAAAAACACTCCATGCTGGATATTAACTATTTTTATATGTACTTTTACAATTTTGCTATTTTCATTAAATTATTTTGTTTCTCTTTTTTTTAAACTGAAATTTCTGTGTTAGGTGGTGTATTAACTTGCATTTTGGTGTTATTTCTGTTTTATCTCTCTTCACCATATAATCTTGTCTCTACCTTAACGTAATCAGTATTTTTACCCTAGGTTATTTCACTATTGTAATCAGCTGAGAAAATTCTCTTTATTTTTAACCACCACGACTACTGAATTAATACGGATGCCAACACATTTGAGTATTTAAGACATTTAAACGTCGGCTCTGTAGTTGGTGATTTTAATTTCATACCATATTGTCACTCATGACCGCTTAGGTACCACTAGGCAGTGTCCTGCATCATTCTCTACCATACCAAGCACATATATACATGTTTTGACCCTGCTGCAGTGCCTAAAAGATTGAATATTTTAGACTGTAAAAAAATTGTTACTCTTTTCAGTACTTAAAATTTATGGTGCAACCATTGTGTGATGGCGACCATTATGAGATGAAATATAGTACACTTACCCTTGAGGTAGCCATGTCCCCCACAGGCTTCCCTACACTCTTGTATCGCTGCAAGACAAGTCCATGTCAGAAGTGGTTTACTAGAAGACACCATCGCATGGATTTCAGATACGAGCTGGCTCTGAAAAACCATTGGCCCCCTCAACTTTATTAATCTGAAGGTGTGAAAAAGTTTGGCAGCAAGTGTAACTGGAAAACTTTCAAAAACATTTTTTGACAATCAATTAATTTGTTGTTACAATTATGACACATATTTTTGGCACTAATTTTGCAGTGTTTTGTAGTGAGCACTACAGTTACAGTTGCACACAGTAGTAGCTAGATGGCCGTACTGTTTTTTTCATGCGTTATACTGTTGCGATTGTTTGATTTATTGTAGACAAGAAATTCAATTTAACTTATTTCATGGGAACCTAACTGTGATCTTTTTTATGACGCATAAACAGTTATGATGTGGCCTACTACGTATTAGGAAGCACTAGCAAAATTTTGGTGGTATGAAAATAACTTTCAAATATTTTTAAAAAAATTGCTGAATTATACCTTCATTTTATTAAAAAATGTAACAGATATGAAATCACCTATTGCATTAATGTGATACATATACTAACAGTTTTAGTAAAGATTATAACCCTGGGAATAATTGGATGGACTGTGGTCTCTGTTAGGCATCATCAGTTAATTTTCTGGAACAGACTACCTGGCACAATATCTTATATCCATCCTTGATGCTAGACTGTTGAATATGGATTGATTAGGTGTCCAAAGGTTTGGAGCTGTCTCAGGGATGTCTGGTCCTAGGTCCCATTCAATGGTTATGCTTCCCTGAAACCTTGGTATGCAGAGAGAACAGGCTTGGAGAGGGCTGTGGAGGTGTGGCAACACTTCTCTCCCTCTCAAGTTGGGCCCCGAGTTTCTGCCGGCTGTGTTTTCTTGATATTTGGAATTGGTTTCCTGCTATGTTGGGGTACTGGATTCCATTGAAGTTCCTCTGTGTCAAATTGTTCTTACTGGAGGTCTTGTCGAATGGGGAGAATATGCCTTGTGGCCTAAATTACGGCTCTGCCATTAGATTTTAACGTTCTTGCAACGTCCTGTCTTCGTCTCTATTTTGGATCAATGAGATAGCCAGACCTGTTTTCCACAGTTTCCATCAGCTGGCCAGAGCCAACCCTGGGCTCCAAAGGTGTGCTGTGGTGTGTGTGGAGTAACTGCTCTTCTTAGGAGGAAGCCACAGTTGTGGCGAAGCTAGATCACATGAATGACTATACCCATGGCGTGTCAAGTTTCTATTGCTAGGGCAATAAAAATGCTGATTTGCACTACACAAAAAATGCCTATAAATGTTTTACCGTACTTTGACCACATTCAGAAAACCTTCCACTACTTGCACAGCAGAACATCCGACAAATATATTTTGATTGGTCCTTGTTTAAGCCCATGGTTGGCAGCTGTTCAGCCATCACAGCAATCATTACCAACAACTCTTTTTATGACAGAAAATCAAGCATAAGGGTAAGAAAAACTACTCCTATGCTCTTTGTTTCCACGTGTACAAGTGTGAGAACAACTCACCAACCATGTGAGTGACAGTATGACTGTAACCACATTAACACTAAAACCCTTTAGTAAAATTTATTTTAAAAATTGGATAAGTTTTATAACTACATCCTCATTACATTGACGTGTGCCAGCCAGGCTACAAACTATATGCATGGTCAAGGTGGTTTTCATAGCATTCGGCCAAACATGCTTAGCTGTTTACTAGTTATACATTTGTTACTAGCAACTCTCACTGACGAGTCGGTTGGCGACTAGGAGCTGTAGCATCATATGGCGGCGCTACACCAGTTTAGGTCGTACAGGATATAGCTGTGATGTCACAATCTTGCCCTACTTGGCCCAGCTATAAAAATGTCCCCGCACGACGCTGACCCCCCACCCCCACCCACCAAATGGCACCACAACATGAAGAGATTGCAGGCTGAAGAGGAAGCAGACGACTTAGGCCCAGTGAGCTCTGAGGCCTACCAGAACTTCAGATATATTGGGTGAGTATAAACGTGTTTGCAGTAGGGAGCCATTCCTGTTACGAGCCATCGTCCCCATTCCCTCTGTAAAGTAATTGCGGCAAGGTTAGGGCATAGCTACGGATATTGAGACTCCAGTTAATCATTGATTGAGTATAATTTATAACATAACCGTAAACTCACAGTTGAGCTGTATTGTAACTGTAAGCCCTTGTGGCATAACGTAATTGTATCCTTATTGTCAGTAACATAATACGTAATTCTATTGTTGTCCTGTAACAGAAATATATTGTTATTCAGAATTGTTGTTATAGTAAAGCTATATATTTTCTTATATTATATTACTTATTTAGCCACCATCTCGACTACCCGCCATGTACACCCCTTGCCACCTATTGCAGCATACCAGAGTTAACGTTGGATAGAGTATAGAGAACTTGGAGTCCAGAGAGATTAAGAGAAATTAGTATTCAGGAGGAAGGAGAGTGTTACAGAACCTAATTTTCCCCTACTGTTATGGCAACTGGCTTATTCAGCATGCAGGTGGATGTCTTAGTACCTGTCTTACCAGGGATTGCTTCGGTCGGTGGTAGTGGAGCTAATGCTGGCTGACTGGACCCGGCAAAGCTGGTGTAAGGTTGATGGACGTGGATACTGGCCAACCAACAGTGTTTGGACTTGTGACTTTGTAAATATGGATTTAATAGAGTTTTAGATCAGCAGTAATTTAAAAAGCAAAACTTATGTGGTGTATTTTAAAGACCCCTTAATACTTGTGTGGGACTCGTTTTAAATTTCCCGTGCATCTGCCTTGGTGCACATTCTTCATTTGTCAAAGCTGTCTCAAGGGTTGGCAGTCCTGAGCTACAGGAAGAAGAACAGTTTTGTTTTATATAATTGGTGAGTTGAGTCGTGTACAGCTGCCACCAGTTGATCAATTTATTGCTGAGATTCATTATACAGTCCACTAATGACAATTTAATTTTAGTAGTATTAAATTCGCCATAAACATATTATCGTTGATTCCACTCCGCTGACTCGTGGCTCCAGAACCTGGGGTTAACTGCTCCGTACCTTACCTCAGTACCCTGTACCAGACCTAGTACTACGGGATGATACTCCCTGGCGATGTGAGTGTGCACAGTGAAATACATATATTCAAACACTGGAGAGGAAGGCCTCTCCAGAAGGCGGGTGAGTGATGCTCTGTCCTGCTCGGCTTGCCTGCTAAGAGTAGATGAGTCTAATACACACACTCGCTTGGTGGAGCTATAGACCGCCTTTTGTACCTTCCTCTGTGAGCTTTGCCTTCTACCAACAGGCATTGAGGTTGGATTGACACAAAGATATTTGCTGATCATCGTAAACACGAGGCAAATCCCTATCTAAGTGTATTTCCAATAGTGGTTGACAGGACAAGTTCGGTACTCTAATCAGTCCTCCGCCTTGGCACACAGACCTAGAGCGATGAACCGTGTAGGCCGCCTTCCTACCACTACTGGGTGTAGGTCGCAACAGGGGTTAGGCCTTCACTCTCAAGCAAATATCCCCGCCGGCACTCTAGGTGCTCTGATTAGGATATAACTTGGGGTGACTGTTTCACCCCTGTTGGATGAGTTTCTAGTGATCAGGTGTCTACCAATCTACCTCTGAGGTCTAGAACAGGTGGCCGTCGAATGGTGTATGTTTCAGACATACGGACTCCTGAAGGGATTCCATAGTCCTACTCTAAGGTTCGTACTGATATATCAAAAACTCTGTCTCGGTTGACAACGTACAGTAGATAAGTTCCTAGTGGTCAAGGGAAATACCTCTACAACAGACACTCTTAAAGAAAGGAACTAACAATGTTTATACTATATGTCATTAATACAAGTGACACATGCTATCTCCTAACCAAGCAAAGAATGAATATGGAAGTATCCTATGCTAGACAGGTGTAGGTGACCTGTTCCTGAACTACCCAAGATATCTAGTGGTGTTGACGGCTATCGTAACAACTCAGTCACAGCTACTCTATACAAGGGGCGTCTAAAAGAGACAATAGAAAAGGGGTGCCATAACTTTACGAGCAATGGGTGTAGTTGCCTCCACCAGCAAGTGGAGACGGCTGCTGATCCTGGAGGAGCAGCAGCAGAAGGTGTGGTGTAGACTGGTGAAGAAGAAGAAGAGCATCTGGTAGCTGGTGGTGGTTGTCAACAATGAAGCATCAGGTATCTTCAATGGTATCAGCCTCTGGTGGCTGCCAAAGACTGTCGAGCAGAAGACCCCAGCACACGAAGTGGTAGAGTGAGCTACTGGAGAAAGAATAACTCGCGAGCCCATTCGTGCACAGACTTATATAGTCTGCAGGACAGGTGCAATGCAGGGCCTTGGTGGGAGGTGTGATGTCGCCTCATGACATCCCTCTCGTGCGAGGCCAAGGTGGGAGTAGCTACCCTCTAGCCGGCACTCAGCTTTGTGCATAATCGATGGCGCTCGGTTTAGCCCCGAGGCGGTTGGCAGCTTGTAGGCTCTCAGAGCAGTGACGAGAGGAGAGGGGCGTGCTACTTGACAGCTTTCGCAACCTTATTTTCCACGTGTTTAGAATCGCCCTCCAAGGTTGTGGCAATCCAAGAACACACTTGTAATATGTTACCAGGTTTGACTCTCCCTTGGGTGACACAGATATCTGTGAGGCAGATGAGTCGTAGTAATATACAGAAAAGCGATACGCTTCAACATTTTCTATATGAAATAATAATCAACCTTATTTTGGATTAGGTAAGGACAGGTTAGGTCAGGTTTGGTTATGTTAGTTTTGGTTAAGTAAGGTTAGAAAATTACATAGTGGATATCTTCCAGCTACAAACTAACAAAGTAATCATATGGTTGGCTCTCTCTCTTCAAACAAACCTTAGTATATTAAACAACAAATCATAAAGAGATATCTTTAAATACAGTTGGTATATCCATCACCACAAGATTTCATATTAGAGAACTAACAATTGTTGTGCACTAATTAATTAATTGTCATTAACATTTTTTTATTGTTTAAAATTTGCATAAACACTTACCAAATGTGTCAGTTTTGCTCCAGAATTTGACTTCTCCACTCCATCGAGGTACTGGTCCGTAAATGCCTCTATGAAAATCTTGAGGGCGCATGCAGCAGCAATGTAAGGGAATAACCGCCATTGCTTAAAAAAAAAAAAAAAAACTACAGCTACAAAGATTAACCCAAACGTAATTTTTTATAACATCCCAAATGTAAAGACTTAATTATGCCAATGATACGGTACACCAAAATTCTTATGCCAATCAAGCTATTAAAGGCAAAGACAACAAGTAAGAAAAAGTGTAAACAGTCCCAAATAAAAAAATATTACATCTAACACACTGAAAGTTTCGGCAGGGAGGAGGAACTGTCTTTTGTCAACATCTGTGGTAGCTCAAACCTGTGTAACCTCTGGATGAAAAAGTTGTCTTGTTGTCTCTTCCAATGAATCTTTTTTCTTGAAAGTTAAAAAGGCAGCTCTATACTGTAGACATGATAAATGGGGCAGTGCCAAAGGTAGAATAGTAATGATACTTATCGCTTGTCCAACACTGTTCAGATGTGAACGAGTTCCTTGTATTTGTCCCAACACTGGATTTGCCACAGTCAGTGACTAGTTCTTGTAAAATTGTTGAATGACAAGTACATAGCAAGTACTTCCTAGTCTCATCAGGTTAATATCACAAAAATGTTCTCTTTTAAAATGAAATGCATTATGCAACACTTCAAAATACACTTTAAATTATTACTTACAATTACAGTAATAATCAAATTTCCTACAACTGCATCTCACACAACGATGTTACAATATCAGTGATGGGCTGGTAAAAACCCAATATTTTCTTGAAAACTTTGAAATCAAGGAATTTGAGGATCAGAGTTTGTATTCAAGACAAGATTCAAGGATGTGTGTATCAAGGACTGGATTAAAGTAAACAACATGACATGTAACTGAGGTTAGCTTCACTTAACTTCACATTTTGATTACTATTAACCATAGCAGATTAAACCAGAAATGTCAGCAAGAAAAGTGTTTTACTTTTTCGACTTCACTAAATTAATTAAATCACTAATCATCACTTATGTGGAACAGAAACAAATTTACCTTCACGAAGTAATCAGAATGTAACTACAGTAGAATCGCGTTGTAGCGAGCATGGCAACTGTGAGAACACGGGTATAACAAGGTCTTTTTGAGGAACCTTCAAAAAATAGCAAAAATATTCCATGAAAAATTGTAATTTTACGAGTTGAAACATGTGCGGTGAGATTGTGTGAAGCAGGCTTGTGGCGGGACTCGTGACCGTATGAAGCACACTTTTGTTATCTGTCTGCCATAACTCCATTCTCTCACCCCACCTCCTCGTTTCCCGAAGTACTTTGTGCCGCTCTCATGTGTCACATTCTTCCGCCGTACCTTCTAACCTCCTCCTCTTTCAAACCAAGCGCATTGTTCTATAAATAGAATACAACACTTTCTACCATGACACAGTTTTCGTAAATCAGTTCTGCTTTTCCGTAGTCGTTCACTGTGATTGTGCTGTCAACTGTGTTTAGTTTCAAACAACTTAGCATATGTGGATCGAACGTTATTGTTAAATGAAAACAAATTCCATTTAAACATAACAGTCCAAGCGATAGCTGGAATCGAATACAGCCACATATTAACAGATTTCCGCCAGGTTTTTTTTTCCATACTGTGGCATACCAATTAAAGATAGCTTAATTTTAATCCATTTTTATAAAGTTGTCTTGAATTTTTGCTGGTTTTGAGTAAGTCTCGTACTATGCAGGTTTTGTTAGTTGAAAACGTCTAATTTTCCAGTGACTACCGTATTTACTGGCATAATTCACGCACCTGAATTTTATGGTGTATCGAATTAGGGAAAAATACTTTCCTTTCATATTTCACACAGCGTGTTTCTCTCAACAAGGCCTGTAATGCTAACAGGCCCACGCTTTGTTTGACTGCGCCAGGTTGCTGACACTTCAAAGTCACTGGTCCAGTTATCGATTTCTGGCTGCCGCGCCGCAAGCATGTAAACAAAATTAGTCACTGAGTTTATTTCTATGCAGGTGGTTTTTTTAATGCAAAAGGAATAGTTCACATTTATATTAATTTTTGTTTAGTACAAATGCAGAATGGGTAAATTAATATACCAGTTTAACTGCTGCATTTAAACTTCAGGTAATTACGTGTGCAGAGGAATACTGCAATAAAGAAGTGCGCCAAAAATACACTTTTTTGAGTTTAACATGCATGTCATGTTTTCCCAACACCAGGCCACTATTACGAAGTGAACCGGACCTGCAACGACGGCAGTGGCGGGCGGCGGGCAGTGGTGGGTGGTGGCTGCCCGCCAGAATAATTGTGTAGCGACAGACAGCGGCAAGTAGCCGCGTCTGGCCACGCTGTAAGGATCTAGGCACTCTCCTAGCTACATGCACACTGCAATGTTTTTGCTGCTAGCCCCAGCGCACGAGTGATTTAATTTTGAATATGTATCTTCATATCTATTATCAATAAATAAAGTGCTGTGTTTTTAAAACACGTATCCCCTTCAGTTGGCAAGGGATTTCTTACAGTAGACCACATTTTAATGTTTACATGTACGTGTCTCGGCGATTTCTTGCATAAATCACGCACCCTAATTTTTGGCACTAAAATCTTGTAAAAAAGGTGCGAGAATTATGAGTGTGAAGCTGTGACGGGCGAGTTATCGCTTGCAGGGCAGTGCTTTGGCAGCCGAGTAAGTGATAGCAGGAAATGTTGCAACTGATTTCGGGGCAATGCTACGTAGGCCGAGGAACTGATTGCAGGCTGAGCAGCTATACTTACATGGCGCTGTCAGTTTTTCCGCTCATTTTTACGCAATCAGTTATATAACAGGATATTTTTATGTTATGGTGGTTCGAACACAATTTAAAATAAATTTTAGGGCAAATTTTTAAGTAGTAGGCCCTACTGGGGATCAAAATCGGTCTAATTCAGCAACAGCGAGGACATTCTCATAGCAAGGATCGAAACTGGAACAGTGATATCTCGCTATAACGGGACTCTACCGTACTATAAATACTGATATGGCTACATCTGCAATTGAGCACAGCATCATTTTGAATGTTGCCAACATACATTAAAATTTTTTAAGTTTAGATGCCCTATTTCAATTATTTTGTAAAATAGCATTAAATTGCTTTATTTAATTATTTTGAACAACATACTTTTCTTAAATGCACTAAATTAATTTTTTATCCAATATATATGTTTTTTTTATGTTTCATGTTAATATTTATTATTTGTTTTATAACACTATCTTCTTGTGGGTACTAACACTTTAAAAATTGTAAACAAAATGCTATCATTCTTATTTACCATTTGTGTTTCAGCTAATTTACTAGCATCCTTAAGCTTCATGTGAAAATGTACGAAAATATTAAGAATGTATATTTTGTTGATGTTTATGTGGCGTGATAACATAATTTTACAATGCTGACAGTACAGAATCATTTTTGAATAAATTCCAACACACCAACAAAAGTGAGTGAGTGAAGAGATTAGGGCAGCAATTTACAAATTATGCAGGAATAAAATTTCACACAGTAGTCATGAAGAAGTGCTTCGAGTAAGCATTTTTAATATGCTGTGGAATTAAAACTTTGTAAATAAATTTGAAGTTTAAGAGGCATAAAATTTGTATAATATGTCCACCCAACAGTTAGTGTTCAGTTTCACACTTACAACTTCCACAAAGTAAAATACTGACAACTTAAAACTAAATATTTATAAAAGCCATTTGCTCTTAACCTAAATTCGAATCCCCATTTGAATTTGAAAGGGACTCTAGAGGATCTGATAATGGATTCTGATTTGTTCAGAAACACAGCTAGACTCATTTCCCAAATAGTAAATTCCTCTCTATATAAAATTGAGACATGCAGTCCAACTACCAAGTACAACGTTGCTATCACACCTCGCCTTGACCCCTTCCTCCACAACGTTAGAAGTGAGAAGAAACAGATGGGAATTGGATTGCCCCTAACCAGATATGGACCACCTGCCATTCTTGGGATTAATAAGTAAAAAATTAAACAATTAAAATGTATTGTTAAAAAAGTGTGTAACATTTTAACTTATTAATTTTAATAGTAGTTAACTTTTAATAATTAAAATATCTTGTTAACAATTAAAACTAATGTTAGTTAACTTTGCAATTACCTGAAGGCTGAAGATGAGAATCAAATATATGCAAATGCCATTAATATATTGACAAACTTCTTTTTAAAAAAAAATGCAACGTATTTGATGGCAGAAGAGTTGCACAACACGATATACAGACTGATATACTGACATTATGTACTGAATCAAAGATCATCGTTACTCACACGCAATGTGATTGTGAGGTAGGCGAGAAGCCACCATCGCAATCTATACAATCTCTCACTATGCAAAAATCACGGTTGCACAGTTTATGGCCCTCGTGCAGCATGCACATTTAGAATATTTTTGTAGTCACTGCTCTGGTCTGTTTTGTGCTAAGTTTTACTATAAGAATTTATTTTAGAAGTTTTATTACAAATGGTTTTGTAATGATTGTTATTTCATCATTTTAGTAAGTAGGCCAAAGAGTGCTTCTGTAGCCACTGTCTGTGACGGTTCAGATTTTTGAACATTGGCGTCGCGGTTGCGACGTCACTTTGTGTGTGCGCCGTCTGACGTTTTGGCGAGTTTAATGTACTTTTGACTGATTGCTTTTCGAGTTCTGAAGATTTTGCTGCTTTTTTTTCACACACTTTTCACTGTGTTTGAAATTTCAATTTTTGCTAGCTGTACGGGTTATTCTCACGGGGCCACACACATTTCACGATTTAGATGAAGATGATAAGTTGGCCTATCTGACTACATTCCATAACTAAGTTGTGGTAATATTTCTAAGACTGTAAATTGTGACTTTTTTAAAAATGTTTTGAATAAACCTTGAGGAAAAACTTTTTTGAGACTTCATTTTAATTGTAAAATTTTTGATGTCCTTATATTTGAACTTTAATCAGTTAAATTTGCATTTAAACTTCTAACTTTAAACAGTTAACTTTAAATTTAATTAGATTATTTTGTTAACCTCCCTAAGTATGCCACCTACCCAACCTCCAGTTGCCTTTTTGCCGGTCTAGCTCAGCCGCCACCCACTAACACCTCCTCTGGTGCAGCTGCCATAGAGTGGGGATAAAAAGGAGCAGCATGTTATCCTCACGCACTGCCGACCCTCATGACATTGACTGCAATGGTATATATTCTGCTGCAGACTCGCAAAACCCAGTTGTTCTTCATCCAAAACCTACCCAACTCTCAACAAGCAGCATAAAATCCGCCGCTTGCATTACCAGTCAACCACCCCTTAGGGGTCAGTAGAACTTAGCCGTTAAAGGGACAGTAGACCCTCAAAGGTACCTGGAGGCCATGCTCAACACACCACCTCATTGGGATTAGACCTGCGACTCATGAGCTCCAATTCTATTAGTTTGCGAGTAGAAAGAGAGAGCTGTGATGTGGCTGAAGCCCCTCCTTTCCCAGAGCACTCCCGTAAGGGATTGTGCAATCAACTCTCAATTTTACAATCCCTCACAGTTCCTGGGAAAAGGGCAGTTATTTTGAAGGGGTCATAACTAGACTCTAGAAAAATTTGTCATATATAACAGAACACCACAAATTATTGATGCAGTTAATTCAACAAATATATTTTTTTCCTGAAATTACATACACACATATGTAAAGTAGTTTTAAATTTTCTATAATAGTCTTTGCATTGTACTTTTGCTTACTTCTACTCATATCATTTCAAATGTAACAAAAGAAAAAGACAATTGCTGTGGCAGGTGATTGCACCTCACACAGTACCGAGAAGCAATCACTATGTAACACCCAGGTTAATTCTAAGTTAATGTAACCACTTGTAATGATCCAACACGCCATTGCAATTCTCCGCTGGAAGTTGGATTTGGGAGGGCCAGTATAAGTAACCAGCACTCTGGCACAGATAGGATAAAACTAGTTACAAAGCCTACTCACCCTCCTATATACTATCCACTGTGATTGTCCAACAAGTGTGAAGGTTCCAAGGATGGCGAGGTGTATACCTGGTCCTGCTCTTACACTGGAGAGTATTATTACACGTATTTGTTGTGCAGCTGACACACTCCTGTATTACTTCTGAACCTACCCCTACCTATACCATTCTCCAAGTGAGAGGGAGAAAGGAAAAGCAAAGTAACTGCACCCCAACAAACCTGAGAATTAACCAAATCTGTCCTTAGTCGCCAGTCCGACCTACGAGGTGGTCCAGAATCGAATCCTGGCAAGGTGCCAATAGTCTGTGCCTGATTGCAATAAACTCAAAACTGCCACCTAAACCACAACCGAGCAGACATTGAAATATCATTATTAATCTCAAACACACTAAACCAAAAAGTAGAAACAGTACATTTGGCTACCCTGTAGACGCACACTACTATTACACAGCCACAACACATTCTACCATCACATAGCCATTAGGAGCCATCACTCACCTGTAACTGGTACTCTATGATAGGCTGCTCCTCTCCTTCAGGGTCTGGCCCAAACTGGCGCCTCACAGCTGCGTACCGCACTGCAATGGTGACAGCACTGCACAAGCTGCTAACACTCTCCTGCATGATGCCAACACGACCAGCCGACAGGTTCTCCAGTGCGGCACCTTCACACAATACACATCCCGCTTCATGTGCTTCTTCTAACATACCAGCAACTAATGGTGAAACAACTAAACCCTCTACAATTTTTTCACCTTAATCTCATTCATTTGTAATATCCAATCTGATGCATGCCAACATGCGCTGTGCAAATGTGCTTTCTACAGACGACTTCACCCCATCTATGAGCGACCCGAGCTCAGGGGGAAATCATAACAGCGACAAAATAAATAAACGTATTGAGCAGAGAGATTCCTCCACAAGCCTGGACAGACGATTACGTAATTGTACCCATGTAATTACAATATGCATTGCCCGTCTGGAATCCCGCATGCAAGAGTCACCCCCGTGAATTAAATTAATAATTTTGATATTCCACTACCCATCGCTTAGTCATGGAAGAAGTTCCACCGCACCCCCGAGATTGCAGCACCCCATTGACCTTGTGACGTCACAAACCACCAGCCTCAAAAGGAGATGTTTTAATTTGTTGTCGTCTCCAAGCGGGGAGATAAGAAATGAGAGGTGCTCCAGTGCCCAGATAAACATACCCATGCACCCCGAAGGACTGCTGATCGGAAGATTTTCAGTATAAATAGAGGTCCAGTACCCTGGTCCAGCGGATATGCCGGGCTCACCGGCCGAATAGGATTGCGAGCCCTTCCCAGTCTGCAAAAACTCTCCTCAGTCTGAAAACTCTCCTCAGTCTGCAAAGACACACTTGTTTGTGAAGACTCTCTCTCCTCTCCCTCGCCTGCAATATGGCACGTTACCTAGAAGCCTGCAAGATGGCCTAACACTACCCCGCAGACTGTGAAGACTGCAGCATCCCTAAAAGCTTGCGTAAGGCTCATCCACAACTGCACCTGTTGATCGTGAGGACAGCACTCCACACCTGAGGTAATCCTACTCCATGCACCTAGTAACCACTCAAATCAACTTCCATGACTCTGCGGTAACAGGCTGCCACGTCCTAGTTTACCTCTTGGATAACTTCCGGTAGCTTTGGTTATGCTGTGGATAGCGTATTATTTATGGTGAATTTTTTTGGGTTACATTTTTGCAGCTTTTTAATTAATCATTCTCCCAAGCTTGCATTTGCCTGTTTGTATTACGTAATTTGATTACACGTATAGCCAGTTTAGCTATTTTGCTGTAATTAATTTAGCCGGGACTTTCCCTTTTCTTTAATCAAGTAACAAAACTTTCGTAAAACTTATTTTCCATTTACCTTCATTTGTTATTTAGTTTCCATTTCTTTAATATTAATCTATCAAGTGTTTTAGTAAACTTGTGTCAGATAACTTCAATCCCGCTGGAGACGAGTTTGTGTGTTTCAGCGAACTCCACAGGAGACAGAGCCTGAATAAGGCTTTAGTCTGAAACTGCACGCCGCTGCCCCTGGGTTTCAGGAGGATCCACACTCCCCTTCAGTGCTGTCCCAATACCTAACCGCACATCTATACATCAGGGCCTTGGACGTGATTGCAAAGTTGCCGCTCCAGGACTGTACATTGCAGAAGGAATTACGGGACTGGACCAGATGTATAGCAGAAAGGGATGCTTACAGAGTAAACAACGGGGCAGGGATCGTCAAGCTCCAGAGAGGGATTTAAAAGCAGACACCCTTAAAGGAGACATGCGGTAGGTCGAACCTCAGACCCAGACTATCGAAGCCGTTCTCGGCCAATCTATCCGCTCATCTCTCTGAAACACGAAACTCCTTTGTACAGGTATTTAGGCACCTGTTGGCCTGGGTACGACCCTGAGGGAGAACGACTTGCGCAGCTAGAACAGTCACCACAAATAAACAGAGCTACTCCTAGTGACCCCGTACCCAGCCACTCACCCACTGCATCTCGTATAATCAAACTCTCCTCCGGCAAACTCATTCTGGTTCAACACCTGGCGGAAGTAGAGCTACTCAATTTCTGTGTTATTAAGCTGGCACCGGGAAAAAACTGTATGGGTTCTACTCCCGCCTAAGGTAGTTCCCAAACCACGTGCGGCACCACCCTCTTCAGATTACGTCCCTGCAGATGGACCCACTCGTCCAATTCAAGTCACCCCAGTCAGGTCACACGCCTCCACCCCCATGATTGCCTAACAGCATCACCACTTCATTCCCCGGGGACAACTGCCATCCCGATTATTGGAAACCTTAATAGTGAGGAAGGAAGAACTCCCTGGATGGGAGACTATCTCCTGCCACCTCATTCTGGGGTTTGACTCCCCTTGTTTCTGATGGTACCCTATCATTAAGCGGCCACCCACAGCATCTAAACCCTCCACAACCCGTTGGGCCAATAATGCTATCTACTTACACCGTGGTAGGCATACATAAGATTATGAGAGGGTAGTCAGCGGCCTAACCACTTACCCACCGAGGTAGGGCACGCGTCACTGTAGTCACACAAAATCCCATTATAATACAAAATAAGCACCTTTTTATCACACTGCTATTCAATATCTGTAAACTGAACAACCGTCTTTAAAGTAAAGGCAACCAACACATAATTACTGCAGTAAGCTTACAAGTCTCTTCACACCACAATTACGGTAAAACTCTGTTACGACGTTTCTGAAAGGAGAGAAAAAATAATGGTTACTAACCAGGAAAACTTTTTAAAAGGGTCAAATTACACATATGCAGATAGACAACGTGCACAATTATTCAACTTATAAGGCAGGAAAACTTCTTAAATGGGAACTTCTTAACAGGATTTCACTGTATTCTGTAAATTAGCATAACAACCAATGTGTCATTTGACGAGACAATCCCTCACAGGTAGTTTGTGGAGTGGCCGAAAAACCTATGCTCACTGGTTGCATGATGATGAAATCCCCCAGGTAGCACACGGGATTAACAAGATTGTGCCACTGAAACTGGCAGATGGAAGGCAATGATGTTGACAAGTGACGCTATTTGGAATTGGTGACTGCGTCACTTGTCTGGGTAGCTTAGGATACGTTAAGTCAGTCATACGGGTTTGTTTAACATCCGGTTTACTTATGATGAACTGGGGCAGCACTAGGCGCGTGGCCTGGCGACTATGTACAAAATCAGGGTCGACTGATGCAACCCTACAGGTGGGTGAATACGCTCCTACAGGTTTAGCTGGCTTGTTGAGGTAGTTCAGCAACTGCTTACTTGGCTGAGGTGACGGTCGACGGCTGGTGTTGCTCCCAGTTCCTGGTGCGTAGGTGGCGGCCCTGTCCTGGCAGCGCTGCTTTGTTGGCTTCCCCAAAACCAGGGATAGGCGATACCGTATTGCCTTCCTCACCCTTGAGGAAGTTGACGATGGCTGGGTGTTGGTTGCCGACGAGTTTGGTGGGAGCTACTGGAAGCTACAAATAAGGCAGGGTGGGGGAAGTCAGGAGGCGAGGCCTCTCCAACTGAGGGCAACCCAAGCTCGCTCCCACGGGGTTAAGCTGCAGAGTGCAGTAGGCGTGGAGTTGCAACCTTGCTTGGTGGCATTAGTTGCCTCTCTCTCCCTCCTTTGAGTTCCATTCCTGCGAGTTCACCGCATAGAGGTGAGACGTTTCCAACACCGGTCTCGTGAGGAGTGAGCAGGTGACCAAGTCCCTACCTGAATGTACTTCCAGTTGCAGAAACTGTACAAACCAGAGCTGCACCCTGTGCTCCTTTCATGTCCGGCACAGTTCAGCATGGTGGACACAGAGCATTGGGTCGTGCTAAGGCTGCCCGTCATTGACTCGTGGGTGTGGGTCGCTAAGGAGGTCAGATCTCCAAGACCAGGCGAGCACTCCCTCCAGCACAGTTCAGTGCTGTGGACAGAGTACAACCTGGGCTGATTGACTAGCCCCCATTGGATTGTCTGTCCAATGGTTTGAGGCTCCGCCTCTCTGTACACCTGGGTGCACAGAACAGGTGGCCTACTAATGTGTGTATATATAGACATACAGCACCCCTCAAGGGGAGTTTGCAGTCCTATTCTATGGCTTGCAAATTGGTGTGACAAATATTCCGTAGTCTTTTGCTTACCCTGACAGACATGGCGTCCCTGGAATCTGCACAAATACCCTATGGAAATAATAACTCGTGGATTGGTTTCAGAAACGTGTTTATTCCAGTAGGAATAAACCCTGTGGCACATACTACCTCCTAACCAACCAAGTTGAAAAAACTAAGTCCAGGTGAAGGTGACCTAGTTCTAGAATGCGCAAGGTAGAAAAATTGTTAGGTGGCTACGACAACAACTCAACCTAGCTATCCTAAACATGACGTCCAGAAGGGAATTCGGGGGCGACTCACCAGAAGGGCAGTGAGGTGTGTGTACCACTATCAGAAGGACAGCGTTTGTTGCCATACCAGAAGGGTAGGCAAGGAAGAAAGGGTTCTGCAGATAGCTGCAAGCTAGAAGGTACAGAGATTCTGGGGAAGCCAGCAGCCGCTGGTGCTGATATTGCAGATTGTCTGGTAGCTCTTGAAGACAAAGGCAATGAGGCAGAAGAGCTTTTGGTAGATGGTGAAGACTTGTAGGCTGTAGAGAGCCCCAACACACAAGGTGATGGAGCAAGCTACTGAAGATGAAACAACTGGCATTCTAAGGCTGTGCACAGGTATTTATACTCTGCCGGCCCTGTCCTTGCCCAGGCGGTAGTGGGACGCATGATGTGTGTCTGAGTAAGGTGTGGTGGGAGTAACCATAACCACCCTCGTGCGCTCGGCTAACTGGCTTCGGTGGCAGTCTGAGCACTTTGTGGCAGTCAGGGCGTTTCGTCACAGTTTCCCTTGGGGCGTTCTGAGGCAGCTAGTTGGCATGAGTCACTAATGGCAGTTCAGGAGGGCTGGCATGTTTTATGACCCCTTGCGCAACGTACAATTCTACATGTCTGTAATCATCCCTGCAGCCAGTGTAAATCCTGTAGACGCTCGTAGTTCACTGTCTTTGGTTTGCCCCTTCCTCGGCTGAAGTGAAATACATGATATGAGGAGGCATAGTCATTTATAATTATGGCAGAAAGCAGCCTGTGTCAATGTGGTGGTCCAAATCTCAAAATAACAAAGCAGAGCACCATTGTTCAGCATAGTAAGGCAGACACTACACTACTCATGCTGTGATTTAACTGTATGTGGCAACATTATAGAGAAACTTAGACATCATCTCTGACTGCTTTCAATTACGCACAACAAAGCTAAAATAAGTTATGGAATAATTTAGTTTTGTCACCAAAGTTGCACACAATACAGGGAACATTTGTGTCCACATAAATAAATTATAAAAATACTTCAAAAATATAAACACTGTTAGTTTACTGCACTATACAGTACTAATTTCTCTCATTCTAAATTTATATAGCATTTTGGCACAACACAATCACACAACCATTTCACTACCATGAGTTTGGTCGATAATGTGTACAGCAGCGTGCACACATTCAATACGAAAGTTGAGCTTCAGTAGAGTACTAAACAATTAATTAACAAAATTAAATATTACACTACTATATAATAGGTTAGAACCACCAATTCAGACAAGCCAGAAATCCAGGTTGAACACAGGATTATTAGAAAGGATCTACTTACTTAGGTCAGAGGTGTGCACAAATCAAAAAGGGAGACTTACAAATGCCACAGCATACAGATACAAAAGTAAATAATCCAAAGGCACGCAGACAAGTAGCACAAGCCTTATACTACAGCACTCTCATAGTGAATGAGTAAAAGCAAGGGCAGGTGGTACCGTATTTCGGCGTGTATAAGCTGCACATTTTTACAAAAAAAATGACTACAAAAAGTGTGGTGCTGCTTACATTCAATATATTGGCATAAAACTTTTTTATCCCCCCCACCCCCACCCCACCAAACTTGTTTAGAAATTTGTCAACATACAGTACATTTTAATGTTTTAACTGTTAAAGGAAGGAAGAGAATCGGAAGGGAAGGAAGGAAGGAATCTTTAGAAAAAAAATGGTACTGTTAAAATCTTCTGTCAAGTGTTTTGTAGGAAATAAATTAAGTCGGAATTTATTATGTTGGTACGGAATCATGACTTAACTATATTTAAAGGAATACAAAAATTCAGTACGGCCTATACTTACAATATTAATTATCCATAATTTTTCATCAAAAACTTATGGTGCTGCCTATACAAGCACGCGACTTATACACACCAAAATACTGTGTATGTAGTTGTTTCTCTCTGTGCAGAAGACAAATTTGCTCAAAAATTTAGTATTATAAAACTAGCACTGTCAAGTGCTGAATCTTGAATAACCATCTGGTGGTTTATAAAAGCCAGAAAAAACTACGACATACAGTGAAGCTCTTAAAAATTTTCACAAGGGGCCAACAAATTAGTTCTTATTAAGGGTGCTACCTACCAAGCCTACAACTAAGGTGTATAAATGGGGAATCAGTGTTAAAGATGATGTGTGACTATCTGGCTCAGTACAACAGGACTCAATGTCTCTAAGTAGTCACTTTGTTAGTACAGGCCGGTGTCAATTACGCAGAGTGACCTGTGTATCTTACTTCGGTACTAGTACACGGCCTGAGTGTACAAGATGGGCCATGTCAGCTGTCGGCTAGGCACAAAGTCTATGACTGGTTTGGCAATAAATTTGAACAGGCTGCTCACTTTGGAGCTTGTTGCCTGCTTACTCCAATACATGGTCGGATGGACGAAGCTGTGGTTTTACTGGTGGTGGTTAGGCTGCCGGTAGAACTCTGCTTTCCCCATGGACTGTGGTAGCTGGAACTGTGACTACTGCTGCTGGCTGCAGCTCTCTGTGGGCTGGGGTAGCAGCGGATGTGGAATCATGGGCAGGCTAAATTAAGGAGCATCTGCTCTCCTCGTCTGATGGCTACTACAATGGGGTGCGGTGTCCCTGGAACCTTGCAGGGAGCTGTAAACAAAGAAGGGGTGGGAGTCGGGGGGGTGAAGCCCCACCGACTGACAGGCGGCTTGAGTTCATTCCCGGGATGTCTGTTGGCTTAATGTCTTATCAGGCTGGGTGTAGTTCCAAGTAACTTAGTAGGTAGAGGTAGCCTTCCTCTCCTTCACGTCCTTCCCACCTCGCACGGTAAGGGACATTAGGTTCTAAACCTTATCCCAGGAGATATGAGCAGGGGACGTGCAGTTTCCTACCTAGCAGTGTTCTGCAGTCTCGGCAACTTGACCAGTGCAGAGCCTAACCTTTACTCCAACCGGCAACACAAACGGTGCGGTGATTAGAGAGCGGGTTTTCTTGGAGGTGTCCCAATAGCTTTGACGGGTGATATCCTAGAGCAGACAGGCCCAACCCAGAGCCAATTACGTGCTCCTTCCGGCAACTCAAGTGGTGCGGTAGACAGAGTACAAGCTGATCTAGTGGTCTCTCCTCTCTAGGGTGTATAACAAGTGGTTGTGGCTCTACCGTTAGGTTGAAACATGTCGGTCCTATCCATTTGGGTGTTGTGGAGTTTAACCACAAGAATTAAGACCGCATCTCCCTCTACCTCGCTGGCGGCTCAGCAAGATTTGATTAATGGTAGTACGCACCTGAGGCACGTGGGTTGGTGGCTGGCTAGGATGAAGTTCTCCACATTGGGAAGAATTCTGGGATGTCTTAGTCCAAGGGGGGGGGGGGGGGGGTAAACCCTAAAGTGAATTGAACCAGATGTTCTTCCAAGTGGGAAGATCCTAGTTCTGTGCACTCCCAGATATTTCAACAGAAATTGAGACGTCAAATTCGCGGGTTGCATTAGGGGCGATTTCCTAACTATCTGGCCAGGTTCTTAGTCCCGCTTCAGGAGCTGGCCGTTATATAGTACTGGCCACGTGAACCGTCTCTTACTGGGACCAAATTCTCAACCACACTTGCAAGGCAACATTTCTGCGAGCACTGTACCTAATTGGACGGGGGAAGAGGGGTGCTCCTCTTCTATGGCTGGCTCACGTAGTGGGTGAGCTCTGGGACAGCATCCGATGCCAGTTGCGGTAATGCAGGGCAGCGAGTCTGGTTGATAGGGGTAGGATTGCTAGTATGGAATTTTGGCGAAGAATTCCTAGGAGGGCGTCCCCTTCCTGCAGTATAAATGCTACAACCACATGGGCTCTACCAGATACCTTTATTAATGGACCAAATAACAGAGGGACCAGTAATTGAGCTAGATTAGCGGTTTAAAAATTACTACTCTCAGTTTCTGATGAAGTTAAATTATTAAATTCCCTGATAACTTCTAAGAGACACTGGAGGAATACCAGAGCGTGGGTAGCAGGAGTGGATGTCTTCTGTAGCTTCTGGAAGGCGGAGTTGCACGACAGCAGCAGAGTCTGCAGGGTCACCGATGACGGTCAATTTTTTGTGATGTCTTCTGATACGTGCACATGAAGTGTGGTCTAGTGGTCAGCCTATCCTTTCAGAAGGTTCTTCAGCCCATGCAGACTGGAAGAGAGGATCAGCTGCCATTTACCCCTGCTGGTGGCCTCTGCCTTGTTCAGGCTGGAGAGACAGCGACTGCCCCAAGCCATGAATGGCTCCTCCTATTAATACAAAATTTTTTAACTTGCTTCCAGAGGAGTGCCAGGGTAGCTAGCCTCTCTCCACAGGGGTTGTTTATTTGAGCATGGTGGCAGTGCCACCCTTTTCTTATCTCCCGTGTTGGAATTATTGGCATATCTTATCGCCTTGGTGCAAGGCGCTGGAGCAGATGCTGCCCTCTTGCAGCAAACTGTGTAACTTGCTTTGTATTCGGGAAGGGTGTCGACAGCTGGTCGAACAGTAAAATCACGCGCTGGGGTTAGGGCGACCACAGGACAGATTTGGAGTAGACAGTACAATTTCTCCAACCATGTGTCTGTAGTTGCTCATGATATGAAGTTTACATAACCTATAGGAACATGATTTATTGTACTATTGCGAGTATGAGTTGCCCAAATGAGCGCTGGTGCTCGGTGATGGGGCGAAGTCGCAAGTACAGTGTGCATGCCCAATGTGTGGAAATGTGAATTTTCCCTGTCTATGCTGTGTCACATGTCCTGAAGGGACTTAGGTGGCCCATTTCCTGCAGGGAGAGTGGGGCAGCCGTTGCCGTGGACAAGTGACTAAGGGTGGCAGATGACTTCTGTATGGCTTGCAGGGGAGGGCTTCTGGAAGTTCTGGCTGAAGGCAGATGCAATGCTGAAGAACATCTAAGCAGTGTAGGTGAAGATGGGTCAGAGAGCTCTAGCACGCAAGGCGGTAGAGTGATCTGGCTCTCACAAGAGTAGACGAACAACTGGCATTTCCAGCCAGTGCACAGCAATATATTTCTCCAGTTGAGTGCTCGCCGGCCCTAGTGGTGGGGATGCGATGTGTATTTGTCTGTAGGCGGAGCTAAGGGCAGCCATTGTTGGTAGTTGGTGCCATTTCTCGGTGTGCCCTTGAACTCACTGTTGCAGCGATGACTCGACCGCTGGCTATTAATTTTTGGCATTTTCGAGGCGAGACTAGGCTTTACTTGCTTACTGACTGGCTGATGATGATGAAACATCACATCTGTAATAATCATCGTGACCAGGGAAAATCCAGTAGGCGCTTTGGTAGAAATCATACAGTTCCAAACCCCGTTCAATGCACTTTTGAGTGAGGAGCATAGATGAAGTAAAGTTTTTGTCTTCTTTGCCAGCAAGTGTCACGCATCACAGAAATTCCTTCTCAAAGCATTTCAAATGACATGCCATTGGCATCGTCATAATACGCTCTAGCCTCAAACCAGCCGCGGCCCCCTCCACGAAGATACTTAGCCGTCTATGCCAGAGCGCCTCACCAGAGCTACAGAAAAGAGATGTTTGCCTCCTGTCAAGCTGCAACCCACTCCATACAAAGAACCTGCTTACCCTTCCAGCCTTGGCAGCGAAGGGGAAGCGATTTACCAGTTCCAGCCATTTCTGCTGTGCTTCGTTGTTTTTCTCTCCTCTCTGCCACACCACTACCCCTGCGCCGCTCATGCCGGCCCTATGTTCCATCTATATAAGGAGCTTGTGGCTCAGAGTTCAAGGCTGACTAGCACAGCTCTGTTGCAAAGCATCCCTCTGCCCAGACACGTACATACTACCTCAACCAATAGCTGACGTGCAGCTCTGTAGCAGAACGTCACTCTGCCCGGACACATTCCAACTCTGCCATTCAGTTGCTAGATGAATTGCTGTCCAACAGCACACTCATTCCATAAGCTTTCATTTGCTTCAAGTCAGCTATCTATGTCTACAGACTAGACCACCAGCTGCCTCACATCTCACAAAGCCTGCCATGCTTTACGACTACCATGCTAGCAACGCCTCTAGATGTTCCAGTCCAAGTTGCTGCACAATTGGGGTTTCCCTCGCCCCCTGCTCACCGCATCTATCATCACAAGGCACTACACCTGGTTGGCATTATAAATATGCCCTTCAGGCTCCAGTCAGGGTACAGGCTGGGTTGTGTGTTTGTCGTCTTGACAACAAAGAGGCATAAATCTAACTGGCTGAGTTAACACTTTCAGCCACTTTCCATATTGTTTCAGCACCTTGTTTCCTACTATTTCCTATTTCATCCAACGAAACGCAAACACTCCTGCAGGACTAGGAACATGCTGCCACACGAATCCCACCCACATCCATTGGGAGAATCGCCTCTTCAGACTGGTGGCGATGTCAGTGTTGCACCTTTCTGCGAGTGCTTGGGTCTGCCGGTGACTTCCAGCCGCCAAGTTACTTGCTGGAGGTCCACAATAAGACCTGCCGAACTATCCCTCCTGCCTACACCAGATTCCTTCAGGTCAGACCCGTTTCTAAGGAACACCCATTGTCTCCTCTCTTCTCTACTACCTTATATGCCTCGCTACAGAACTGAGTGAGATAAGGCAGCCAAGTACGGACTAGTCTTGGTAAGGTCTAGTAGGGGAAGAAGAGGGTGTTGACTGAATGTACACCTGGAACCGCGAGGAAGCTGTATGCCAAAAGGGAACATCAACCTGCACGACGAGTAGAAACTGCAGCATACATTATGAACTCTGTAGCACACCCCACAGCTATCTCTCCACTGGCTCTCACACCACCCAAGAAATCAGTCACAGTCACCAAGCCTACAGCCTCTGAATGAGTGGTTCGACGACTAGATTTGAAACCTAGTTATACTCTCAAATGAACACAAATCACGCCAGCACATCCCACCACACCTCCACATACACAACAGGCTATTATTGAGCTGCCCAAAACAGCCCATCCTGCCCCAGTTCAAAAATTAATATAACGACGCAAGACTTCCCAGCCTTCTGGGAGGGGGGAGTCGCAAACGCTGGCTACCACCACTAGCGCTTGTTAGGTGGGGTGTCACAAATATAAATGTTTAAAAGAAATATATTCAATGCGACGTTCTCAGACAAAATTGCAATGTTCAAAAATTTTATCAATTCATCAGAATTCTATAAAGTTTTAATTTTAATGTAATATTATTATTATATACATATATATAAATAAAAATTGGCAAGATTTCTTAATGTAACAGTATTCCTTAAGAAATGTCACAATTAGAGGTGGGACGATACCATGTTTTCAATACTCGATACTCAATACAGTTTTCAGCTCGATACACACTATACTTTCGAGTTTCCATATTCGATACTCTTAAGTAAAAAAATTCCAATAATGCAGTCGAATTTTTGTAAACTACATTTTAATTGTTTTCAGCTAAATTTATGATAAAGTTTAAAATCAAAGAAAAATCTTGCAAGATAATATTACAGATGATGGAAACAAACTTGAAATGGAAACAAACTTAAAATTTATACAACTTAGCGGTAAGCCTGCCAAGTGTTAAAAAATTATAAATATTTATATGATACTAAAAAAACACACCAGGCATGTCAAATTTTGAATTAAGAAAGATAAATAATTTTTATTTAGAAAAACAAGCATTGAATTTTTTCCTGGATTAAGTCAGATCGAGGAAATGTGGGAATTGTTCATCCCCGGATTAAAAAACAATAACAATTATTCCATTACCGGAAGTAAGATAAATTTATTATTCTTTTTGTTGTTTGGCGTTTGTAGTTCTCACAGATTGTACACACACTAAACACGTAAAATAAATATGAAATACCGGTTGTAAACACAAATGGCACATAGAAAAAAATATATACTTGCATTCAGAATACTGAACATAAGTTCACTAAATGTCAATATTTACTATTCTTGAAATGCTGCACAATACATGCACGTGAAAAATGGAGAATCAGGGATCTACATGAAGTATTTTTAAATAAAGTTTGCGTGTGTGTGTCATTATATATATATATATATATATATATATATATATATATATATATATATATATATATATATATATATATATATATATATGACACACACATATATAGATATATATAAGCATTCCATTTAAAATAACTTTTTTTTTACTATATATATATTTTTTAAAAAAGTTATTTTTAATGGAATGTTAATTGCAGGGAGCGAAGAAATAACGAGAAGATTGATATCGGCTAGAAAGAAATATGATCAATTATTCACAAGATGTGAAAAATGCTTGGTGGAAAGTTATTTATTTATAGGGTGATAAACAAAATAATATTGAAATTAGGGTTGCCAGATCTCCCGTATTTTCTGGGTTCTCCCATATTTTGGCCTTGTTTTTGCCAAATCTCCCATCTCCCGTATTTGTATGATAATCTCCCGTAATTATATAAATTTTTTTAAATTTTAATTTCTGTTGGGAAATTTTAATCCGAGGTGTAGGAATAATAACAGTTACTCTGTCATCTATGGACAATATCCATTGGACATTAATCGATAATGAGAAGTAGTGTGTTTCCAATTGAAATCGAATTTCATTTTGTTTTCTGCTTTAATAACGTGCTTCCATGATTAAAAATTTTGCTTTTAGTATTGTATGTGAGATTGTAGGTCCACGTGATTTCATAGTTTCTGTTGATTGTTCATAATGGAAAGGAGTGAAAAGAAGAAAAAGGCACTATACATGTGCATGCATTTAACGAAAGGGGAAGAATCATGCATCTGGTTGCGACCAGTGAAAACAAATAAACACAAGGTGTATTGCTCTCTTTGTAAAAGAGAGTTTTCCATTGCACATGGAGGAAGCAACGACTGTACGCAACATGCTTCAACTGCAGAGAATATATCATATTTATTTAATGGAAACTTTGTTACCCTTGGCTTTATTAATCCTTTGTAAAGAAACAAGACTTCTGTTGAGCTCATGAAAGCTCTGAGTTGAAAGTTGTGATTAATTTCAAGTATTCTTGCAAAGAATTTTTTAATTTCGTACAGAACCATCCCAGTTTTGCAAATTCAAGCAGATCAAGCTTAAAGTATGAATGATTATTGATGTAACTACTGTCATTAAACAGTTTTTGAAGTCTCCTTAATTTTAAGGCAATCTCCCTTATATTCAGTTTCAAAATCTGGCAACCCAAGCTGAAATCTATAAACCTGTAGTTTCCTACTTTTTCGCATGTAGCGCTGTTACAAGCCATTTGAAACCATCCACCCTAAATTCCTAAACCCTTATTTCCCAAATTTGTCATTTCGGACACAGAAATACATCAATGAGTTTAAATGAACAAATGCTATGATCAATATAGGTTACCATTCCAATCTACCTTATTTTTGTCATGGCAAAGTCATACTGCTGGGCCTCCATTAATTTTATTGCCAGTGGATTGGATGGGGTTGGGAGAGACATTAGTTTAATGTCGTTCATGAGACCGCATTTTGTTTACACCTCTTCTTACGAGACTGTATCATCTTTAATTAATTATATATTGTTTTAGTGGAAAAGTCGAAAATTTTCTGGTATGAAAGAAACATTCAAATTATTAGTATATAACCTGTAAAGTCTTAACTTCACCGAAAGAAAAGGTAATAAATTTGTAGTTTGTATGGTAATTTGAATATTAAACACATTCGGGCTGTAAATATTTTTGGTGAAGTTCGTTTTCCATACAATAGACATTATATTTTTACACTGTAAAACTGAGTTGAAATGGTGGTACCACGTACCTTTAAAACATTCTAATAACCAATTCAAAATACATTATTAACAATACACACTTGGGATGGGCATAATCAAATGACGAAATTCAAAATATTCAATTATCAACGATCATTCGAGTGGTCAATTATTCGTACTCGCCATTCAAATGTTTTAAACAGAGCGATCGCCATCTATCAGTCCTACTCCCCACTACTCATTGCTCATCCCTTGTCACTCATCTCTCGAGCTTCGAGCAGAAAAGGTAGCTAGTGGCGAGTTCACACTTGCTTCACTACTCTGATAGGAGGGAGGAAAGTAAAAATACATATAGATATCTTTGTTTAACTGTCAGTTGTCACACACAACTTTGTAATTGCTGGTGCTTGTAAGAATACATTTTTTGTTACCTTTCTGCCCCCCTCCCCCTTTTTTTTTTTTTTTCAATGTATGGTACCATGTTCACCATTAACCAAAGTCCGCTACCGCTCCGCCATGCCTGCGGCATGTGCTGTTGCCAGTTCTCCGTACAAATGGATTAACTGGGGCACAAACAGTCATTCTGAACATTTCAAACATGGGAGTATAGTCTGTTCACTGTATATACTATCTTTCAGCCAGCATTTTGCTGCACTAAAATATTATTTGTTATACTTATAATGATTTCAGGCCAAGTAATTTTTTATTTATTAGTAGTTTTTTATTATCATAATAATTCTAATTTAAATAATACATACAATTCATAATAATTCTAATTTAAATAATAAATGTAATACATATAATAATAGCAGTAGATGAACTTTATTCAAAATCACTGACAATTCCTGAAATTAGTGTTTACAAACAGAATGTAATTTACACTTGAACTTTTTAATCTTTTTCTTCAAAATCCAGTGTTGCCAAAAATGTTATGCTAGCATGTATGGTCCTTTTGAAATTAACGTATATAAGTTATAAATGGCTATTGCTAACTTCAGCTTACTTATCTATGGCAGATTCACGTAATGAATGAGTAACTGCTATAAACGAAACTGAAATGTTTCCTAGTTTGGTTAATTTCATACAGGGCAGAGCAATCTGTTACCAAGTGATCATTCGATTATGGAATCATTTACTTATTTGAATCACTTGATTACTTGGATCATTCGATTATGCCCATTCCTAATACACACTGACTTACTGTTCGAGTTCATATTTGCAACTCCTGAATACGTGTTGGTTTAATGCAATCATTTCTACACGTTTCTCTGCCATCGATACAAAATAATTAGCTGAATCATTAAATAAATACGAAACTTCACTGGCTTTCTGAAACTAGGAAACGGAGGACGAAAATAAACAGTGCCACTTCGTGACAATAGGTAAAATGATGGACCATGCCATACACACATGTCAATAAAAAGTAACAAATAAAAGTATCAATATACACGTTGGGATAATCAATACTTTCAATAAGGCCCAGTATCGAGGGGTATCGAGGTATCTAAGTATTGAATTTCTCATCTCTACGTAGAATACTTTGATGCATGCTGCCCTACTGCGCAGCGCGCCTGAGCTCTCTACTGTACAACATCGTCTCATCTTTAAATGCTGAGAGTGACTCAGGGGCAAGTCAAACATGGCAGACAAATCCGTGGCTACAGGATTGACTCCACAGGCTGGACAACTACAGACATGTAGATTATTAACAAAAAAGTATTTAATGAGATTGTACTGTCCACCCAGAAATTAGCATTTGGTCGTCACCCCCAAAACCGAAGATTGTTTTACCCGCCAAGCCACGGACACGCCAGAGCAAATAAGAAAGTTAACAGCGACACTGCAGGAAAGCAGCACCCCTGCAGCCTGTAACGTCATCGCCGCTGAGCCTCGAGAGGAGGCTGTAAATATGTTAGCAGCCTCCAGCCAGGGCGATAAGAAATGTGTGGTGCAACCCACTGCCCTGCAATAGTCAACCCCTGCGCTGGACGGCTAGCCATCCCCGCACTCCTGTGACAGCCTCCAAGCAACAATTTTGGATACATAAGGAGAAGCGATAAAGCTCTCCCCAGTCTTCATCAGCCCGCTGACCGTATAGGTTAGAGTGTATCCCCTTGTCTGCAAAAGACACTCCGGCCTGAAAAAGGCCATCCATCCACCAGACTGAAGAAGGCCCTCGAGCTTGCAAAAGCTCTCCTCTCCAGCAGCCGGAAGACGGCTCTTCCAGAAGTTCCAATTCCTATTCCCCAACACGCAGAGAAAACCTGCCACTGCACCCCCCCTCAAAGTCACTCCTTGACCTCCACGTTAGCAGGCCGTAACAACGTCCCTTCCAGACAAAAACAACCCCTAGTTTACTCGCTGTAATTGCGATTAGCTATTTGGAGTTGTGGTTGGATTATTTTGAATTGGCTAAATCAGATTTGCTTTCACCTGCAGTAACCTAAAAAATAATTTTAATAATTATTTTTAGGTTAATATTATACAGAGCCATATATACCCTCCATTTTCCAGATCAGCAATAAATAAGCTAAATTTAAACTTAATTTTGGTGAGTTAGTTATTTCCAAACCCTGCTAATTTCCTTTAAATTAATTTTATAATTAATTTTTGCTAAAATTAAATTTTGAATAACTAGGCGGCTCTACACTAACTAAGCGACCCTGCAGAATAGGTACAAGTGGGCTGAACCTCTTAGGGTTCCTGGTGCCTGAATACGGTTTTAGCTGCATAATGCTGGGACTCCTGAGGAGTGTCCAGTACGCCCGAGCATATCTGCAGAAACACTCTGAACCTGGTAAGTCATATCTCACATTTACTACCTCAGTGTGTCTGTGCAAGACCAATCCTAGGAGAGCTAAGTGTCGGCTGCTAGGTGACGAGTGAGCCATTCTTTACAGTAGTGTATGGAAGAGCCCCTTTTACAAGAAACTCATTAATTATTTAATTAGTGTGTATTTAATTTCTTTGGCAAAATATATTACAAAGAGCACTGATGAATAAAAAAGGAGGTGGGAACAATAGCAGGATCTGACATCTAGTCCGACTGGTTCTACTACATGAACTAGCTCAACCAGTTAATACAACTCCCATCGTACCCGCTAGTGATCTAACACCGTTTCCCCCCTAAACAGCAGTGAAACCTGTCACACCGATTAGGGAAGTCCCATCCATTGACAACAATTGTAATTCCTTCTTGGACTCACTGTTGGGAATCTGTCGGCCGTGGTCAGAATACAATCACATAAGCTACTTAATTCCTCCAGTACCCAAGCCGGCAGTAACGCCACCTTCTCAGCCGTAACACAGTAATACCACACCCTCTACTATGTGCCGAATTCGTACCGCCGCCGGAAAAGTACTAAACATAGTAATTCATCCCAAACCCGTACGTAAACCCAAAATTGTAACCCCTTCCGCTGATTTCGTACCCACTCATAAGCCGATGAGGCTAGCCCCTGAAGTGTACGAGAGGCAGATTAGGTTACTATCCAGGGCCGCTCCCCGTACACCCCATCACAGTATCAATATCATCTCCATTTACATATTATTATTATTTAATATCTTAGGACAACTGGCATCCCGTTTGTTGACTGCCTTTACGGTGAGCAAGGTCACGCTCCTTGGGAGGGAAACGTTCACGATCAAGCTCACCCTGGGGTTTGATTCCCTTCTATACGCTCACAGCCCTACTACTAGTCAGTGTCCCATTAGATTCCCCGACGTGGGCAAATCCACAACCCACCACGCAGAAAACCCGAGAGTAACATTATCACTGCTGAAGGGCCAAATTGTTACACCCTGGAGGGAAATCAGCACTAACACCACATAGAAATTCTTACCCTAAAAAAGGAGCACATGTCCAAGAACAACCTGAGATATGGCAGCCCTACCCAACTACAGATCAGAGGCAGACAAGGAACTCACCAAGCTGCTGTTCAGGATTGGTGAAGATCGTTTCGTACTCGCCTTCCGGGGTGACATCACATGACCTGTTGAGCAGGTTCTCCCGTGGGATTCTGTAATTCTGGAACATGATGAACCTAACAAAGCATAACACTCTTTCCATCACATGGTCAATTTTTTTTAATGCAATACAAAAAATGTCTATACAATTTTAAATTTTTATGAAGCATTTGCTAAACTGAAGAACAGGGGAAAAAATTAAGAGTTTTGATTTATGGGCTCATAATGAGTACAACAGAAATATTATTGGGTATGAACAACATTAAAATGTACTGTACTTTTTATTCTGGGAAAAATAACTAAAACTTACAGTTGCTCTTATCCAAAATTTGTTGATAAATAAATTTATTTTAAGAAGAATTTGTTTATTTAAATTTTTTATTACTGTACAAAGAACTCCTTTATAACAAACCTGCTATAATTTAGTCCCCTCAGTTTTGTTACTTATTCACATTATATATAAAATAAACAAATTCAAGTAAGAAAGTTGATTATCAGAACTTAAGTTATATGGACAACCAGTTATCCAGACTGGTTTTAAAAATACAGAGAATAGAAAAAACACAAAAGTCTCTTTCATCACAGTGTTTCCCTTACCCGCGGAGGAGAGAGAAGAACTTGTGTCGCCTCTTGTGATGTGTCCATTCATGTGTTGTTCACACTAAACACATCCGGGAGCGGGGTATTTACTTGTTAAATAATTTAATTTTTTAATTTTATGTACTGACGCATGATGGGCTGGATATAATCAAATACCTGGAGGGTTCTGCGGTTCGGTTCAAAGAGATAGCCAGTCTCTCTTCTAGAAGGGGGGGGGGGGGTCTAGTTGACGTGGTACCGGGGTCTTTATGGTATAAAGAACTGGCCGTGTGGCTACTCAACAAGGCACACAAAATCTCAGCTAGTAATTGCTACTCTGAGTTTGGTATGGCAGAAGGAAGGTCACTTGGGCAACGTTTCAGCACTGCTGGAGCTTTGCATGGTGCAGGCATTTGTGGTGTTGGTGGACTGATAAGTGTTTCCTGTGGTCTGTAAACAGAGGTTAGCAGTAGAATTGTAGGAGTCGAGCGAGATATAGCCTGTGTGGGTGGGAGTTCAAGTTTCCAAAGTATTCAATAATGTAGTCAGGGTAGGCTGCTGGACCAGAGCATATAGGTGGCGAGCACAGATGACTGGGCACAGGGATTTCTCTTGACTCTTACAATCGATGAAGAGCTTGTGCCTGGTCTCTGGGCTGGACTAGCTATCTATTTGACTACTGAAAGCTGATATTCGTGTGCTCGGCCCACTGCAAAGAGTGCCTCTCTCACTTTTTCACGAAGACCTCCCCTTTTGACAAAAGGCAACAGGAAGTTGTAAATTACCCCACCAAGCTGCTTTGCACGTGCAGTTACTCACTTGTGTGAAGTTACGTGTCTCACCGCAAGGGTGCGTGGCCTGGTAACAGTCTGCCAACTTGGGGATTAGATGTCCCTAGCAAAGTCTGCTTGGGGGAGAAATAATCACCAACTGCAGTTTATGCGGTTTCACATACAGTGTAATTTTTGATGGCGTGTCCGTGCCACAGAATCCAGGATTGTTGGAAAGGGATGGCCAGTACCAGTGTGTGTTCTGTGATAAAAAATACATGTGTTTAAGTTGAGCAAGCATCCTGTAAATACTTGCAGGTACGTCGCAAGGGTAACTACGAGGTACTACGTCTACCAGGAAGTGGACTAAAGTAAAAAATGCACGCACGTTTTATTTTCAAAAAAATTATAACATGGTGATAGCGTTCTAGCTCTGGATCACTGTCATGAGCATCAACCCTATCAACTATCAATTAGGTTGGCCGGCAGAGGCGTCCAACTCAAAAAGGGGTGCATCGAAATTTCAGGTGAACTTCTTGCTAAGGTGTGTACATGTAGGAACGACGTCACGAGATCACTGGCAGTTTGCTTGAAAAACTAAGCATGGGAGTGACAGGATGGAACCTTTTAGAGAGAGTGGAATGAGGTCCACTGGAATGAGGTCCACTGCAATCATGAGTGAAGGCAAGGGGGTGTAGGTTAGCAGGGTACGTAGCAGATAGCTCCTAACAGACGCAATCCTAACCTACCATAAGCTCTGCTGATGTGTACCGTCAGCAAGGGGTGTGTTCCAAGCAGCGCGTGCTAGAACAACTGCAACAATACAAAACTGGCATACCGACAAATGTTGGCCTCAGTAATGCATGCTGGGATCAACTACGACAATAAGCTAGGCTTAAGGCGCGGATCAGTTCCAAGCAACGAGTGCTGGAAACAAAAACTGGCATCAATCTGATCAGATCCCGAGCGAAGCGCGCTGGGATTAAAGACTGGTGGCAATATTGGTCAATGCCTGAGTAACGCGTGCTGGAGAACTGAAGACTGAGTAAATTGGCACCCTAAATGCTTTTTTTTCAGCCAACATACACACATATGTATTCGCTAATGAACTGTTGTTATGAACTCCTGATACTTATATATGTCTGTTTCTAGGTTGTAGACTATTTTTATTACTGCCCCATGTAATTTAGGTTACTATTGAACAAATTAAATAAATTTATAAGAAAAGCAAACATATATTAAGAGGAGTGCCTAAATGCTTGCCTACCTTCCCCTTGACGTGACGCACTACAGGCAACATTGTTTATCTATGAAGCCTCTGCCACAGATCCCTCCATGAATAACTGTAACACGGCTACATGCCACTGAGTCCACATCTTATTGGGTTACAGCCACCGGTATGCAGGCATGCCTGCGCAACAGCCATGCACATTCAAGCTGGAAGTACATCACCACTGTCCCTCTTGCCGCTGCGCCCTGCCAGTGTATGAGCCTGGCCACACAAAAGAGTGGCCGGCTCTTTCTTCCCTCCAAGCCTCAGTCCTCTCACTCATCTTGGTCTGACCACATACATATAACAAACTTTGTATTGCCTTCTCATTTTGTCTGTCACTGGCCGGTCTTCCGGCCTCACCTCAGCATTCCTGCTGTTTGCTTTCCAGTCCGCTACACCGTGATACCTTACCTCCTTCAGAGCCAAGTGTTGGCTCTCCCTTGCTGGACTACAAGCTTTGCTAATGGGGTCATCCTTACTCCTTCACAACTTGCATCTATTGTGGCTTACATCCCTTGGCAACTTGGGTTCCACCCTTCTGGCATCCACTGGGTACTGGCACTTTTTTTGCCAATCAACAAGTACAAAAACCATGGAAATGCTCATCTTTCTCTCAGTAAACTGTTTTGAACCTGCAAATGCTTTATCTCATTTCATCACCAGTCCGCAACTACAACTCAAGGAAAAACATGGACTTGCACCCTACTCCACCTGGCCTCTTAGTCAGATCTTCACTGCACTCTAACGCAAGTGATGTGATGACATACAGTGACAATCCTGCTTTGTCAGTCTCCATTAAAGAATGAGTGTTGAGAGGGCTTCTGTCTGCAGTTCACTTAGTGATACAATCATCCTGCACCTCTAAGGTGAATCTTGGCTGGGAGAGAGGTGGACTTCTTATGATCACAAGTTTGTGACCCTTCCTGGGGACTAAGGAGTGTTAGCGACAACCTGTTCTACCGGAACACCCAGAAAGAGGCTGCAAGCCCATCAGGGCACCGGCACTGGAGAGAGTTCTGCTCTCCAGAAAGCCTACCAGGCTCACCCCATGCAATATCACCAGTTTTTCTATCCTATTAACTGTGTGCTTCTTCAAGAACACCTGCTCTCACATACTCTCTGTCTGGAATAGTTTATGTGTTATGCCACATCATCGAGCTGGGGGGCAGAAGGCAGCCTAAAAATCATATATTGAAACCCATCATCAGGAGGCAGAGCCATGTAAAGGTTTTGTGTAGATAAAACATGGGGAAGAGACGGCAAGGGAGGGAGACATTTTCATCACCACGACGCCAGACTGCAGTCGCCATGTTGTCCTTGATTCACTACAGGATACCAACCAAGATGTTTCCCTGTGCTGAGGGCCAAACCTCCACTGTTACCTACCCCACCAAGACCCAAACCAGCTGCTCCTCGACCAATTGCTCCACCTTCAGTAGAGAGATAACAACAGTTTTGCCAGACACAGCCCACTCTGACATCTGCTGCACCCATTATGGTCATCCCTCAAGCACCCATTATGGTCATCCCTCAAACCTGCACCACCCCATACTATTTGGTAGGTAGTCAGCCCATCCAGTAAGTTAGGTCAATCAACAACCCACAAACAGTCAATTACTCCTGTAAGTAGAGCCCACACTTCCCGGCTATAGAGGGGGGAGAAGGCCTTGGTGTCAACACCTGATGCTACCCAAGTCGGTGAGGCAACAAGATTTCTTTTCTTGGCACCAAACGTGGGGCCTCTCTACCAAACTGGAAAAGAGTTCAGAGACCATGGAACCCCCTGAGAACTCCAGCCCCAGGGCTATCACCAGAGACTTGACTCTGAAGAGTAAGGAAACAACTCAAGGTGCCCAGACATTTAACAAGATGAGCAACAGAGTTTCAAACTCGCCTGTCAGGGACATTGCAAATCAAGTAAATTTGGACAATCAATAATAAATCCCAGATTTTATCATTGCCTCCCACGTACTGAATTTGCATGCTGTGAAGGCAAGATCCTCATTACATAGCTTGGATGAACTGAAAAGGACAGAGAGCTCGATTGACTAGGAGTTCTGCTGTAGCTTCTGCAGAGACCATCACTTGCATTGTGATTTTGCCAAACATGACGAGAGACAGATGCTCATTCCACGTGAATAATGCCCCAAAACTACCTATCGGTTGAGCAGATAGTGTAAGATTTGCGGAGACTCACCATCTGCCAAATTTACAAACGATTGACCGGGTACTCAAGAAGAAAGCTACCAGCCAAACTGAAACAAAGGTTAACTTCTCAGACCAAAGCTTTGTGTCAAAGTATGCCGGTTGTTTACAGGAAGACCCAAAGGCAATACCTGCAATCCTGCATAACCAAACTAAAGAACATACAGGTTCCAAAAGCTCTTTGACACTTAGTTAAGGCCAAGCTGCACAGCGAAGCATTGAAATGGTGGCAAAGGGGACAGTTAGATTTGGAGACAGAAAAGAGATTGTTGGAATACTTTTTGTGTCATGTAAGTCAACAAGTGAGATACTGACGCATGCCAGCATGCTGCACAGTGAGAATACGCACTCTACGGACGACTTCGCCCCATCTATGAGCCACATGTGCTCAGGGGTGGAATATATAAGTGGCAAACCAGATTATATGTATTGTGCTAAGACTGCCCACAAGCCTGGGTAGCCGATTAAATCATTGAAAATTATGTGCGTAATTACAATCCCCATTGCCCGCCCAGATTTATGCATGCAAAAGGCACCCCCGCGATTTAAATAAATATTATGAGAATTCTACTACTCGTCGCTTAGCTCTGGAAGAAGTTCCTACAATCTCGAGAGATGGCAGCACCCCCATGACCTTGTGACATCACGGCCCATCACCTCAAGAGACAGGGGTTTTAATTTGATATTGCCTCCACGCAGGGCGATAAGAAAAGCGCAGCATTCCCGCACCCCCGATAAACCCACCCCTGTGGTGAAAAGCTATGCTACCCCCTGAACCCCGAAGACCCGCTGATAAGTAGAAATTTAGTATAAATTCAACTCCAGCAGCCAGCACCGGCAGATGCGCCAGGCTTGGCGACCCTGAGTCTGCTAAAGACTCTAGGCCTACCTTGAGTCTGCTAAAGACTCTTCTCACCTTCTTCAGTCTGCCAAGACATACCACTTCCTTGAGTCTGCAAAAACTCCTCTACTCACCACCTTAGTCTGCCGAAGACTCTCCGCTTACCTCAGTCTGCAAAAGGCTTTCCTATTGAGTCTGACCAAGGGCTATCTATTTCTTACCTCAATCCATCCTACCTGAGTCTGCCTAAAGACTCCCCACCTTAAGGCCTTCGTCAGTCTGCGAAGAACTCTCTCTCTCTCTCTCCAAGACCTGCACGTCACAGAAGACCTGCACAAGAGACGACTACTCCTGCTTCAGGTATACCCCACCTTAACCCAGTCAAATTCCTTTGACTCCGCAGTAATGAGCCAGCACATTCTAGATTGCATGCCTGATTAGCTCCCATTTTATTTTATCCGCTGTCAAAGGTGTGTTGCTATATTTGCATCTCACTAGCTGCTGTAAAGTTGCGTGCTATAGCTTACTTATTTTATCCCCAGGCTTGCCTTCGCCCAATTCAACCAATCTACGTTAACAATGTAATATTTCTATACTCCCAAGTGTTTAGCCAAGGCAGCTTAGTATTTCATATTTGTATATATATTTTTTTTAATAGCCAGTTCTCTCCAGGGAAAATCTCATCAATAAACATCACGTCAAATTTAATTACTTGTGTCCCATTATTTTAAGTCAACAATCCCCTTTCTCCTCTAATTGGGTACTTTACAAACTAGTGTAAATCCAGTGAACAGATGTACAGTAGGAAATGAAAAGCACAAAGCTGACAGTAACTTAGGGAACATCATGCATTAGCATGAATGGCAGTAAGTTCCACGTCTGAGGACAAACCCCCAACTAGTGTGTCACGACCAAGCTCCACTGCCAATTTCCCCTTTTGTTCCCCTTGAAATTACCACTTTCATAGATCACTTGCTCTGTGCCCAGTGGCCAAGATATCAGGAACAGGTTAAATTGCTTGCCCAGGAGAATGAGACTACTCCCTACAACACCCCAGCTAGGCAGACCCCAAAAACTACTAGTAACGTCAAATTGCAGTCTGACAGATTAATCATGGTATCACACCCTGATGGTACAGTACTCCCGAAGTTTTATTCTATCAAACTCACATTGGAAAAAGTTGTTCAGGTTCGACTCCTGGCCCAGCCAGACAACCGACCCCTTGCAACACTCCTTCGGACTCCGTCTCGTCAAGACAGCCTACTCGTCCCACTAAAATCTCCTCTGCCAGACAACACCTCCCCACCTCCACGTCAAACTAATCACTACTTCATTCCATCCATCTGGGATTGCTGGCATCCCACATATCGGCGACCCTGACACTGGGGAGGATCGAGCTCCAGGGTTTTACTCCCCTTCAGCCCGTAGCAAACCTGCCCCCAAGTGGCCTGATCCTGTACCTAATCCCCTTATTCCTCACCGGCACAATAAAACAGGTATTATTCACCCTGGTAGGCCAAGCTAAGCTTGGAAAGGGTAGTCAACATCACAACACTGCCATCTAAGGTAGTCACACTCAGTAGCACATGTGTCAATACAAATTAAACATATTTATTACAACATATTTAATAAAATTAATATCAAGGCAAACAGTTGAGCAGACTACTTTTGCACAAATAAATTTACGAACAGCCCAAAATAGGCAGTTTCGAAGTGCATTTAACCGCTTCAAAAGAAATTAATAATTATTAAAACAGATGTTGCACACATTAAAAGAACATTAAAATAAGCATGTGGGCACTCTTGTGGAGCTAATCAAAGTCTCAGCAATTAAAAATGCTCTAAAAACAGGAACGTCAATGGCAGCAAATATTTCACATCAAATTACAACCAACCTACGAACATGAGAAGCACGTGGTCTCGTTTAACCTTCATCGCACAACGTAAACAAACTCTAGCAACATCAGTGAATCTCAGAATACATCAAACAAAACACTAAATCAAAATACATACAAATTATATTCACGGAACTGCAACCATGAATCTGCTAGCAAGTTAACATGAAACATAATTTAGACTGGGCATCAAAAAAGAATATAGAATCGTACTACACAATCACGATAGCTATCCTATTTGCTACACACACAACTAGCCCAAATTAAGTATTACTAAAATTATAAACTTTACTCTAATTGCTAAACCATGACCAACCTGAAAATGGTGCCGCAAGGGCCAACATAGGGGAGCATCTGAAATGAAGTGACAAAGTGATGTCAAACAAGCAAAAACTCAGCTTATACTAAGCTCGCCGGCAGTTACTGGTACCAGAACATGCATGCATGGAGGGAGGGGGAACATCTAAGAGAGTAAGGTCAATGAATGTAGGAAGAGAAACGAAGACCAAATGCGAGTGGAGTGGTGATCCGAAAAGGTTTTAACAAGGAGTGCGCAGAGTACCTCACATTCAGGAAGACGGTAGTGGTCTACCTAAGGGAATAGTTGCACACAATAGTGCAAGAACCAAGCAAGCAGATATTTTCATCAACCAAAATGTTTTTGTGTTTCGCAGGGTACACCTAGGGACCATGGAATACAAGGGGCTGGAACTGATTACATGCATATTGCTTCCCAAAACACAATCCCAGCTGAGGGAACCAGAGAAACATACCGAGGCGCTGGTGCGACAAGCCAGAACATGAGAGCATGACATGGTGTTGAAGAAAAACTAGTCTCATGCCAAGGTCACAACATCCTCAAGTAGTGAAGGTAAAATATGGGAGACTGCCCTGCCCCAACAAATAAATTTTATTTACCTAAGTGATGGTACTGTCCCATCTACCAATGAAAGCAAGCAGAGTCCAACAATAGGAACAGATGGAATACCACACCACTGATGATACCTAGTAAGCTGGAGAAAGCACAAGGAAATTCCAGTGGCAACACATTAGGCCAGGACCGCAACATCAGTGTACTGGCTGGGCAGCCAGCCTCCAACAAATCTCCCAGAATTCTAATTGAAATTAAGGGACAGGAGTTAGAAGCAATAATTCACATGGCAGCTAACACCAACTTTATATGCACCGCCCTCATTTTCCAGACACAACGCATAACAAAGTATAGTAAGGAAATTGCACATACGCAGGATGTCCACTGAAATTTCATTTTGGAATTCCCCGACTTTTCCGTTTTTTCCATGCAGAAATTTACCATTTTCCTTTACTTATTGTAAGGACCGAAATATTCCAATATCATATTTTTCCACCACTGATTGGACAAATATGTATGCTATCAGTGAAGTTGAATTAAATTACACATGGGGAAAATGTTATTCATCCCAACATTATTTCTC
This sequence comes from Dryococelus australis, assembly GCA_029891345.1. Classification (NCBI taxonomy): domain Eukaryota; kingdom Metazoa; phylum Arthropoda; class Insecta; order Phasmatodea; family Phasmatidae; genus Dryococelus; species Dryococelus australis. The sequence goes on from CM056997.1 coordinate 83,163,140, forward strand.
GCAATACATGCTACCAACTTCACGTAAGTGCACATTACAAGCACACAAATACTTTATTTTGTACGTAAAGACCCTATGTAAATTGCAAAAGATGTATTAGTGCCATAATAGATGTCGTAGCAGTAAGCCCTCAAGTTGCTCTGCCTGGGTTCACACTGTTGAAAATAATAGAACTAGTGTTTTGTAAACTTGGGGGTATTTTTCCGGGTCGGCAAATTGGGGACTACAACCCCTACAACTAATTTAATGTTCAATAGTCTGCTATAAGTATATTTAGTTCCAGTGACAGAGGTGGCCTTCAAATAGTGCAGGACCAGTGTCGCGGAGATCATACCCAGGGATCTATACTCTCGCTTAGGCAGGATGCCTAAATAGAGGGTGAGTCTGGTTGTTTTGTGAATGGGAACTAAGTCGAAAGACACTGGGAGCACCACTTTACGGTGCATTACCTGCGGTCCACAAGACAGCAACACCCTCCTCCTCTCTGGCTGGCTCGATGAGGCGGCCGAAGGCTGAACAGTGGCCAATGCTGGTTGCGGAAGACTAGTGCTCGTGCTGCTGGTAGATTCCTGGAGTATGCGTGGAAGGATTGTGGTGTAAGATTAAGGTAATAAGGTGGGATCAAATCTCAGGATGGCAGTGTCAAAATGTATTACTAATGATTGTGAGCGATTAGCTGATCTAGTAGGCTGTGTAAATAGTGGATTCTCTTCTATTATTTTTTAGGTGGGCAAGTTTGATATATCTGCCTTCAATTGTTTCAAAATCTGTTTTAATTTATATTTCTTACCTCCCTTAAACTTGTACGGCATAAGACCGACTTAAAGAAACTTTGAGACAAAGCCGGGTAAAGACACTGGCCCTACAGTTTACATCTAAGAGCACTGGTTTCGCAACACAATATCCACTTTAGTGTTCCGCGTCCGGTCGTTACCCGGCAATGGATGGAACTCTAAAGCGTAGGATGTTTACGTTGGCAGTCAGTGGTTCCTAGGTGTGGTTTCCACTGAGGGTCAAGTAGAACAGACAGATCTCTCTTCACTTTGGCCGTCCTCCGGCAAGGTGTTGTAGGATGCTATCTGAAATAGCTGATTCCACGAACTGAAGGAGTACCTAGTGCTTTGGGTGCTCCCGAAGATTCACCAGAGATACACAGTATTTCGCTGGCAAATCTCGGTTTGCCTCTTAATGGTGTGGTGTGCTTGCCTTTGTGGCAATCTTTGCACGGCAGCCGACTTCAACTTGAAGTGCGAGCAATGCAAGCTCAAATCACTGCAAAATACCTTAAGTGTCAAGGGGTTGACAAAAGCTAAGAGAAAAATAACACACGAGTTATATTCAAATACAAATAGGTTTAATAAATTGCATATTTAAATAAAATGACACGTGGGTTCACACTCTCCTGAATTAAAGCACAAATTGAGTTAACGGAATTTGTTACGATAAAACCAGATGAAGGCAACCTGGATAAGACGTAGTCTGGTGCGTGATATCAATGATGTTAGTTAATTCAATAAAAATAGCCCATTTATAAAAATCCTAAGTTAACTGAAGAGGGTTGTCCTGTAAGGACCTAACCGTTCAATCAAAGGAGGAGATCTTCACTCAAGTGGTGAAGTCGTTTGGTTAGAACCATAAGAGTATGTCCAGAGGGGACTCCGTCGCCATGACCTACAGTTACCTGGGTGGTAAAGAGACAGGAAGAGCTTGAGGAAGTGGTATAGGACGTCTGCAGGACCCTCTAGTAGCTGTTGACAACCCTCTGGAGCTGCTTGCGGAGGCCAAAGAAGTGGAAGGCCTTGGTCCTCCTGGATGCTGTTGGCGGGTACCGAAGAAGTTGAAGGCCTTTGGAAGGTACTGGTCCTTCGGAGCTGCTGAAGTTGTCAACAGCCACTGGTTCTTCCACAGTCACTGGCGCAGGTATATGGGGTCTTGGCTAACACCCTCAGCTTCTACAGCGGTGAGAGGTGTAGCAGACTGCCCTGAGGCCTGTACTGGAGCTCCTTATATACAAATGTTTCCTGCTTGGTGTCTCTCAGAAGAGTGCACGAGAAGTCATCCCCCACATCTGGGGGGTTGGAAGCTGACATCACACATGGGTTCCTGGATCCTTATCTGGGTGGCACTCAGCACAAAGCTGTATATATCTTGCCCTCATGCACTAGAGGAGGCAGTGATTCTCAGTTCGGCAGCCTGCTATGCTTCAGCGGCACAAAGTTTAAATATCGCGGCCGTCCTAGCGGGAGCGGCAAATTTGAAATGGTCACTTCTTATAAGAGGGGCATTGACAGAAAGGCTTCTTGAAGAGACATGGTGAACAGTAAAAGCTGAGATCACATGGATGAAGGTTACATTGGGGGTCTGTCAACTCTGGTAGACCACATGTCCCACGTCCATTACTTTTTTTATTTAGAGGTGAATTGCACATCGGGTGATTTTGGCTCAAGATGGGGTGAAGTCATTTGGTAGAGTGCACTTTCCACCAGCACAGGAAATTGTCAATGTCAAATGCATTTGCTCATAATTACATTACCCTGTATTGACACAACTAACTACTTTTGCAGTGTGGCAATTATTTACATTTTCCCTGACCCAGGTGAAAATTCCTCGACATTTCCCTGACTTTTCCCTGCCCCACGAAATTCCCCGTTTTCCATGTGGATGCACAAAAAGCGACCAAGCTGCAATTACCAAGGAAAACTCATCTAAGTTTGTTCAAAGAAGGCGAGACCAATGACGAGTAATTGTTCTGAATAAAACACTACCTACATTTTTTAGAACACTACTACATAATTTCATTTATTTCAATTTCTGCATGGTGTCATCCAGATAATATAGATAGTATTTGTGTATTATATGCAACATAAATAACAATAAAATTGCTGAATAATGATTTATGAAATCCACAAAGAACTTTTGAAGGCAGTAGACCAACATATGACCGGTTTCTGAAGTCAGAGCAGCAACAAAAAAAGCTGAATTTCCTTAAAAAAAAAATTCCAATATGGTAAAATTTGCCCATTTTTGATTGCCGATTTTGACAATATAACTTGCTCGAATTTCGAAGTGTTAGTACTCATTCAATGCAGAATTTAACGCTCTGCAACTTTGAATATAATGGCTTCTGCTTAAAAACATTTTGTTTTAGAGTTATTTTTGAAAAACTGAAAAAAACAGCAAAAAATCTTACGGTTTTTGGCCATAGCATCTGAAGCTCCACTCAGATAATGGTCCAAACTCAGTTTACTCTTATTTGGTTGGTATGCTCCAAGTGAATTAAAAACACTTCCAGCTTTCCTCCAATTTTTGGAAGGCATGGCCTTTATTTCGGCTAATTTGACTGGACTACAATAGAACATAAAACAATATTTATATACCTACCAATTTTTAATTCACAAAACATATACCACGTCTTATGGTTTTCTAAGTAATGATTATGGCATCACAATCTCATTATAAATATACAACAGTGACAAAAAATGATTGGTTTCATTACCAACTCGCATGCACACTTGATGCTTGACGTTTAATCCCGGACCATGACGCATGCCCGGTTAAGTCTGAATGGCATGTTTGTCTAGGATTTTAATATTAGACCAATAGCATGGTTTTATTTAGGCTTAACGGTGTTTGGCGAGGGGTGTTGGTCTCACTCAGTGGCGGCTGGCTCGTCCCACTCTGAAGTGGCGATTCCAAGCGGATGACTCTCTGCTTCAGAAGTGTGGATTGGACCAGCCGTACCTAGCCTTGGTCTGATAAACTAATCCTCTCAACACTTGGTGGTACTCCTGGCTGGTACGGAAGGATGGTGAAAAGTATACAATTATGACCGGAGCAACGGCGTCTGAATATGGTGGCGCAGTCCCGTTCCACCTGCCTTTCCTTCGTAGGAGGTGGTAGTGCAGACCACTGTTTGGCAGCAATGTAACCTTGTTATTGTTCCCTACGCTTGAGGCCACGCCTTACCTTGTAAGGCATAGAATAATGCGGCTTAATTTACGTAGTGCACCTTGACAAGAACAGTATCTACAGTGTTCACCCAATAGCTGCTCGGTGGCCGAGCTAGGTAAGTGTCTCCACTGATCCCCCACACTTTGCAGGCTGATCAGAGACAGGGAGCCATGTGGACTGCCAAGTCTCTACTGGTTGCGTATTCAGGCAAGGTTGAGCAGCAAGTCTCAGGCTATGGTCACTTCAGCACTAACTTAGTGCTCAAAGCGAGGAAATAACCCGGGCTTGCAGCCCCTCCTTGGATGAAGGTGTTACTAGTGGTTGGGGCTCCGCTGTTTCTTAGTGCTCAGGTTACTGGAAAGAAACAGGTGGCTGTCTAATGTGTGTGTTTTAAACTCGCGGACTCCTAAAGGGAGTCCATAGTCACAGACTAATTCGGTTAACTAACAATCTCCCAGTTCCTGTCAGCAGTGCACATCATATCTTGTTTCTAGCCGGTGAAACAGAAAAGTACTCTAAAGAAGAAAAAGCTTAAGGATAGAGAACAATAGATGTTTATTGAGAACTCAATAAACATGTGACTCGTGCTACCTCCTACAGAACAGTGAAGTGCTGAAGGTAACTGCATTATTCAGGTGTAGGCAACCTGGTTATAGGTTACAAGGGAAAGACTATAGTTTTAGACAAATATAAAGTGAATTACTGCTAAACTGTACTAAGTAAACGGGTGTCTAGAAGAGACAAAGTGAATTTAATAAGTATTAGCGTGTTCACTGATTGACTGGTTGTTGTGACGGGAAGTAGCCACTGGGAGCATACTTAAAGCTTCTAAGATCTCCGGAGGTCCCAGCACTGATCAGTGCTCTGGGATGTCGCGAGAGAGGATGAAGAATGAACTGCTGGAGCCCCGCTGCGCACGGACTTATATAGTGCTAAAGTCTAGGCTGCCACAGCAGGGTGTGGGGAAGGCGCATGACGTCCTCCTGCCGTGGCGTGGGAGTTTAAAATTTCATGTTAGGAGTAGTCAGCAATACTGCTTTGTTAATCTTTGATAGCGCTCGGCCTTGCCCGGTGGTGGGCAGCTTGTAGGCTCTCAGTGCGGGGGGAGGGGGAGACGTGCCCGCTGGTTACATAACTTTGTGGCCACGTGCTTGGCCGCCCGGGAGATTTAAGCAGCCGAGAAATTAATTATGTGCAAGGTGTTGCGTGCACAACTCTCTCATGGGTGGTTGATGTAGACAACTCTTACATAGGTTGAAGTAAGGGTATACTTCACATAAAGAGCGATGAGTCGTAATCGTAGTTGATTAGTAGCAGGAGCAGCACGCATCAACCATCATCGCCACTGTATCACTTCGCCTGGCGCCCTCCCAACACATCTACAACACATCTACAAACGCGAGATGTCGTGTCCAGAACCAGGTTTGGTCTGCCCTTAAGTGAACATTGATACCATCCACATGACTGTCAGTTACCGCTTTGCAACTCAGTCTAGCTCTGCCACCACCCACAACCACCCCTCTCACACACAGCTAGCCTGAGCCAATTCTGCGGAGTGGAGGTAACATGAGGTGGCCTTTCATTCCCGCGCTCCCCTAACCCTCAGGGTGTCTGCACCACTATATATTGAACTGCAGCCCCAGTAAATGTCAGTTGTTCATCATCAACTATCACATACACTTCTCTCACTTACAAGGACAGTGATACTCAGCTACTTGCTAACCATTGCCAACTGTCCAACTTGGACCAGCAGTTACCACACTTGAGTTGACCTTCCGAGATGATCCAAGGCAGTGCTCACTACACCGATTACCTCTTTGCAGTAGACCAGTAACTTCATCTCATGTGTTGCAACTGTTAAGACAGCTAGAGTAGGAAGCAGTAAATTTGAAACGAGACTAAGGCCACACTTCTTACCCAGGTCAAACCCGATTGAGAGTTGTCACAAGCTTAGTAGATAGAAACACAAATGGGTAGTGTTACCCATTGAGGAATATTTTGTCAAGCCTGAATATAACCCTGAAGTCCTTTATTCTGAAGTTTCGCCTTATCATGGGAAAGGGGATGTACCTGGTTAACTGATCTTTCTCAACAGCATGCAGTTACGTAGTAACCTCCAAAGTCCCTAGGGACTTCTCGGCAAAAAAATGGGGAACTCTACATACACGCTCAGAAAATAAAAATATTCCTGCGGTGAGAGATTGCGCCTCAAGGGGGGATCCCCGTCGCAACTTGATGCCCGGCACTTTGGCTTTTCAGTCTGTCCTAGTTGGACTTGCGTCTTTCAGACACAACTGTCAAGCACGGTACCCAGAAACACACATGTACATACTTCCAAGCTACTGTCACTACTCCCAATACAATACCAATCCAACACACCACCATGATTCACTTCTAGGTGTTGGAGTCTGGAGGGCCGGTGTGAGTAACTGAAAATCGTGGCATAGACAGGCAAAGGACAGACATTGAGACTACCAATCTATCTCTGTATGTTCCACCACAATTTTCTGCCAGGTGCACAGGTTTGGATGATGGCAATCTTTCTGATCTTCCACAAGAGGGAAACAATGATACACTTTTGTATTGCCACAGAGAGATCCCTGTAATATTTGTAACTATTCCCAGCACTGATACCTTTCTCCAAGCAAGGAGGAGAAAGGAAGGGTATATTTGATTCAGAACGAGAAACCCCCAGTTTCAACATTACAGCGACTCCCAGGTCAGTTTATATACAGCAAGCAGAGGGAGCTTGCACAGCTCACATGGCAGTAACTAGGCTACGAACCCCCTCAATATGAACCAGAGCTCTTCCAACCATCCACAAAAACCTCAAGTGTCTGCAGCCCATGGGTCGCTTATGACCAAACACAATTCCAGGAAGGGCGATTGGTATACGTATACAGCTGAAAGAGATCACGCCAGTACGGAACTCTGGAACACAAGACCTGTAGAGCAAGCCATTCTCTGAAGAGTGTTCACCCACCTACTAAAATGCTCGGGCATCGAAATCTCTGGATAGGAGCAGAGGTACCAAATAGTGAGAAGTCCTTATCATAGAGTACAGACGAGGCATCAGTAGTCCACAACAAAAGGCAAAAAGCCAGACACCCCTACAAGCTATATCTGGGTACATGTCGCATTATTTTTAGTATAACTTATAGATGAAATACTATCAAGAAGCTGAACTAGTTGATCACCTGTCTCAGAGTTACGATTCACAGTTTGAAAATGTACATAAACCTATATTATATAAAAATCTTATTTGGAGGCCTTAATACAGAATTTTGAAACAGTATAATTTATTCATTTAACAAAAATCATAGAATGAAATAAAAATAGTTTCTTTGCTTGAAAGATGTAGTTGGTTTTAAAAAAATATTGTTTCTTACAAAACAATTTTCTATATTTAAAAAAGCTCATTCAGTAGAAAATAATTTTTTTTTACTGCTAGTGTTATTAATACTTTCAAAAATTTTCCAACAAAAGGGTAATCACCACCAGGATAATAATTTCACTTTATGTTCAGCACATAACTTTTGTTGCACAAGTTTATTATGTTATACTTTATGGCATACTACAATTCCAGTACCGTATTACAGATGAGTAATTTCTTGAAGAAACTTACCCGTTATCTATGCCATTGAGACCTGCTTTGTCGCCAATATCTCCCACCACAATACCCGGGTATGGCAGGAGGGTGTTTGGGTCCCTGATTGGCACGACAAATGCATGCAGGCCATGTGAACCATCAGCAGTTATCAACTGGGCAAACACGAGGGCATATGTGCACGTCTTCCCTGTACACATAAATCCCTAATATTCACAAATAATATATATTTTACACAAAAAAAAGTGATTGGAGTACTACGAGAGTACTAACTTCTATCATTTATTTCTATTTTTCATTGAGTACATATCATAGTTGTTACGAATATTTTACAACTGAGTCATATAGCCTGTAGGTAATTATGCACTCAGACATGGTTCCGTGCTTTGAACACCTGAGCATTTAACTCTAAATGAAATGATTACTACTCAATATCCTTGGGTTTTCAGTCACTTGCTGAACCCATTTGCTTTTCATACAGGAAATCTATTTTGATCAACTGTACTTAAAAGGTAGGTAGTCACATAAGCTCTTCTAACAAAACCAACTGCTTCCCATTACTAATGTGTAGTGTACTCAACATATACAATGTTATTTAAATCTCCCACCATTATATAGCAATAATATACACAAAATTACATTAAAATAATAAGACATTACAAATAGTTATGAAAATATTTTCTGGATGATAACTGGAAAATAGGAATGTAACTACACAATTCTAAAACATAATTTAAAAAGTCACCATACATATACACTTTTATTATACATCAAAAGACTTTCTTTCTTCATCTCTCTTTCCTGAATGTCTTCTTTTTGTGTGCTCTTTGCACTTCGATGTCTGTGAGGAGTCTGTTTCGCTACCAGACTAACAATGACATAGTAAGCACATGGCTCAATTATAGTAAAAGAGATCAATATTACCAATGACCTGGGGAAATTCAGAGGAGAGGAAGGCAATACAAAGGCTCTAACCCCTCTACCCAAAGTGACTCAGTTATCCCTTTTTTTCTTTCTGGCTATTATTAAAATTGCATGCATTTCCACAGAAAAATGTCTATCTGTATGTAGTAAAAACCAAACCATTAAAAAAATTATAAAGGTAGAATTTTTGCAAAACTGCTGGTCTTTATCTCTATAATCAAGATCTCGGACCTCCATCAGAAAAGTAATTCTGTGCACACACATGCATACACACACTCACCTGTAAATGATAAAGTTAATAAGCACTGCAGCAAATACAGTGGGACTTGCACATTTTAATGAGTAACATCAAACATTTATAATTCAAGTTCAGTATGTGGAGGTTGTTACACAATAATGGATGGCGCACTTTAAGTAGTATCTGAAAACACTTCTGTTCTTTCATTTTAAAATCCTACGAACAGACAAAGATGAGCATTGCATACGTAATAAGCAGGGGTGTGCACCTACCCAAATTCCCCACCCAACACTTGGCAGCCTGAAAATCTGGAGTGTGGATCACAAACTGCTGTGTCACAGGGTCGTATGTTGCTGTGGTCCTCATTTTCTTGGTGTTACTGCCATGGCCAACTTCTGTTAGAGCAATGGCACTCAACAGCTGTCAACAAATGAAGTTGTAGATCACGGTACAAAATAGACAAAACATTAGTTCAGGTTTTATTCTTGCTAGCATAAAGGAAGCATCCCATAATTTACTTGGAGTATGTTACCACTATGCAATCTTGTTCAGTAAAAATTACTTTAAAAATATCTACCACCACGCTTGAAAACAGGTATATTGTTTCATGCCATACACCACAACAGTAACAACAACAAAAACAACAACAAAAAAATGAGATAAGGCTGCTGATGAATGGCTGGCATGATCTTGGAGAGAGAATTCTGTCATTGCTTGCTAGCGTAGAAAAATTATGTAGTGAATGAGAGAAGGGTTAGAAACTGGAGGTATAAAAAATGGAAGTATGTTGTTTTCCAAGGTAGTGCCAGTATGGATAAGATGAGACTGTGACTAAGTGGAACTGGTGGCTCTACAACATGAGCAGTATAACAGAAACTCGGGAGGAAGCAGGAGCACTCTGGAAAGAAAACTCTACATAACAGCAGTGCCACATCACTACCACACACATCTTATTAATTTAAAAAATACTTTTGTACATTTTGTAAATGTTATAAATAGTATGACATGAAATCTTTGGATCTTTCCTACTCTCTAACATAAGCCTCTGGTCATGGACTATACTTGTAGCTTTACCTCTCCATTCCAAGCTGCCTTGTAAAAATGCAGGTGGCGCTCCGTACCGAGACTCAAAATAGCATTGGAAAATAGGGACACCCCCAGTGCAAACTTCACTGACAAATTCATATTCACACTTGCTATCGCCTCATTCAGAGTCATCATTGCACGAGTCTGAAAATAAAACCATGAAAATTGTCACTGTGTCCTCAATTCTTACACAACAAATTACATTACTAGCACACTAATAATGTGAAGAGATTTGACAACAGACCTTGATTAGGTATAGTTAAATAGGTGAACTTCAGTATTTTAAGCCATACTTTGGACTAGGCTTACCATAAATACAGATTAAGGAAACACTTTTTTTTAAGTGACTTACCTTTCTCCTGTAGTTGCTCTTCGCAATCCCGTCTGTGTAGAACTTATACTGGTGGAACCTCACTAGCTGAAGAGCAGCACGGCGCTTTTGCTCGTCAGAACTTGCTGTTGCCAACAACGGATGAAACAACTCATCTGCTTCCAAAGTCTTCCACACTTTCATCTAAAACCAAACAAGAATGATTGTGTTCAGTGATATAGGGCTTGCAGATACAAACACAACAGGGTAATATAAAACTAAAATTTTAAAAACAGGTAATTATGTCTAGCAAATCTTCACTGCTATTTTAATATACTTTCAGTTTATTTATGTCACAGAAATAATTATAGCAAAACACTTTGTAGTAAAAAATGATATAAATTTTATAACAAACTTTCAATGAGATAAAAGTTTTTAGATAAACATTTTGTTCTGAAAGTATGCCAGAACAGTAATATATAGGACCTCTGTACGTTCACAGAGAAATGCATAACTCATTGCTTATTTCCGCTGAGACTGATTTCAGAGAAGACTAGTTCCTTATCTGACACCACCTAACACATTCTTCTATGGATACATAAAGGATGTTTAACATTCCACCTATGCCTACTCCTCTGCCAGAGCTTGCCTGAGATGCTGCAGATACAAATAAAGCCACTGTGCTTTGAAATGTGTGCACTATGCTTCAACACCCATACCTGTCACATTACACACAATGCAAATGAATTGAATGATGTTAAAAACTCAACTAATCCTATTCAACAATATTTTATTTTCATTTTATCATGAACCCTCTTGTTTTCCATTTTACACAAGCAACGATAAAATTTTTAACTAGAACAGACTTGGTTTAGATTAAAACAGCAGGCTTCACACTCAAAATATAATTTTTTCATTTTGTTATTTAAGAATTTCTTGTAGCAGGGTTGAATCTAGAAAAAAAAGGGGGGGGAGGGAAAGGAAGGGAAGGGAAGGGAGGTGGCACAAGGGACATGAGCCTCCCCCCAACCCCTTACATTGACAAACTCTCTCGTAAATATTTTAAAACTGGAATGAATTGGTGAGTGAAGAGATTTCAGCGGCTCCTAACAGCAAGGTCTTGAGAGCCAATGAGGGTGATTGAGGTGAGTATGGAGCAGCGCCGCAATGAGAGGGTGGGGGAAACAGGAGATCCCCGATAAAACCCACCGACCAACGGCATTGTCCGGCACAATTCCCACATGCGAAAATCCAGTGACCCGGCCGGGGATTGAACCCAGTTCGCCTTGGTGGGAGGCAAGCGGACTAACCGCTCAGCCCATCACTGTCCCTGAATGAATTGGTTTTAATTGATTTATTTAATATATTTCCTTAAAATGATGAAGTTATTGCCCTTCTCCCAAACCGAAAGACTAGATCCACTCCTGTGTTACAGCAGGTTGTTGGAAACTTTGTAAAATGCATAATAAAAATCTGATTACAATCAATAAAATGTGCAAAAGGTTTGTGTGTCTGCACAGAAAGTTAACGTAAACCGCTACATAACTAGATGTATAAAATTTTTTGAAATATTTTTCCAATAACTTAAGTTAGCAAGAGTAATCATTACTTTTATCAATTACTAGGATTTTTATGTATGTTGCCTTAACTGAGTATTCACTCACATAAAAATTCTACTTGTGCAAATATCAAACCTGCTACAAAACCGTAATTAATTTCCTTTGTGAATACAGTTTGCAAGAGAACTGGTACTTACCTGGCAGTGTTAAATAAAGTGAAAGTAATTCAGCACTTCAGTGATCTCTGAAGAATTTCCCATTAAACCAGAGCTCCTTGTTAGTAATGGTTGTGCTAAAATCAACAACCATTTCCTAGCAAGGTGCAGTGATGTAGTGGTTGGAACTGCACTAATGATCACAGTGCACAAGACAGCTGCGCACCAGCAAGTTTCCAAATTCAAACCATTACAGCCACCAGATAGTTATAATATGTACATTAAAGGCTATCCAAAGGGGCATCACTGTCTCACGAACGAGTGCACTTTTTGATAGTTCTAAAATCAGTCTTATGTACTGTATTTCCATAGCATAACATTTTCTGTTGACATACTGGGCAGGTTGATGGTCAGCTGAGTGTGTTTATGTAAACATAATCTGTGGCACGGGAGGAGACACTGCTGTTGCCAACGAAACAGCTGTAAACAGGACTACCTTCAGAACTGTCAAAAAAGTACACTCATTCGTGGGATAGGCTATATAAAATCCTATGCACCATGGGTGTCAGCTATGGGTTTCCAAGAGGAGGGGGTGGGGAGCACATAAGCATGTGCATTGAAAGTCATTTCTTACTTTGACACTAGTAAATTTGCCTCAAAATTCTAATATATGGTTGTAATAACTGATATAAAAATGTATAAAATAAGAAACATTAAATTAATTATTCAATTTCTCTGCAAATAAAAAAAAATGAACCAAAATTGAATTACAATTTAACTGATAAAAAAACATTTTTCTTACATCAAAGCTGGTGACTAAAGTTGCAGCAACTTTTCTAATATCAAATGAGTCCAAGATGTCAGTATGAACGCAACAGAGTGCTATGGGCATATTCAAGAGTGTGGGTGTGGGGGGGAATACAACCATTGCCTCTCTTGAGAATACAATTTTTTTTTATCCAGACTAGTTATCACAGCGTGATACTTCCAGGTTGGTAAGTAATTTCCATACCTTGATTGCCTTGCATGAAGAAAATCTGTTAAAATGCAATTTTAGTTATGCCGACGACATATAATATTGAAGTTTGCCAAATTTATTTAAAAACAGATTTACACATTTTGGCACCAAAATAAATGTAAGAGAAACACACATTATTTTGTCATGAAATAAGCATAAGTACAGCTAAATTTTAACTATTAGAATTAAAAAATTTCCCAGAGAGAAACCTTTAGACCCAACTGTATAGGTAGCCATTAGCAAGTCTTTAATTTGTTAGCAATCCCACTCCCACCAAAAAAATTTCTCCTGCAATTTCCACCACCCCCTCCAAAAAAAGTGGACCTGCATTATATAACTGCAGAGGTAGTGTGATTGAGTCTCTTCTGAATCGTCGAGAAATACAAATGTCTCTTCAGCTCTGTAAGATCTGAAACTTCCTTTTACCTCATGTAATGAGCTGGTTAAGTAAGCAGCAAATGAACAAGGTGTCCACATTAGAAAATGAGCATTATACTTATTATTTAATTTGTTCTAATATCTCCATCACATATGTCACACAAGAAACATTACTGTTTTATTTAAAAACATATGAAGTTCCATTTGTAGTAATAATGTATTAATTTCTGGGTAGTCACTGATATCACAACAGTTTCCATCAGTCAGTATTATTTATTCTAATTTCAGGTGTTTTTAATGCTAAGCTGGTCAAAACTACATTTTAAACAATAGATAACAGCATCTATAAGATACAAATATTATAACTTGCAGTGGTCTTTCTCAAATGTAGGTGTATTATGTGCTGCAGTTCTTGTGAATCATGGTGGTACTTTACTACTTTTTGACATAGGAGGACTACATATTAAAATACTCAATAATTTCTTTACATGCATGCAAACCAGCTCTTGATGTCACCAACTGATCACATTTTCAGAAGAGCATAATTACACAATTTTCAGTCTTCAATAGTCTCACTATGTTCGCTCTTTTCCTGGAAAGAATAGTGCAAGTTTATGCATGATAAATTTACTAATGACTCTTTGCAATAGGAAATAATTTGTTCGAAAAAGTTTATGTACATCACCTGTGTGACACTATAAAAATGCAGACGCATTAGCAAGCCACTGGCACAAAGTAAACACAAAAAGATAATATAAGAGGAAGACCTGCTGGTCAGTACTAATGTTTAATTTCGTAAAACCAATGAGCATGTGCAGCTTTATCTGTTTTTTACATATGAATCATTTGAGTGAATTAATTACCGGTATTATTTCTGTTATTGTAACTAATATGTTGTATGAACTCATCACATGATTATACTCATAATATATATGAAGTTATTTTATTTTGCATTTTCAGATAGAAAAATCTAAAAAAATTAAATTATTCTAATGCCTTGGTGAATTTAGTAGGTTCTGTTTGAATCTTCAATGATAAACTGCACAAATAATATTATCTATTCAGAAGCAAATTATACGCAACAATGCTGAAGCAAAAATTACACTACTGGAAAATGCAATGGAACACCATGATGGAAGTGATTGAGACTAACCAAATTAGCACAAGACATTACAAGTAGACACCACATTAAGTATCGTAACTGCAGTGCTGGGGAAGACTGCAGAGTGGAAGTAGGACAGTCAAAGTACACAAATGTAACAAGTTGAGCATCGGGAGAAGCATGTAGTTGCAAGGGCTTCACTGTCTGGAGGTTGTTTGGACATAGTTAGCATGCCAGGGCAATAAAGGTGAACCCCATTCGTACAGTTAACTGAGTTTTAATGGGGTTGAATAATGCTACTCCAGGAAACTGGATGGTCATGCCAGAGAACTACAGAACATGTTAGATAAGAAGTGTCAGCAGTACATCGCTGGTGGCATTGTTGGTCAGAGGAAGCTGCACATATCCGTAAACTTGATGTCAGCAGAAGTCTGCGACATACGGATGCATGCAAAGACAGTCAGATTGTACAAGCGGCCATAGTGGTTCTAATGGTGACTGCAGAACAAATTGGACATGATGTCGCCCAAGGGGTGTCTGCTAGGACCATCTGCAATTGTTTATGTGAAACTGGTCTACCATGACGGGTGCCATTAGCCAGACTTCCGCTCATACCTCAGTATTGTGCAGCCCGCCTCCGGTGGTGTCGAGAAAGGAGCACCTGTAAGGAAGAATGACGAAGTGATGTGATCAGTGATAAATCCAGGTATTGCCTTGGGGCTAATGATGATCAAGTGCGTATTCGGCATCGACTTAGTGAGCAGCATCTTCCAAAGTGTATATGGAAGCGAAACTAAGGAAAAACTCCTAGGATAATGGTTTGGGGAGCAATATCAGATGATCGCAATTCACCTCTGGTGTTGATACAGGGAACATTGACCAGTGCATTGTACATCCAGAATGTCATCCAACCTGTTCTTCCACCATTTTGCAGGAGCAGGGGGATGCGCTATTTCAGCAGGACAATGCTAGTCCACATTCCGCTCATGCAACCCAACATGGTCTTCAAGGTGTTTTTCAACATCCCTCGCCAGCCTGATCACCAGATCTTCCCTCCATCAAGCATTTGTGGAACTGGGTTGTATGTCATCTAACCCCATTTCCTGCACCATTGATGACACCTGGCCAGCTGAACCACCAAGTGCAATATTTGAGGAATTCCATTTTGCAGGATGATATTCATCACCTGTATGGTTGTTTACATGCAAGAATTCCTGTCAGCATTTCTGCTTGAGGAGGCCACGCTAAGTATTGAACAATCTCTTAGCACACTCCTGCAGACATTGTTTACTGGCAGATATCTTTGTGATAGTGATTGATATACTGCCTGCACTGTACATGAATAAAATTTGGATCTCTTGCAAAGCATCCGTCAAGGTGTTCTGTTTTCATTTTCCAGTAGTACATATTTATTCATAAGCTATTTATTTACTATCATTTACGATCACAGCTAGGATCTGATTAAACACATTTTGCAAAACATAATATATTTTGGATAACAAAAAATTACTGTGTAGCAGACCAGAAAAAGTTCCAAGAAAATTTGAAAAAAATTACAAAATAACAGTATTGTGACCTCATAAAAACAAGAAAAATGTATTAAAAATTGTTTTAGACAAAATATATATTTAGTTTATTAAAATCTTTCTAAAAAAAATACTTTTAAAAATAACAAGTTTATTTTGTGTGTTTTCCTACAAACACACAAATGGTAAGATAACCACTGGCAGTCACTTTAATGCAACTACAGACTAACTAAAACAAAGTTTATACACAAGGCCAAGAAAGGCCAATTATTGGGGGGAAGGGTGGGCCATCCCACTGGTCCCTCGGCTAACAGCATCCATGCAATGCATCTACAACATCTTTGCATTAATGGAAGAATTTCCATGATATAGGCTGTTCACGGTAAAGTGAGCACTTTTAAGGCCCTCCCAACAGGCATTAATCCCTAATAAATATATTTTATTGCAGTCTCAGTCAATAACTTTTGAGAGTGATAAAATGTATACATTGTGTATTTGTTATATTACAAATTTTTTACATTTAAAAGTAGCAGAAACGTAGAAATAAATTGAAAGGAAAAATTTTGCAGGGCCTTAAAAAGTGCTCACTTTACTGTGAACAGCCTATACAAAATTTTACAGCTTACAAGAAAATTCTATAGGTGTGGAGACATTTGTTTTAACACACTAGAAAACAAAACTGCAGTACATACCACTCAAGTGTTACTTTAAGGGTATTTATGTACCTAAATTTTTTCTATGTTTTGAAGATATTTCGTGGTTTAGTCACAAAATATCAATGAAAATATAATACATATAATAAAAGTGTCAATTTTAAAAATAATTTTCAACTACTTTTTAAACATAGTTATAAGAACTTCAATCTTAAACTATACACCAAAATTTTTTTTAAAAAGTGCAATAACACAATGTATTATTTTAGGTGTGTTTCAAGTCTTAGGCATGCCATGAAACAAATTTCTTGCAAGTCTCCAGCTGGCATTTTTGTTTTCCTGCAACTAGGGTTTTATTCCTGTCTATTTATTTTATTGTAAAACTTAAAATAAAATAATCAAAAAACACAAAAAATTTTCATTAAATTTCTTTACCCTATTCTAATGACATTGACACTTATTTTAAATTAAAGCACAATTTTGACAGTTGTATGGCAATAAATATAAATTTAAAATTTCTATAATTATAATAGTTAATTTTAATAAATTAATTTTACACTTTCATTAGGTTACTATTAATCAATCACAGATTTATTAAGTAAATTTTAAAAATAAGGAATCTGTTCTTTGATGCTTGGACTCCTTTAAGGGGAATGGCACACAAAAGCAGTATATTTAAGTACCAGATTTTATCATATGTTGTTTTTCATAGGGTTTATAAATATTTTTGGCATGACAAGACAAATAACAGCTTAGAACACCTTCTTACATTGTTAGACATACACTTCCTTTATTATTCTCTAGGCACCAATGGAAGATATCTTGTTATTTTCCATCAGTGCCCTGAGAATAGGTAATAAAAGCAGTGACTAACAATGTAAGGACAGTGTTAAAAATTATTATTTATGTTTTGTGCCAAAAAATTATAAAAGTTATCTGAAAACAATTTCTGACAAAAATTAAGTAAATATATGGGTTTAATGCCCCGTTCCCCTTAACTTTTAAACACAGTAAGTACATCACAAACCTTGAAAGGCTGTTTCTAAACTTCTCATGACTGAGCAAAGGCAGCAGATCCAATTGTATTAGGACTTATGATGCAAATGTTATTTAAATGCAACATAAGGTTTTTCTACAGAGAAGATGTTTTAAGTCTACTCATCAAAACAGGTTTTTTTTAGCTGATTTTATAATTAATAATATCACATGACAGCTAAAGCTCAGATAAATTAACTGTGCCTAAATTATTTGCAAGCTGCTCAGTTGTTTGTTTGCACATTTGGACTCAATGCCATAATAAATCTTGGCTGTTGGAATTGCGCATACCTTAACTACAAAACCCAAACTTGTATTACATAACTCTGTTTCCATGGATAAAGTGTCATTCTTTCTCATATTAGGTTACATTTTTACATCTACCGCTATACTGCTGAAACACAAACCAGTAGTCGTTATAATTGTTCTAAAATTATTTTTAGTCACAGCATTGCAACTCATTCCTCATTACTTCAAACAACCAATTCAGTTCATGTCACAGAGTGAATCTATTCTTTTTCTTGTGAATGTTAGCTGTACAGACCACATATGGTTAGGTTGAGTCTTTTACATAATATTTTGCAGTAAGTGGTGTTCCTGATACTGTGAATATAATTATATTTCATTCTAAAGTCTCAAAGAATAATTACTTGCACCCAGACGTTATTGCGTTGGCACCATTCAGATGTCAACAGTAAATCTGAAAGTTATCTTTGGACAGTTGGATTTGTGTCCGATTTTGTAAACTACTTTCGCCACTGATATGATGGTTTAAATCTTACACTTCGGAAACAACCAGCATCTACAATATGATTAAAAAACCAAGGAAATTAACGCCTATTTATAAAATTTAACAATTGTAAATTGTTATTATTATTAACTAAATCCAATATTCAATACCATATTTTTTTTGGTTTAAGAAAAATTATAAAAGATAAAATCAAAATTGCTAAACATGCATGGCAAACGAGCATTAAAAATAAAATAAAACAAGAACCAAATAGATTCTGGAATTATGTCAAACTCACGAAAAATGGTTATAAAGGACTCCTTGAATTATTTGATGATGGTAATACAGAGCAAAATCCTGTGGTGTTAGAAAACATTTTTGCAAATCACTTTGTAAAGGAATATGTATCCATCCTGTCCAAACCTCAGGAACACGTCAATGCCCATACAAGTTATCCCACTATTGATATTCCAATCATTAGTCAGGGACTTGTCCTCTGAGCTATAAAAGCACTCAAAAGTAGTAAATCTACAGGCTGGGATAATATCCCAAATTTTATTATCAAAGGCTGTTCTACTGCTCTTACGCCAATATTAACACATATTTTGAATTTTAGTCTCACTAGTGGTCTGTATCCAAACCTCTGGAAACTGGTGTTGTGGTGGCTATTTTTAAAAAAAGGTAATAAAAAGGAGGTGAATAACTATAGGCCTAAACTATAGGCTAATCAAAAGTTTTCGAGAAAGTCATCTAGAAGCATCTCTCCTTTAAGACCAAAAATGTAATTTCGGAATGTCAGCACTGCTTCCAAATAGGCAAAACAACAGACTTCAATCTCTTTAATTTTATAGATAATCTTTAGTCTAAAGTCTCTAAAAGGCAACAAGTAGATGCCATTTATTTTGTCCTCCAGAAAGCTTTTGACACAAGTCAGCATCACATAATAACACATAAATTACAACTTTTAGGCTTAAGTAATGTTTATATAAACTGGTTTTCTAGCTATCTTGCAAATAGAACTTTTGTAGCCAAACTAGATAACTGTTTCTCGACATCTCACAATGTGTCCTCTGGGGTGCCCCAAGGAAGCACTCTTGCACCGCTGTTCTTTAATATATTTGTGAGTGATATCATCGGTGTAATAGGTCACTATAGTGCCCTTCTCTATGCCGATGATTTAAAAATTTACAAATGTATTGGGGACATTAGTGACTGCTCAAAGCTACAAGAGGACATCTTAGCAGTACATAACTGATGCACTAATAATGCTGTGTGTCTAAACATTAAAAAAACCATATGCATTTCCTTTTCTCGAAATACAATTTCCATGTTTTGTAAGTACTATGTTAATAACTCATTAATTCAGAAAGTTGATCACGTTCAAGATTTTGGTGTAATATTAGACTCCAAACTATTTTTTCATATTCATGTAGATAGCTTGTTAAGTAATATTAATCGCACATTAGGTTTTATTAAATTTATTACCTTTTCTACACCCTATGATTCTCTGTTATGTTTGTATAATGCTTTAATTAAGTCTAGATTAGAATATTGTTCTGTAATTTGGAATTTTGTCACAGCAAATGATGCAATTAGAAAAGAAAATGTACAAAAGAATGTGTTTAAATTATTATTTAACAGATTTTCAATGCCTGTAGATTTTAATTATAGTAGTGAACTAGTAAATTTAAAACATGTACACCTAAAGTAAGACGTATAATTTTAGATGCCCTCTTTTTAGTGAATTCTTTTCTTAATTATACTAGTTGTTTAGCTATTAATAAGAAAGTAGGTTTAAAAGTACCTCTATATACCCACAGAACATCACATACCTTTGTTGCACTTAGTCATGATCATGATCTTGTAAATAGATGTGCAGCTAATTTTAATAAATATTTCTCAAATTATGATCCTTTTGGTGGTAGAAAGATAATTTTTAATGATTTTAATGATTATCATTGTAATGAAAATTTAGTCTAATAGATCTTTCAATCGGTGTTATATTCATATATACTTTAGAGTTTTTTTTTTCTATTGATAGTATTTCCATTTCTATGTTGTTGTGTTTTGTATTTATATTTTTCTTTATTGTGTTCGTCTTGTTTGTACTTGTCCATGTCTTCTATGTATGTGCCACCTAGTAATTGGTTCCTATTGTTGGGTGGCACAATAAACATTGCATGACTAAATAAATAAATTAATTAATAATATTGTTATTATTATCACTATAAAATTAAATTAAATACAACAGTCACCAAATGAAAAGACAAAGTCATAAAAAAATTCGCTACCAACACTCAGTAACAAAATTGCAATCCACAACAGTTTTAATAGGCTTCAGTTTGGGATACAAACTAAAATTAAAACAAAGGGATCTATAGAATGCCACCATGCAAGAAATTCAACAAAACACAATCCCTAATTTATGAATTTTGAAGTGGGAATTAGAATGTGTTAGTTCCAAAATGCAAACACAAAATTCTTTTTCCTTGAAAGTTTAGTGTTTTTATTACAAAAATTTAAATTGACTGTGTTTATTAACAAAAATGAATTGTAAAAATAACAAAAAAAAAAAAAAAAACACAACACAACATCCACAAGCCAAAATGGCAACGAACAAGTAATTAACATGAATCACAGCAGTTATCAAAGCCTTGACAGCAAAAAACGAATCAAATAACAAAATAATAGAAAACAGAACAGAAAACAACTACAACACAGAAAAACAATGCATGCCAGTAAGGAAAGTATAATAACCTCACAAATAACAAATATTTTCTAATAAAAAAAATTTATGACCAAACAATGATGATAACAGTCAAAAAAATTAATAGCAAAGGACAACAATAAACAGAGAGGACAATAACAGGATAGCCATTAATACAACATAGAAAATCATATCTACATAACTCAATATGCACACCTGCACGTGTGTGTGTACGCGCATGTGCGAAAAACTACTACAGGACATAAAATCAAGACAACCACACAAGACTGTAAACTACAGATACTAAAATTTCCCAACTTAGAAGTTTAGAAAAAATTCAACAGAGACAACACATTATTTCACATTGCAGTAGACTGTGATTGTTTTACATCCAATTTTGCCCAAGAATGGGAATACGATTCCAGGCTCAAAACAATGCCGGTAGAAGGAAATGGAGAAGTTTGGCACATCAGGATCTGGAATCAGAACTAGAAGCTGTTCATGCTCTGTCATTCCAGTCCCCTGGTTACCGTAGTGTCCACCATGTTATGTGTGACCTTGACCTGGTATTCAGGTAAACAAAAATCCAGAATATTCCAAGAATTCCAAAAAAAAATGTATAAAAAATTTACTTTAAAAAATTGTAAAAAATTAATTAATCAAAAATTAATTTTAAAAAAATATTATTAAAATGTATTATTAAAAAGTATTATTAACACATTTCATAAAAAATATTACTTTACTGGAGGTCTACCCCACCACCCATGACCTATACTCATTCTAATGTATGCAGCCATCTTGGTTTTTTCATTTGTCATTTGTTTATAAAATGCTTGAGGATGCAATCTTGTATTTAATATATTTACAATACCTAGTTGGGGCTAGTATATTAATAATCAATATAGTCACAAGATAAACTGTTGATTTAGCCACCAGGCAGCAGCCATATTTGTTTGTTTTTTTAAGTATAGGTTGCGCTGTCGGTACCTTATATTTTCAATTCTATTTTCAACACATAGGTGGTGTTAATTTCTTGATTCAGCCGTCAAGTGAGCTGAAGGCACTCATATTTATAGACATAGGAAAAATCTGTAATTTCTCATTCCTATTTTTAAAAAAATATTTTTTTTGCATAATGCATAATGTTTGCATAATGCGGAACTTTTGACTACCCGTATAATTGGTTAAATATACATTTTTTATCAAAAATTTTAAGATGTTCAATTTAAAAAAATATTTTTATTTAATTATATAATTGTACATATAGTACAATGCTACTTTAAGTAATACTTTTTAATTACATCTATTTTTTCTGTGCATTTTAAATTTCAATTTTATTCTGGTGAATTAGGTAAACATTAAATAAAACCAATTATATTCACACAGATTTTTTATTTTATTTATTTATTACAGTTGCTCATTCCCCTGGAAAAATTTTCTTACAATAGTCTGCAATATATATATATATATATATATATATATATATATATATATATATATATATATATATATATATATATATATATATATATAACGTTGTCATTGTGCGAAAATATTGTACATTTATTACACCAACACACTGTGCAGGAAGGTTATGTAGGTAACTACACTTTTGAGGACATAAACCGCAGTCACCAAGGTACTGATGAGAAATGTACTTCACCTTTACAGGTTTTTCCATGTCTAAGTAAATTGTCTCTATGGCTGGAAATCTTACTGCACCTGTCACACAAATATGACATACAACAGAGATTTTTGGCCCAATTAAAATGCTCATGTAGCAGTACATGGTGGCCGAAAGTAAATGTTTTATCACAAAAGTGTCACTGATGATGCAGTTGTTCAGGCAAAGACTCGGACAGACCTGTTGGCGATGTAGGTGCTGGAGCTAAAGAAGCAGGTAAAGCCAGCAATGGTGTTCTAGATACCTCAGCCAAAACGTCTGATGGCTCCATTGAAGATTTCGTAGACACCACAGCTGAAGAAGTCAATAGCACTGCTATGCCTACCATTAGCTCTGAAGTGACCGAAGACATCGCAGATGCAGAATAAGACAGATGCGAAGATGCAGAAGCTAGCCGAGCTAATCCACCTTTCACATTATCCGTTGTCAAACTAAACCTCTCAGCTGACACCCCATTGCTTATAATTTAAGCATATACAACATCTATGGTGTCATTAACTTTGAACCAATTGAATTACACCATTAATAAATTGTCCCGACATCAACCACCGAGTTACCACATGATTGCAACGACCAATCACGTGCACATATTGAGACATCAAATGCAGGAGTCAGTTTCCTGCCGACTGACTCCTGTAGACTGACTCCTGCCAAGAGGAGGAGGAGGGGATTGCTGACCAGAAGGATTGCAAAGGATTTATGAAAAGATTGACTCCTGCTGACGAACTCTTTCCACACTGTATGAGATGTCTCGATGCTTGCACATGATTGGTCAGCTGCAATCACACGGTAACTCTGTGATTGGCTGGTCGATGTCCGAACAATGTATTAATGGTGTAATACAATTGGTTCAAAGTCAATATGACGTCTTAGGGCTTGCATATGCGCATATTATAAGCAATTAGGGAGGGGGGGTCAGCTGAGAGGCTTAGTTTGTCAACTGCTAATGTGAAAGGTGGATAGTCTCTGCTAGCTTCTGCAGCGCTTCGCATCAAAGTCTTATTCTGCATCTGCGATGTCTTCGGACACTCCAGAGCTAATGGTAGCTATGGCAGTGCCATAGACTTCTTCAGCTGTGATTTCTACGAAATCTTCAATGGAGTCATCAAACTTTTTGGATGAGGTACGTAGAACGCCAATGCCGACATTACCTGCTTCTTTAGCTCCAGCACCTACATCTCCAACAGGTCCGTCCAAGTCTTTGCCTGAACCACTACATTGTCATCAGTGACACTTTTGTGATACATTTACTGTTGGCCACAATGTACTGCAACATGAACGCTTTAATTGTGCCAAAAATCCCTGTTGTCTGTCATATATGTGTGACAGGTGCGGTAAACTTTCAAGCCATAGAGAAAATTTACTTAGACATGCAAATACCTGTAAACGCGAAGTGCATTTCAAATCAGTACCTCTGTACCAGGTTTGCTGCAAGCAGATCACTTGTGACTTTGGTAGATGTCCTCAAAAGTGTAGTTACATACATAACCTGCCTTGCACAGTGTGTCGGTGTAATACGTCACAATATTTTCGCACAAGGACTACACCAGTGTGTATAGTGAGATGCATAAAATATTATACCCTACAACAAAGTTGCATATATTGAAGAATAATGGTTTTTTTTCCAGGGAAATGAGCTACTGTAATAAATTAACTGAATAAAAAATCACCTCTCAATATAATTGTGTTTTATTTCATTTTTACATAATTAGCCAAATAAAATTTAAATTTAAAAGGTGCAGAAATAAAATAAATTTTACTAAAAAGTATTCTATAAAATACCATTAAACTTTATGTACAATTATATATTTAAATAAAAAAACTTTTTCAAATCAAACAACTTCAAATTTTTAATAAGAAATATACATTTCATACATTAAGCAGGTAGTCAAAGTTCCGCATCATGCATATAGGTATACTGTTGATAGAAAAAAAAAAAAAAAAAGAAAAAAGAAAAAAAAAAGAAGAAAAAAAAAGTTTGAAAAATTACAGATTTATCCTACGTCTATAAATATGAGTACCGTCAGCTCACCTGAATTGAGCTGAATCGAGAAATGAATGCCACCTATGTGTTGAAGAGAATCCAACTTGGAGGGCGCCGACAGTGCAACCTATACTTTAAGAAAATGAACAAATATGGCTACCCCCTGGTCGCTAAATTGACAACTCGCCTTGTGGCGATATCGATCATTAATACACTAGCACCACCTACATGTTGAAAACATATTAAATCCAAGGCAGCGTCCTCCAGCAGTGTATGAACAAATGACAAACAAGAAATGAAAATGGCTGCACACGATAGAACGAGTATAGGTGACAGGTGATGAGTGTTGGGTGATGGGGAGGGAGGACGTCTGGAAATTTAAGTTCTTTAAAATTAATTTTTTAATAATATTTTAGTATCAAATGTCTTAATAATAATTTTTTAAATAATTTTTTGACAACAATGTTATAGTTTTTTTTGTGATTTTTTGGATTTTCCGGCCAAAGGTCACCAGGGTCAAGGTCAAAGTTCATCAAGGCCAAGGTCACCTATATCCAACATTGCAGGCAAGATGGCCACCAAGGGACCGGAATAACAGCATGAACAGCTCAGAGCTCCGAACCCAGATCCCAGTGTGCCAAACTTCTCTATTTCCTTCTACAACTGTCATATCTTCTGTTGCCCTACTTTGTTTTTTTCCTCTAAGAAGTGAAGACTTGTATTGTTTGTCTGTACAATTTAAGCATCCTTGTAAGTTGGGGTTTTTTCATATCTGTATTGAATAGTTTTATTGGTCTGATGTTATCTACTGTATTAATATTTATTTTAATATTGTGTTCTACAAAATTATTGTCCTTTATTGGCCAAATTTTTTTACCTATGAACACAATTGCTTAGTGAATTTTTTTCAAATTGAAAATAATACATATTCCATTTACCCCACATAATTATATTTTCCTTATTGGCTTTTATTATAGTTCTCTATTGTAATTTTCTCGGGTTCAGTTTTTTCATATAGTTTACTGTCTGTTGTCAACATCTTATTAACTCCTAGGATCTCCATAACTTGCAAATTCTTTGTCATTCTGTCCTGTTTATCATTATTTTTACTATTTATGTTTTGCAACAGACACAGTCCATTTAGATCGCCAAAGTGAAAAAAAATTTTCACTGCCATAAAATACGTTGCATGGCAAAACAGATGTATAGTCAAGTGGACATCTCAAATAATGCTTTCAAACATGAACATCCATGTGAAAATAAACCTTTGTTCCCTAAGTTAAAAACAAACATAGTTGCAAAGATATTTAGTAAGTGTTTCATGTACATTTACACAAACTCATTCGCACTCACACTATGCTCACAGTAATACACACTGTCAAGAATTCAGAGGAAAATAAAATTAAAAACCTTTAATTTAAGGTTTTCTTCATCTTCGAACGCCAATTTCAGTTTCTTCCAACTGAAGGTAGCCTGCTTCCTGTATTCGTCCAAAGGGCCAGGAGAAAGGTCTTGGATGAAATCAGTCGTGCCATTTTTAGTCATTTTATGTCATAGAGACTCCAGCTTCTGTTAACAAAAGAAAATTTATTTTATCAGCTTTTATTCATGGAAAAAGGGCAAGACCACACTGAAACAAGATATTTCACAGAAATTATGACTAACATGTACTATAAATTACACTTTTACTGAACAAAGTGATCTTGATAAACCTCAAAATAAGAGTAATAAAACTACTTTTTCTTCTGTGGAAATACTTTTCTGTTACCTACTAGGCTATGAAATTGTTATTAAGGTGTAACATCTCAATTTTACCAATGTCATGATAATTCTACGACTGTCCGTAATTTAATGTATATTTCATAAGTGTTAGATGTGTGAACTTTTTGCGTAGGTTTAGTACCTAAGAGGGTTTATAACTTGATTCATGGATTTTGTCTATGCAAATGGAAGTGGTTTGTTAGTGGAATAGTTTGTTATAATGTTCTCGGTGAATCACGCTGCACCAGTCAGAAATAACAACATTTTGTTTTGTTAGGAATGTTCAGTAAATTAGAACATTTCCAAAGGGGATTCTACAAGTCGCTTTCTTGAAAGAAGGATGTAAAATACAAATGGCTCCAGGATTATTTGAATATTCTACCTACAAGTATGTAAATAATTTTATACACCAAAGAACTAAAAGAAGAAATGTGTAATAATATTTGATGAATTAAAACCTAGAAGAAATATTAATATCAAGAGAAACTAGGAGCCCAAAGATGATGATCTTGTCAATAATATTCGCCTAAGTTTGACAACAGGACAATGAAAGTTGAGCAACGGTTTCCAGAGACAACAGTTTGAAGACAAGCGGACGTCTCCAGCCAAGTCGACGGAACTCTATGCTGCCCCGAGGTCGTAGGAGCATCTGCCTGCATCATCGACGTCTGGTGTTCCAGTTCTGAGTTTGACTCCATAGGTCCAGCTGTGCGGAATGACATTGGGATATCTACCGCATACTGAATTGGATTCAACACCTGGAGTCCTGGTTCACAGAGCGACATCAGAACATTGATTGCCCGCAGGACTGTACGTAGTGGAAAGGTTCGACAGTTACAGATTACAGTTCGACAATAGCTAAGTTCTCGCTTGCAAGATCAGCTGATAAGTGCTTATTCCTTTTATATAATGCGCAATTAATACTGGTAGTTTTTGGCAGATGTGCAGCGGCACACTTTCTGGCTGGTGTAGTGTTGGTTAAATTTTAATAATTAGTTATAAGTTAATTTCTGTAATTCTAGTGTTCGGATTTTAATTTTTTGTAGGATGTTAGTTGATGATTTGTTTCACACAAGGATGATAATTATTTTGTTCGAAGGTCTGGGATTTTATTGAATATATTTTACATAGTTGGAACGAACCTTGTGATTATTCATAATTTGTAAAAATACTACACTGAACTGCCATATGTAATTCTAAACATATGAGTTTAGTTAAAAGAAAATGTGTATTAATTTTTAAAGTAAGAAATGTAATTTCATTAGGTTTAGATATTACGATTGCAAAAAAGAACAAGCTTTTATAAAAATTGTTAAAATTTATGAAGGTAATTGAAAGGATCCATAGAGGAGTGACTTGTAAAAGATATAGCATATAAATACATTAAAAATTTACAATCAGTGTACCATAGAGAACAAATTAAAGGATGTAACAGAATTTATATACAGATACATTTTTAGTCTTTTTAATTTAGCGTATATTTTTCATCACAGCTCGTCAGGTTGCAGCCTGTGGAAGTAGCTATCAGTGCTTAACTGCAAATTTTTAGTGTTTTTAATCTCACTAGCTTTTATATATATATATATATAGACAACACACACAAGAGGTGTGGAAATGGCCACTAGTGTTAACTGCGCATTTTGTTTTTTAGTATCACGAGTGTATAAATGAATGTATAAATAGTCCACCATTATAATAGTATAATAAAAATGGGTGAGACTAAAAAGTGAAAAATTAATTAACTGTAAAAAAACCTTTTAATAACAAACTTTTATTTATAAATGTCCTAAAAAGAGAAAAATATTTATAGTAGTTATAGAATTTATAGAACTTTTAAGACGTGGTCAAACAGTCGTACTAAACTTTACTACAAATTGTTATGTTTATATCAATATATTTTTAGTATATAAAAGCTTGGCACAAATAGTTAAGAGCCTTATTCAAGATATGTGCTTACTACACTTGCGCAAATAAGTTATACATTCTATATTGCGAATAATTAACTGCCTTACTAAAGATATATTCTTACTATGCTTGCGCAAATGAGTTATACGTTTTATATTGTGAATAGTTAACGCCTTATGCACAATGTGTGTTTACTATGATTATGCTAATGAGTTATATGTTATATATTGTAACAAGTTTTTATATAATAAATATAAATTGATTAAACATAATAATTTGTAGAAAAGTTTATTACAGCTGTTCGACCACATCTTACAAGTTCTACAAATTCAATAACTACTGTAATTATCTCTCTCTTTTTAGGGCATTTATAAATAAAAGTTAGGTTTTAAAAGGTTTTATACAGATAATTTATTTCTGACAAAGACTGCACACAATTAATTCCTAGCATAAATAGGCTGTGATGAGGTGCGCGATGCACTTCTAGGTATTGAACATACAAAATGGTAGACACTATCCTCTAATAACGTAAAGTTTGTATTTCGTATCTAGGTTACGCCTGTACACAGTTACCAGACCTGTAACTAAATACTTAGATAATAAATCTAAAGACAACTTTACTACATAAAATTTGACATGTTTTCTGGATGCTATGCATATTAACAACCTACATTTAAGTAATAATTTTTAAAAACTCCAATAGCATGAAGCTAAGCAATGGGGAAAAACTTCAAGAGGTGATTCCTGAAAGCGAAACTAACAAAAAATCAGTATCATCGTATGTCCAGAAATGTACAGAAACACTGTATAGCATGAACACAAAGACTATAGCATGAACATAAACAAACACTGTAAAATGTACACGAACACTGTAAAATATACACAAACATTTTAAAATGTACAGAAACACTGTAATTAGGGCAACTGGACATGGGTTGAAAAGCAGAACAAACAAGAGATCATTAAAGATGAGAAGCAAACTGGGAAGGGTGGAATCTTCAGTACGAGATTCCTTTGCTGGACGCCCTACGGAACACCATCGATATCACATAAGGCATGTTTATGCACTCTCTTGGAGCATCTTGGTTAGTGAGTGGATATGTGCTGTGTGGTGCAGATAAACATGACCTTTATTCATAACAAGAACAGGCAGAGAATATCTCCACCTTCAGCCATTATGTGAAACGGGGTCCTTTGACAGCATAGGTGACAATGGCATGCACTTTGATGTCTTTTAACAATGATATCTGCACTTAGTTCTGTACTGTACCACTACTCTAATTACAAATTTGCTGTACATTTTACAGTGTTTCTGATCATTTCAAGACATTATGTTGATGTAGATTTTTGTTTAAGTTTTCTTTACAGAAATTACCTGTTGAAGATGTTCCTCATTGTATAGCCTCATCCTGTATAAATTTGCTACTCAGAAGCCAAATAATTTTCCTAGGATGCAGAATGTGAAAACCACATATAAAAACCCTCCTAAACAGCGACTGAAATTAACGTTGTAAGGTATTTGGCATATGGAATAAACAACCATCCAGGAGGCCGTAGAGCTTGCAACATTCTGTTGTTAGTACGATTTTATTTTAGTGTTATCGTTGCAAGATGTTCAGGACATAGTTCCTCGCTTAGTGGGCTGAAACAGCCCCGTTAACACTACCGTCGTACCTGCTCTATACCGATTAACGTTTCATCATTTAAACATGGCTCAATTGTGGCATCGTGTGATGCAGTAATGTCTAAAAATAGCACACAAAGCGGACATGGCTCTGGAAATATATTATAATACTCATGTGGTGGGTTACATCAGGCAAATTTGACCACCTGCACTTTCTGTATTTCATCATATATCGCAACACGACGGCTACGTGTCAAGCTTACTAGCCCAATGAAAATGTGCGATATCATTTCAAACATAAAAGTGTCGTCGAGTGACTGTTTATTTTTGATTGTTGAAGTTAGGTTTTTAAACATTTACTAATGGAATTTAGTTTTTATTGTAATGTCGGTAATTAATTTTGGAGACCGCAACCAATCTGACTCCACATGATTTATGCAAGTGAAAACGAAAATCGATCAGGCACCAAGATGGCTCACTACTATAATATTGAGCTAAATTTGAATGAAAAAGTAAATATGGAAACTGTAGATGATCAATTAGGGAGAAAGCAGATGGTAACATTCCAGTGACATCGAAACAGTATGATATTATAGCATGCTGTTAGAAATACAACAAAGTATTAAGAGCAATGAACAGGAAATTGAGGGCAGTGAAAAGAGGCTTACAGAGGAATTAGGTCAAATTAAGCAGCGGACAGAAATGAGTGATAAAAGAATTACCAACCTATAAAACGGGTTAGAAAACTTGGGGGAGGGGGGGATACAGCTAACAATTGATGCATGGAAAGCCAAAGTGGTGTTAAATCACATTTTCGCCTGTTTTGAGGTTAGTCCAGAAACAGAATCTACACATTGAAATGTGTTGGCTAAAACAATGTTGTAAGTAATAACTTCACAATTAGCCGCATAGATAGCAGCACTATTTTGACATGCAAATGAAATCATAGTTTTGTTAGTAGACATTATGGTGCAACTCAGACTTACACCACTGTTCCGTGAAGGGAATGTGATGTGTTATGTTGTTTGGTAATATTGTGACAACTGATCATGCCTGAATTTAATACATGCTGAAATGTTATGGATATGGACGAAGTTATGGATCTGGCCAGTTCAGGATCTGAAGAATGGAAACCCTCTAATTGTGAGTTTTGTTAATGTTCTAGTAAGTCTGATTGTTAATGTTTCTTTTCTTGAGAATAAAGCAAATGCATTATTAAAGTGAGTTTGTAAATTGATATATAACATTAAAAGACATTGAGTAATAGGGTTGTTAATATAAAAACATTAGTGTAAATAGTATGTAATATTGCAGATTTTGGGTTATATTTAACTTAGTTATAGACATTATTATTGTATATCATTAAAAAGTACTTGCTTATGGTGTCACCTTCTTTTGATTTATTTCCAAAATTAAGTTTTAATATGAATTAACAGTATAATATTTGGTTTATTTTAATAGTTATTTGCATACAGGATCATTTGTTTCAAAACAGTATTCAGTATTAATGTTTGCTATTTTCCATTTCTTTCTAGAGGATATAAAATAATTAAATGCTGATTAAACATTAAATTATCCTGGTTGTCTCTCGTCTCGCCTTTGCTGATTGGCTGAAAATGTGTCATGGTCAGATGACAGCCAATCAGAGGACATGAGACAGTATAAGTAAGGCAAATGTAAAACAGAACAAAAGTTTTCTTTAGAAGGAATTTTCATCACAACCAAAAATGGTCGCGTGTAACTTAATGTAATAAGAAATGAATATTTAATTATAAATATTGAAGGATATTGCTGACATATGTTTCAAGTTATAATTGTTAATTAAGATGTATATGAATATGGAATTTCATTTACTGCAAGATGTTTAAATGTGAAGAATTATTAAGTTTTGTAAGAAGTAGAATTTGCCCGACAAAAATATTGAATTATTTATATAATGTGTCTGATAACTGTCTAATTTGGATGAGAAGACTACAAGAAGATTAAAATTGGAAAAAAGAAAATACAACGGCTTTCTATTTTACATAATTACTTCATATGTATTGTAACCGAAATGTAACAAGCACTCAAAACATTGCGTAAAACATAACATGTAAACTGACTTATGCCACAATTGCATCTAACAATTTTGTGGTAGACTACATGGATTTATTATTATGCTTATCTAGGCATACAATAGTGAAAACCTAAACCCAAAATTAGTGTCTAACCTAATGAGCTGTAACTCTGTAAAATATAAAATATACAAAAACTGCATTCATCCTACACATTATATTATTTATTTTTGTTACAGTTGATGATGAATTAACAAGCTTTGCCACTGCCAGGAATAAAGTCATTGTGGAGAATAGCAATGAACATGTAGAACCAAAAACGAAGTTGAAAAAGGCCCTGCAAACCAAGTAAACAAGAACGAAAGAGATGTTGAAATTCAGCAAAAAATACATTACCAGGTAAGAGTTTTCAGAACAATAACTGTTTATGTAAAAATAAATGCCAAGAAAAGTAACAGAAAAATCACAGAAATATGTGTTTGACTAATTTTGGAAATTAAGCTCATTTACTGCTTAGAATGTTTTTGTTTGTGGTTTGATCAAACAGAATGAACTCGAAACCAGACGACCCAGAAACCATTTACGATCTCAAAAAAGTACAAGTAATCAGAATTTCATTCAAATCCCAGGGCAAACAGTTAATGTTTGTAAAAAATATTTTTGAGACATTTCAGATATCAGATGGTCGCATGAGTAGGACAATAAAAACAGTGAGAAGTGGACAGCAACCTGGATCTGATAAACGAGGAAGTGTGTTCCTGCAAACAAAATGCGTGTTCCTGCAAACAAAATATCGGAAGAAAGATTGAATGTGGTTAGAGAGCACATTACACAATTTCCTTCCTATCAGTCCCTTTCCATCAGGGCTAAAAACCCTAATTGTAAATATTTATCTTGAGATTTAA
The DNA here is from genome assembly GCA_029891345.1 of Dryococelus australis. Taxonomy (NCBI): domain Eukaryota; kingdom Metazoa; phylum Arthropoda; class Insecta; order Phasmatodea; family Phasmatidae; genus Dryococelus; species Dryococelus australis. The sequence continues at coordinate 83,196,036 of CM056997.1, forward strand.
ACGTGCATCTCATGTACAAATTATATACCAATGGTTCTGTGATGACAGGAATGTTATGCCTGTTTCCGAGGACATTTATTGCCGGACATTCAATAATGAATTTAATCTGCATTTTCATGCACCACGTACAGACACATGCAGGAAATGTGATAGTTAAAAACAGGCAAATCTAATGTAATAGATAAAATCAAAATACGTAGGTTGGACGTTGAACATGAACTCCATCTTCGAAAAGTGAAGTGTACTCGAACATTTATGAAGGATGATTCAAACAATTCTAAGAATGACAATTAATCTTATGTATTTACTTTTGACATGGAAAAAAACTCTCGATTTCCCAAAAATCACCACGTCTGCAGCACATTACAAAAGAAATATGTACATGCATAATATTGAATGTAATGAGCGAAACACTTGTTTAGTCTTTATGTATGTTTGGGATGAGACTGTTGCGTCTCGTGGTTCACAAGAAGTTAATTTCATGTGTAATTAAACACACTGAGACACGGTCATCCCAAACTAAACGCGTAGTTATGTACAGAGACACCTGCACCGGTCAAAACCGGAATTGGAAGTTAGTCTTATCTCTACTGAAGCTGGTTCAAAAGGAAGACTATGATTAACATAACTGACCATAAGTTTATGGTTAGTGGTCGCTCGTACCTCCCAAATGATGCTGACTTTGGATCCATAGAAACTTATTCCAGATGCAAAACAATCTATGTGCCGGATGCATGGTACTCAGTAATTGTACAGTATCGGAAGAAACAACAATTCCATTTAACAAACATGTCTAGCCAAGATTTCAAGAGCTCAAAACGTCTTGAGGAAGTCATTACATGACAGATGGCAGTGACAGTGAATGAACATCAATGTGTGCAACAAAAATTATTTTTCAAGTTGTGTGAAATGTAGATGTGGGACCATTGACAGAGGTGAATGTGGCAGTTGATAATGGACATAAACCTGAAAAAATATGTTATATACATGATTATATATTAGTGTGAGAATACAATGATTTAATGGCAATTAGTATCACTTTTGTTTTCCCTGTCTCCAGAAAGCCAGTCGACTTTACGGAAAAATGGTGAAGTCATTACAACTTCCTTAGTGCTACTCTAATATTAAAATTAGGGTAGTCAATTACACAACATGTGTACACTAAGTTACATCAATATCCTGTTTTGTGGGGAAACCCATAATCGGAAGGATTTGTTTATCCTGGAATTTAGTACAGTGGTTCTAGGAAACCTCATTGTTTCTCAAAATGAGTATAATTTAACTTACACCACTTTGACTTTCAGCACCTCAATTCAGTGTGAAAATAGAATGCAGGAAATAAAAGAATAAATAAAATAGTTAAGAATTAAACTCTGGAAAAAACACAAGAGTTAGAGGTTGAGAATAAGGAAAATAAGCAGTCTGCATTAGTTTTGAAAACTAACATAAATTAAATTGGAAATCAGATTACAAGATTAGACAATCAAAACAAACAGGTTATGGAAACGACAGGAAATGGAAGAGTTGCAAAGGAAACTAGGTAAGGAATTCAAGAGTATAACGACAAATTTTCAGGCTATTGATCATAAAATAGAAAATAGTGTTCATAAGGTAGAGAAACAGGTTAACAAACTGGAACAACAGTGGGATGAAAAAATATATGTATTTAAGGCACAGTTAGCTGTACAAATTAGGCCAATCTACATAATTGGGCAAGGTGAAAAGCATGTGGTTGAATGTAGACATGTTGGCCTCAGTACCTATAGATGAAGTAAACAGTTTTGAGAAAATTGTGCCTAGGTCCTATGGTAGTGACAGCTGTGAACATGCCATACAATTGATTCCGAAATGTGACGGGCCATGAAAGAGCTAGCTTGTTCCGAAGCAAACAAATTGAATCTATTTGAAGCTCAATTAGAAGATGCAGCAAAGTTGTGGGCCACTAATCGTGAGCAGCTGTGGAATGAGTACTCAGACGTTCGCGCAGTATTTTTACAAAAATATTTTAATACATTTCAACTTATTTACAGGGAGGTACTCTCACAGTGGCTAGACCCTATGACGGAATGTTAGCAAAATGTACAGCTCCAGGATAAATTTCTTGATTTTCCAGTTTCGGTGGAATGCTTTCTTATACACAAGGTTCACCATTTTCCAGCAAGGGTGCAAGATAGCATTATTGGTTCGCGAGCAACCAAAATTAGTAAGGTAGTAGGACTCCTGGAGGCTTTTGGTAGGAGAAACGAGTGGGAAGGCAGATTTAGGTACAGGAATGATGATCCCAAGCCATTACAGGATACCAATAATGTTAAGCAGGATATAACAACAGAGGAGAAGCAAGGTTTCCAAGATAATAGAAATAAACCTGGTGGAAATGGTTATCGTAGTTCGGGAAATGGAATGTACAACAGGCAAGTAAGAAATGGATATATTGAACAATGGGGAAACCATAGGAAGAACAGACATTCAGTGTCAGATCAGAAAGGTGGTGATAGTGCGGGACAAACAGTAGGTCCAGGTGCGAGTGCACAACAACCGCCTTCTGCCCCACCTTTAAACGAAGCGGAGGGGAGGGTTGCCACCCAGAGCCCACCCCTCAAACAATAAAAAGGGCATATTTCAAGGTCAGAATTATTACGAAAGTAATCGGAAAAGGTGAGTGATAGTGTAGAGGATAATGGATGTCCAATGATAGTAGGGAAAATCACAAGAGAAGGTTGAATGCAATTACCCATACTTGTTGATTTTGAAAGTGAGGTGTATGCAGTCAGCAGGAACCAAACTTGTGACCTTCCCAGTGACAGTCGCGTATGCTGCATCATAACTGTGTAGGTTTGGATTGGGGTCTACAAGTAAACTCAAACGACAAATTTCAAATAAAATGTACCGGCAAAGAAGACAAAAATCCAATCCATGCATTGGCCATCTTCAGCAGCAAACAGAATGTGTTACAGCATGTGTTGTGTACTTACAGCTGTGAGTACAGGTCCAGTGCCCCATGCTACTGGCCCATCTACCTATAGACTGTTCACGGTAAAGTGAGCACTTTTGAGGCCCTAGATACTTTTTCCCTTCAACAATTTTCCTATCCTTTAACTTCATTCCAAAATAAATATTGCCATTAAGTAATAAACACACTGCACTCAAAAGTTAACGTGTAAGGCTAAAATAAAATATATATTAATTGACTATTATTCCAAATGAGGGGCTTTCAAAAGTGCTCACTTTACCATGAATAGCCTATACCATATTTGCACATTATCTCTTGGCATTTCGGCAATACTTTCCGCTGCAAATGCTATGCCACTGAATATTTCTTTGCCCATACTTTCAGACGCCATTGAGATAAATGTATGCTTTTAGTTAACATATCATATGTGGTTCAATTTCTCTGTAGATACAGGTGTTACAAATAGGTCACTTAAACGGCAAATTATTCACCCTCGTTTGTACTATCATTTAGCAAAAACAACATTTAGTGATCTACAACCATTGCGGAAATTTTGGGGCTGTCCATGCTACGTGAGCCATCCTATATACAGTATAACATTCAAGATCGGCCCCCACCTTCCTATAAAACGAAATTCATTCAATGTTCTTTTTTTTACACATTCATAAACCCTTTGGTGCCTAGAATTAACCACTAGTCACAAGGTGCATGTGTCAGTTTAGATACTTAATGTGTTAAATAGAAATTCCGAGGTACTATACACAGTCGAGTTACTTTTTGTGTGTGGCAGACGACCTATTTGTGACAAGACATTTGCGACGCTCTCCCTGTTCTCGAAATGGAGCATATCAACAGCTGCAGGCTGGCAAGGCGGAACACACTGTAGATATAAAAAAAACATTAAGACGACGAGCGGCTGGTGGCGGGAACACTTGCGCACACAGGAATGCGAGGCGCTGCGACGATGTAAAGTGGTCGTTAATGCGAACAGAGAACACGCAATGTCTGCTGAAGAGTAGTAGATTTCACGCTGCGAGAACAGCGCGCGGTCTGCGACAAAAGGTTTTCTTCCCATTCGAAACCCGTGTACATGCATTAAAACCAACTGAAGGATGGCTACCGCCTAGTGAGGGGTTTTTACCACCAGAATCCACTCGGTCTGTTCTGTCTGGTCGGCGTTATCTGCGAACGTGTGAATCCTGTTTTAGTTAAGCTTTTCTTGCCATTAGATGGATGGAGGGCCTGGAAGTATAACTATCCTCAGCAAGGCTTCAGAAAAGTTGGAAGTAGCCATGAATGGACTATGTACAGTAATTTGGGGTAACTTTGTACCAGTAAGGATAACTTTGTACCCCGCATTTTTGTTTAAAATGAACGCTTTACAGCTCCCTACTTTCGATTTATACTTCACGGTTAACTACATTTATTATAAACAACAATACTAACGAATATCTGATCTTTCATTTGAAAGTACAAACTTTCCCTTTCCCTGATTGGTATGTTACCCCATGGACTAAGCCAAATCACTGCATGTATCGGGATGTGTCCACATCTCGAGTATATCGACACAAATCATTTTGCCACCATTCTTAAATTACGTTTAAAAAAGAAACGTAATGACATCCTGTATAAGTATTGACACAGACATGCGTGTGTGCGTAAATGATTGCAATACTAATGATTGCCTGAAAACACAATTCAATAACAAGTTTAATAAAAAAATTTCTGGCGGGAAGGGTGGCTATGTTAACGCAGCAATTACAATAAATGTGACTTATGCACATCAAACACTTTCTTTCAGCTACGCAGGACTAAACGGTGGGCGGGGTGTGCAGTTTTACTGGTGTAAGGTCTAAGTTCAGTATCATTGCAGTCCCATACAGATATTCCGCGCGTATCAAATTCTGTACGTCTTCTGTTAGAGCGAGGTGAACGTGTGATATTCGACTTTAATAGGGCTCCAAAATAACTCCCGCAATACAGTACGTAAAATGTCAAGAGATTTACACGCTAGTAGTAAAAGCGCGTTTCCCTTCCTCAACGAAACATATTGCGACTAGGCTTATGTTAAGTATTTTATTTTAAAACCTAGTTTCAAACACACTCCGAGTAGGTATGCGTCTAAACTGACTCGATGGCGACTGATCTCAGAAAAAACAATATAAATAAAAGTTGTCACGTACCACAGCTGGCATATACGCAAATAGTAAATTACACTTATTATAAATAAGCTTTTGTTACGTGTTGACGGATGTTTCGCCAGTTGTAGTACAGCTAGGCCTACAGACATTGTGGTTTTCAGGAGGGGCACAACTACAGTATATTAAGGACAAGAGTATTTTGCCTCCCTCCCCCAACCCATCATGGGAATCTGAACAAATAACTTATTTGTTAAAAACTGTAAAATTAAAAAATAAAATGGAAACCATTCTAAAAGAGAACAAATTATTTACAGGCGTACTTACTGGCCGAAAAGACAGGATGGAAGGATAGCAGTGAAATTACAGTTTGCCCCTTCCTAAGCACTTTGAAATTTCAATTTTGCTCCCCTGATTTGCAGTACGATTCTTCATATTTTAAAGGATTTTATGAACTGTAAAAATTATTCGGGTGGAGATTACACACTTGCCCGCTTTCTAGATTCAGCTTTCTAGATTCAACGTTCATCCCGTGACAAGACCATCATGCTCAAAGCTAGCGTTGCGATTAGACGTCTTGCCGAGCCGATTACGTCACTGACCGCGGTTAACACGCGATAAGCAGTCGTATCGTGGGTGACAGATCCGTGTACTCTTTAAGACTCTGCATGCGTCAGACTCTAGGTTTTTTCTATCTTACGTGTTCCATAGTGATTCACTGTAGTGTGATAAACCTAAAATCAAAATTGTTTTTTCGCAGTACGGGGGAATAAACTTGCAATTAACCCACACCTGGAAATAACTTTGAACATTTGTCACAACTTTCACATTTACAGAAAATACCAATGTTGAGTTGCCAAGTACTATTCTTTTGTTTTTCGCGCTGGAAAATGTAATACTTTATTTAAAAAAAGTGCTACATTATGATAATTTCAAACGTGACAGCTATTTCAGGTACTTTGTCGTTCTCCAATGCACCAGAAGAATAAAACTTTTATTGGCATTTTTCTTATATTAAAAGTGGCACGAGACTTCTCTTGCATCTTTCTGGAATCTTTACGAACGCGCACATGCCTTGCCCGAAATGATTTCATGACTAACCATTTCAGTATACTTCAACTCAAATCCATTTTCGTGATCGATTATTCTAACTGCTATGCTTTGTTTGTGTGTGTTTCGCCAATCAGAGGCCACAATACCCGATTAACATACGGTACCCATATACTGTAATTCAAACTGGCCTAGTCAAGCAAGAAAATGTCTTCGTTCAAAGACTCGCGTCCAATAACAACGGAAAGCTGCACGTGAGCACATAAGTTATTGAAATCTCTCGAATACATATCAATATAGGCCATTCACGGTAAAGTGAGAACTTTTGAAAGCTCTCTCATTTGGAATAATAGTCAATAAATATATTTTATTTTAACCTCAGATATTAACTTCCGAGTGCAGTGGAACATGCATGCTTATATGGCAATATTTATTTCAAATGGTGGTTAAAGTATAAAAAAATAGCTGAATGGGAAAAGTAACCAACGCCTCACATGTGTTTCACTTTACCGTGAACAGTCTATAGTGATTTACTCTAAGAAAAAAATATTACTCACAGATTTCATTGGTTTCACTTTCAATCATATGATTACATTTTTTTTTTTTTTTTTTTTTTAAACTGATAATTACCCCATTCTACGGTACAAAATATCTATAGTCGGACGAAAATCAATTTTGACACAGTCAACAGGTTTTAAACCACCACCCGCGTTTTTTTTTTTTTTTTTTTTTTTTTGGTAGAATTAATTACGTAGGCTAGACGACCTCGCATGCAAACTTAGTGTTCTGCAATTCATGCACAAACTTTCCCGGACTGCCAACGATTGAGAGATCGTCACAACGAAACTTACCCCGACGCCATCTTGAGTTCCACTGATCGTCAGGTGGTGGCACGCGCTACTTCCTTCCAGGACCAAGTTTTCATGCGCCCCTTCAAATGGTCAGTTGACACATGTGTACACAGATGTTTATTTACAAAGAGTACTGAACACTTAGTATCAAAATATTAATAGGAATCGAGTTAAGCGCACAGTTTCCACAAAATTCTTGTTGCAGCATTTCTCCTTGCAAAAGAGTACAGTAGTTTATAGTGCCGGCGGATATTCAGTACCAACAATATTAATACAAACGCCCCTGTAAACTTACTTTTGCAGAAGATAGTGGAAATTAATTAATAGGAAGTTTCCCGCAGCTCTCTCAACACTATATCAAATCCACTTTGTTGTGTTTTGACCGCAACTTCTTGATCCAAACTTCACTATATTATTTATTCTCGTGTTTCTCGTTACATACAGTTATAAAACACACGACTAGCGTAGAAGGGCCAATTTGCATAAAAAATAGAGGATGGAGTGATTTGGGCGGCTCTTAACATCGAGGTCTTGAGAGCCGATGAAGTGAGGTGAGTATGAATGAATGGCCAGAATGAAAAGAATGAAGGGGGGTGGGGAGATCCTCGAGAAGACCCGCCGACCAACTGCATCGTCCGGCACGATTCCCACATGCGAAAATCTGGGAGCGACCCCACCGGGAATCGTGCCCGGTTCATCTTGGTGGGATGCGAGTAGTCTAACCACTAAACCACCGCGGCCCCTAAAAAAAGGCGCATGTTCTATCCGTTATAAAGTGCATGGTCGATATCCTGCACGAGTTTTGAATGTTTCATCCTTTACGTAAAAAGCTGCTTTAGTAATAGGCCTAGCAGGTACAAACAAATCCCTGCGATAACCGACGTCCCGCACATCGCTCCAACATGGCGGCGCGGCGCCTCCAGGTCTATGTGTTTTGAGACCAGCTGCCTTTCCGCTGAATGGTGGTGTCCGGCCAAGATGTGCAAACTGGCAAATTCGTGAGAATGGCGACAGACCCGGGAAAGGAGCTGAGGCTATGTTCCAAATTACAATTCAGAAATTCAGCCGTTAGTAATTTAGTATCGTTCAATTGAAACACTCGATAATGGTTGTTCACAGTAAAACAAGTACTTTTGAAATCAAATATTGAAATAATAATAATGTTTATAACTTTTAAGGGTACTACACTGGCATGCAGGCTGCCAGGTAAGAGCCCGCATCACCCACCATATTGTATATTTTATTTATTTCTTCCTAATCCAAATTAAGAACACTTTATTGAAAAATTCGACGATCGAAGCTTAACTAATTACAGTAACCATAATTACGGTCATATAGATGAACTACTAACGCATATTCATGAAATGATTAACTTAATACAAAATGTTTTACATTACTTCATTCTCGCCATTTAATAACAACCAGGGAACACGTATTAACAATCAGGTACAAAAAATTTCCCAGAACTATGAAATGTAATACTTCTATAACTAAACATTTCCTGTAATAACACTGTCTCTTCTGTCATGACACTAAAACAAATCATTTTTGTTTATGGGTTAAGTTGGCAGCGAATTAAATAAATAATTCTAAGATTCGAAGTTGTATTGGGAGTGTAATATGAACATTTATGGCTACTAATGTCGGTGACTGCTGTTTTATGTACATTAAATAATGAATTTGCATATTATTGGCACATTTTATTTCCTAAAAATTTTACGGTTTCCACTTGGCTGACACATTAACAAAGTGATCAAACAGATGGAACATTAGTAGAAGGCGCGTGCCACAACGAGAATGACCTTGATCCCGTGACCTTTAGACGTTGACTTGCCCCAGTGGCCTACTTTTGAATGCACATTTGACCTACTGGCCTACTTTTGAATGCACTTGTCACCTACTTTTGAAAATTTGGCCTACTTACGAATAAACTGGTGACCTAAATTTCTATTTTTAGCACAGGTTGACCTAGATTTCGCGATGCACTTCCAGTTTCACATGCATTTTTGCACATGCACTTCTGGTGAACTTACTTCCGGTTCGATTCCCAGTGAGCGCAATTCTGGGAATCCCGGGATCGATTCCCGGACGAGGGTAATTTTGCAAATTCTAATATTTAATTATGGACTTTGGAAATTTTGACTTCCGATTCCCAGGCAGAGCACTTAATGTAATTTTGGAATTATAATATTTTCTTTGAATTTGGTTTTGGACTATCAGGCAGGGCATTTAATCTATTTTTGGTTTTGAGCTAGTTTCCGGGACAGGATACATATTATTTTTTGAAATTTCGGGTTCGATTCCCGGACTGGTCATTTCCGGGAAATACATTGAATTGTGCAATCCCCAGTGAGAAAAGAAGGGGAGGGGGAATGCACGTACAGCTACTGTTTCCTCGAAGTTAACTGCTCGGTGTTTCCGGCTCGACTGACGTAATGCACTCAATTCTGTCGACTGTTGCAGGTCGGCTGATGATGTGTGAATGCATTTGCATTGAATATGACGTAATCAGGTAATGGTGTAATCAGGTAATGACGTAACAGTGTAATGAATGTATGCTATTGCGTACCCGTGTAATTAGCAATAAGTACAAGCATAACTACAATTATGCAAGTATGCAAATGCGTAACCACGTATCACATTACACATTTACCAAAGTCATACGTCCCTCACCAAGACAGCCAGATCTCAACTGATATATAACAGAATATTACAAATTGAATAAAATATATTTAGTCAGAAACTGTATATATTATTATTATTATTATTATTATTATTATTATTATTATTATTATTATTATTACTAGTTGTCACTCGTGGCTCCACCCACGTGCAAAATTCAAACATTAATTATAATGACCAAGTGCTCTATCTGAATTCTTCTTTATTACTCTAATATTCTCGATTAGCACATAGAGAATTTTCCATCCCGAAAAAACAAACATTTCCATAAGGAATATAAAAAACAGACAACCAACCAGCACCTACACAAATGGTTTTTATATTTTCCTTAAAAAACTGTTCGTTTTTCCAGGATGAAAAGTACCTTAAGTACTAATGCAGAATATAATCTACCCCTGTACCAAATCTCACCGAAATCCGTTGAGCCATTACGGCGTAATTGAGTAACAAACAAACATACAAACTTTAGCATTAATAATATTACTAGCAGCATGGCATCGCTTCGCTCAGGTTTTATGGAGTTGTTAAAATACATCCATATATATTTGTGACTACCCGCGATTACTTGCGACCAACCGTTACTACTTGCAACTACCTGCGACTACCCGTGATTACTTGCGACTAACCGTGACTACCTGCGACTATTTGCGAAATTATAATATTAAGAAAATATTAAGATCCACTGAGTCACTGCGACCCCACTTGATATATATTTATGTACCGTCCTAAGCTACTGCGTCCCCACTTGAGAGTGCTCTAACCACTGGGACACTGCGGCCAAACATGGCATTACTCTACCCACTAGGCCTCTGTGGCCCCACTTAGGATTGCTCTAGCCACTAAGCTACTGCGTCCACACTTGGGATCGCTCTAGCCACTGAGCCACTGCGGCCCCACTTGGGATCGCTTTAGCCACTGAGCCACTGCGGGCCCACTTGAGATCACTCTAATTCACTGAGCCACTGCGGCCAAATTTGGGATCGCTCTAGCCACTGGGCCTCTGTGGCCCCACTTGATATATTTCTATCCACTGAGCCACTGCAGCCCCACTTGAGAGTGCTCTAGCCACTGAGCCACTGCGTCCCACTTGCGATCGCTCTAACCACTTGGCCCCAAGCTCGGCAGGTTCTTCGAATTAGGAGTGTTTTAGATTTTAATTTAAAATTTGCTTGGAAATGGTGTGTGGGACCTGGTCGTATACGAGCGGAGTTAAATGGGGTGGGTTTTGGATATGCCTGTGTGGGCGAAGGAGGAGCACTGCCGTTCGTCCGCGAGAATTAGCAGGGAGAATATCTCTGGCTTTCTCCTTCACCAATAGTGCGTGTGAGTGTGTGGCGTCGGCGGAGCGTAAATGTCGGCATCCAGGTGCGCAGACTTGGAGAATATCCACACCCTTCGTCGATTTGAGTGGTGCTAAGAGAATGGAGGTGCAGGATAGGCCACCACCGAAAGGCGAGTGGTTGGGAGAGTATCCCTCGGTTCTGGACTCGAGTGGTGGAGGGGGGAGGGGGGGAGGGGGGGAGGGGGAGAGAGTGTGTGTGTGTGTTCGTGCGTGCGTGTTGGGGTGGGATGATGAGGTGTGGCCAAGGATCAAACATGGCGGCCAGCTTATTTTGTTTACGTGGGTAAATAAAGAAAAAATAATAATGATAAGACTTCCCCATACCAGAGACCATTACCTTAGCATTTTGTGGTGTTTAGAGAGTTGTAATGCTTAATAATACAAAAAAAATGTGAAATTCAGTCAGAAAGAGGATACTACTGGGATATTACTGTGATTTTACTGGAAAATAACCAGGTTTAGTGTATGACATGTTAAGTGCGTTTTAAAGGGGGTTTGCCTGGGGATAGTGGTATTAGTATTGTGTGAGGATTTTGTAAACCTAATTAAAAATGTGGTTTAAGGTACGTTTAACCATGTTATGGCTGTGTTCATTGTAAGCGCTTGGTGCACATTGGTTTTTCATTGTAAGTGTTTTGGTGCATATTGGCAATTAATTGAAAGTAGGGCATGGGAGTGATATTAATTTTGCCAATAATTGTTAATTGTTTTCAAAGGTGTAAAATAAACTTTTATAGTGAGTTGGAAAGAAGGCTGTGAAAGAAAACTATATTCATGATTTTTGAAGACTAAATTATTTGTGAAAATACATTGTACGAATATTTTGGAAAGCCAATGGTTTTGGCGGTGTTCTGAATGCTGGTAATGATTGCGAACCTCTTCCCCAAACTACACCCAAATTTTGAGCCTGGCACAAGCTGCAAATCTAACAACAATTTTCTCAACCTTTTCTGATTATGTGTTTTGAGATAATTAATAAGACCTCATCCTTCTTTTCCTGAGTATAATCTAGGCAGAAAGGGAGAGTTGGGGTAGTGGTTGGGTCACCAATGTTGAGGCATTGGGGGGCTCAGCAGAAAGGAAAGAAATAATTTAAGTTATCACAAATAATTACCTAACATTTTTTTCGAAGTTAAGATATGGAAGTACTTTGCAACCATCTTTACCAACTTTACTGGGCGAATGTCGCTCAGTGCGCCCTTTAAAATATATGCATGCAGGGGAAGTGACTGTTTTCTTAGGTTCATTTTTAAAATGCTCACTTTACCGTGAACAGCCCTTACTTACATAACTCAAACATATTCTCCATTAAACAAAAATATTTATGCTTTACTCTAGTTTTATAGATAATGTCCTGCAGTGAACACTCAAGGTAGCTCTATTCGCATAAACAGCATTGCAGTTATCATATGCGTAAGTCTTGTAGCTGATGACAATTGACAGTTAATATCTTCATGTTGTCTGGTGTTAGACTACTCGCGAATGTCTTACTGAAATACTTGCATTCGCTTCTCGATGATCGACAAACAGTATCTTTACACTTCTTATGTCTGTATAGGATATCACTACGAGTAAACACAGCATCGTACTTTATCACAGTGAAATGCCTGGTATGCTGGACTGAACAATAATGACTATGTTCATGTCGACGTGCATGACAACTTGTAGTAAAAGTATTTCCACAATAACAACATTAATTCTGTAATGCCTCTAGAGATTCTTCAGAGACCCTTGCTGATGGTGTCACACATACATTATTCAACCGTTGTCGTCTTCATATTGCAAAAGCTTACACTATCACTAGATCATTCCACTCGTGACGATATACTTTTCATCACAACCGTCGAAGAAGTGAAAACATCCATACAGGACGCACGCTTATACACTGTTTTCACAACAGAACATTTGGTTTATGTGTCACTCGAACTCAGTCAGAGAAAGAATCCTACTCGAACGATATACGAACTGCGAATAACACCATCTCAACAAGCTCAATATGTCATAAAAAATTATATTACACCATTAATACATTGTTTCGAAGTCATTATGAGTAATTTGAGAGCCCTTACGAGTAATTTGAGAGCCCTTGCGAGTCATTTGGGAGTCCTCATGAGTCATTTTGAGTAGTTTGAAGTAATTATGAGTAATTTTGAAGTAATTAAAAATCACTATTTTATAGCAAAAAAATTATAACACCTTAGAGGGTGAATACAGACACCCGTTTTCAGCTTCGTCGAAGACTAAACTAACATGTTATGACATGCATCGGAGGACAAAATGACGTAGGGGAATACATTTAGGTTCCAAACAGTTTCGTGTTTTCACTTTACTGGGCCATGAATAAAGTAATTATGCCCATGTCAATGTAAATTTCAAGTAAGGAGGAATGTTACCAACTAGGAGAAAAGTAGATCTTAAGCAGGACTTTTAAAAGTGCTCGGTTAACAGTGTGAGAACACAAAGAACATGTTTATGTTTGTTTACATTTCACTTTGACACTTGACACTTACAATGGTAGATACTACGATTATATTGCAATGTTTATACCCGTCAGTATAATGTCTCTGATTTTTTTTACATTTAAAATGATGGTAGAAAATGTTTCTTCATTTTATTGTGAACTGTCTAATTTTCTGAAATTTAAATTAATTGAACATGTTAATGTCACGGATTTGTATTATTACTGTTGTTTTGGTCTATGTAAATTCTCCTTGTCAGACTATAGATTTGCATAATGGTAATTTATGTTCTTAAGAGGTATTTAATGTTGACCGTTTGTAGATAGGAGTCTCTTATCAGGAAATTATTTTTCCTTTGATTTTGTTAAGCAGAAGGAGGGCTATCTTAAACAAGCCCGGGGACACTCTTCAGATATGACAGCAGTCAGATCATTAAATTTTATCTACTTTTGAATTTAATAAATTTTTATTTGGAGCGTCCATTGTAAAGGCAGGGTGATGGAAGAGAGCCATCGCAAGTTCAGTAAATGTGAGCCGGCTTTAGAAGCAGCCTAAAAGCGCAAGATTATTTTTATAGGCTGTTCACGGTAAAATTAGTACTTTTGAAAGCCCTGCTTACGATCTACTTGTATGCGCGTTGTGTCTTCTTCTACCTTATGTAAAATCAACCTTGCCACGGGCCTCAGCACTTTATTAGTGAGTCGGTCAAGGAAACTAAAATTATTAGGAAAGGAAATATTTTAGAAATCTGCAAATATTTACACTTCTGTGCATTAATAAAGCATTACGGGAAAGAAATAATTTAATTTATCACAAATGGTTACCTAACACTTTTTATTTGACGTTAAGATATGGAACTACTTTGAATCCTTCGTTGCCAACTTTACTGGGCGCATGTCACTAAGTGCGCCCGTTAAAATATATTCAGGCAGGGGCAGTAACTTTTTCCTAAGGTTGATTTCAAAAGTCGTGAACAGCTTTAAGTATACTTCAATAAAGAAGAGGATGCCCGAGGGATGTCGACATTACCATGTTCAAAAATTTTCGACAGTAAAACTGTATGCTTGAATGAGGATCGGAACGTAGAAAACTTTAAATTTTCTATTATATTTGACCCAGAGGTCCTGTGATAAAGTCTGCTATTATCAAAGCTAGCCGAAAGAAAAATGAAAGCTTTACTAAATTCATTCGTTCAAATCGAAAGGAATTAACTAATAAAATTTCCATCAAGGATTAACTGTTTAATCAGAACTCTTAAATTTATTTCACTAAAACTGGTTTAGTGGAATGTCGGCCTGATATTATATATATATATAATATAAGTATTTTTGTTATTACTAAGAGAAAATTTTATAATACGAGTCACGTCGTAAGCAGTATAAAAGCTATTTAGAAATCAATGATTGAAGATGGTTATAGATTTTAACAAGGGATTAATGTTGATGCATCTTGGTTTCATTTCGTTCTTAGCACGATGATAAATGTCTTATGTTGAAACAGGGTATAGGCTATTCACGGCAAAGTGAGCACTCTTTAAGACCCTCCCAACAGGCATTAACCACTGATGTATATACCTTATTGCAGCCCTAGGTGTTAAATTCTGAGAGTAGTGAAATGTATACATTGTTTGTATGGACCACATAGAAAGGTTCATATTAAAAAGCAGCAGGTAGATAGAAATTGGGCGAAAGGGAAAATTTAGAAGGGCCCTAAAACGTGCTCATTTTGCCGTGAACAGCCTATACACGTGTGTGCTCTATGTAAATGTTGAATTTCCATACTCTTTTAAAGGGTATATGTCTTGTCCCATATAACCATGTTCTGCCACAGCCTATACCTACATTAGCACTACAAAGAAGGTAATATTTTTATTTATTATTTACCAATTGCACTGAATTCAGGTTTTTTTGTGCAATTAAAGACTTTCGCAAAAGAGCTTAAAATTGTTCTTCGTAGTGACTACTAGCTAATTAGTAATTTCATCTCATGTAATTCTGAGTTTCACGACGCCAACACAGAGGAAGCAAATGACCCCTTATAAATTAGGCTTTTCTTTCCAACAAGTACTTATTTTCAAAACAAATAAAATATATAAAACACAAAAATTTCACACACTAATAAAAGAAAATCATTACATACTTTACTACTCAAAAAACAGTGAACAGCCTATAGTCCAATAACCACTGTAGGAAAAATACTCCAGTTTGGTTTCCTTTAAGTACGAATTTAGGAACTACCGCAGGAGGGTTCACAAGTACGTTCCGCCAGACAGTACGAAATACCGGATAATCCTCTAAGATGGCATCATGTCATGCATTCTGAAACAATGTAGCTAAAATAGAATTTCGTGTTTGAAAATTTGCCTCGCAAAATGTTTTAAAGTGTAAATACCCCATGTTTACGTTGCAGTTAGTTCGTGTTTTCGAAATATTAACTATTTTCGTGGTGTTTGAGACGGATCAGACTGCAAGCAGACGATAACGCGGTAAGAGTACGTTGGGGGGAATTTTCTTGGCATGACAGACCAGCGAAGTTTATCTTGATGGCAATATGTTCTCAGTGACTGATCACGCCACAAAATCAGTTGGAGTGGGGGAATGAGTCACCACATCGCACACGTTCGCCGCCCGTCGATAACTGGAAAGTCGATTTCCTCTTCGCTGACGCACCGGCAGTAGCGCACGACGAAACTACAGTATTCCTGTTTTCTCATGTGGTTTACACATCTCCCAAGCACGAGATAATTGGATAGAGACACACACGTATAATTAGTTTTATTTGTTGGTTTCATCTTAGGTATAGGCAGTCCATGGTAAACTTATATATTTTAAAAGCCCTCATCAAGATCTACTTGTGTGCACGTTGTGTGTTCTTCCACTACATGTAAAGTTAACACTCTGTCATTGGCCTGATCACTTTGTTCAGATGTCAGTCAAGTAAAACTTTAAAACTACTAGTAAAAGTAAATAATTTACAAATTTGTTGGTTATTTCACCTATATGCATTAAAGTTGAAAGTAAAATAAATTCTTCCTGTATGCACTAACATTTACCTGGCACTTTTGGTTAGACGTTAATACATATACGTAACTACTTTACCTCACTCTTTGTCAATATGTACACACATTTAGGTAAAGACTAATTTCTAAAACGCTAATTTAAACGTGAACAACCTATAGTAGAGGAAGCTGTGCTTCAATGTCCTTGACGGAAACATCTCAGATATGCCTATGCTGACCTTAACCACATTGCAGGATAAATTAATGTTTTGGCTCCTGGGTGGTTTGAAAGGACCGCCATTACCAGAACACGGCCAACACTGGCCACGCCTGTGTAACATGCATATTGGTCTATGGTGATGCATAATTGACTACCATTAGGGCTCCTCGTCATTAGAGCTGTTTCATATTTAAAAAATATCTTCTACCTCTACGCAAGTTTGCAAAATAGCGATCAATCGGTTTCCCGGTGCCACTGATGCAATCGGCGAGGCGACGCGACGGATATAACGGACAACTTCTAAGAATGTTATCGGTGTCGCAGATATAACATCTGAGAAACGATCAAGCTAGTAATACAACTGTTACACAAAATACTGGTTTACACCATGCGATGCCAGTATCACAAAGCTTAAATAATACCTATACGCTTAGAATATCCATAACTTAATAACAATATTTTTAATTATATTATATCGATGTTATAACGATGGATCAAAATATCTACCAAGTTGTTGGGCTTACGCATCATAAAAAAACATTCATTATATCGAATATCCTTAGCAATAAGCTTTTCTTCCGGCGGTCCATGTGCTGCGTGCTAATGTCGCCAAGGCATCTTGAAATCTGGGTTCGAATTCCTCATAACCCACGAATGTGTGCTAGGTTTAAGTTTAGTAATATCATATAAGCCGTCCGTCGATTACCCTACCGGCATAAACGAGGAACTTCAACAGGCAGTAAAACTATTTTTTTTTTTTTTACTTTCTTTAGCCGGCAAACATAATGGCGCCAATATAGATGTTATTATACCTTAATTATTTTCTTATAATTATCCACTACGATTTGTAATTCCATTTATGCACACGGGATAGTGCTGACTCGAAGGTTTTTATAAGTAAATACAGTTGTTTTTCCCTGCGAGAATAAACAATGTGCAGGTAAACCATCTTCAGTACGGGCGACCCCCAACTTACTTAACCAATTACAGCAGTCGATTATCACACGCTACCGCATGAGCAACTAACCACGACCGGTCTAAGATGACCTAATTTCAAGAATAGCAAATACTTAGTCGCAATACATGCCGCTAAGGAAAGTAAAACATGTATTCACGCACTATTTCGTAGAGGGAGTTCGGATGCTTTCAATGTATTTTTCCGTGTTTCTGTGTCTGAACTCAGTGGCTGATATAGGCTTCAACTTATTTGTTTTTACTGAAACAAAGTGATGGTAAAGCTAATTTCGTAACTGTTAAACCAGTAAACGCAATACAACTAATATAACACAGCGCCACAGAAAATGAATTAACACAATTTTAAAAACTTTTTCTTGGAGGCATCGCTGTCTTAGCCTAAGTACGTAAACCATAAAATCGGCAAACTTTGAACGTGATGTCTTACAACTCAGCCCCTTATGTTCAGAAAGTGAGTGTCACGAAATGTTGCTCTCGGGTCCCTGGCAATTACTCGTTGAGAATGTGAAGTACGTTACATGTAAATGTACGATAGTATAGGTCGGTCCTTTGGCTTCATGCTTCACACACAAACTTATCGTTCTGACGTCATCAGGCAGCGGTGGGAGCCGCGCTGTAAACCTCTGATTTCGAGCGGTTTAGTATGCTTAAGAGAGATGTAGCGATCGAACGGCTTATCCGACAGGAGAAATATATGGTGTCAGTTCGTGAGTAAAAAAATGAGAGTAACTAAAAACAAAACCAAGAAACATAAATAATAAACACACACACAGTGATTAACTAACCAATAATCACGTTCTTTGCAGGTTACAAACCAAGCAATAGTTTAAAAGTACCAGTTAGGCGAAAATGACACTAATAATATTAATAAAAGAATAGTGCTCGACAAGAGTAATCTAATGCCGAAAGGAAGACTCGGGTACCTCAAACCATTTAGGAGTTATTTTAAGAAGACTTTGACAATTCTACGCAGCAGCAAAATAGTGATTGCGTCGTCGTATGCCACATCACGCGACGAGACAGACTAAACAACAACGGAACAATCAACGCAAACGCATAAAGCACCACCCATAGACTTTGTCACGTAAAAATACTTACGGCCGTGTAGTCGACAAAGTCCACCCCATTTTTGGAATAAGTACACTCATTGCCAAAAAAATAGGCACTAAAAAGAACTATTGTATTTAAACGAAATTTAAATATATGTAACTGTACATACAAAGGAAAGGGTGAATATAATACAGTTCCAGTAGCAGCATATCTTGGAACACAAACATATTGCCTTGTCTGACCGCCTCACGCCAGAATACATGTTTCGATACTTCTTGCAGAGGATCGGATACATTACAGATTGTCGGCATATTTGCTCATAGCTGTTGTGAATGTTGATCCATATAAAGAACACTTCGACTGGAGGAGGCTAGCCTTCCATTTAGTCCCTCAAATGTTCGACGAGCGACAAATCAGGTAACCATGCAGGCCACAGCGAGATGAAGCATGGCGTAAAACACCTCTGGGAAACCCGAATTACATATGTGCAAGAGAGAACTGACTCCTAAGTACTCAGCAACGAAATGGTAGCACGTGTACCAGCATAATGTCTTCAAGGTACAATTAATCGTTCAATGGCCCTCTTTTCTTTACCAGTAACGAAAACTACAATTGTATGCAATGGAACACCAGGTCGTGAAGCCAGCAGTGAGGAATGTACGCTGCTATAAAATGAAGCAAGAACTGTAGTGCATGATGCGGTCCGTTAAATTATGGACTGTGGTTATCTATGCTTTGAATAAAACATGATTCGCCGCTAAAGACTACGCTGCCAGTCCGTAGCATTTCACATTGATCTATGTTGATAATACTGCAAATGAAAGCGACGATGTGAAGAGTTAAATGGCAGAAACCATAAAAGTCGTCGGGAAATCGCATACTTGCCTGAGCTAGGCTATGAAAATGTTTCTGGAAGACAGATGGTGCTGTAATGAAGCTGCCACATGTCGTCGGATGGTAGACGAGTAAGCCGCTGGGTCTTTTGACGACTAATAAATTGTCTTCCAGCTTGGTGGTCTGTCGGGCTTGTCCAGAACTGGTCCACTGTGCATTGGTACCATCACCTGTCCTTTGCCTCCAACACAATCTGACTAAATTCTCAAGAACCCAAATGACTGACAATTCGGCGCACCATCCACCATGCATCTCGCCGCCCTATTATACGGCTTTTCTCAAATTTCGTCCCTCATGCTCCTGTTCCCAACTTCTCGACCTACATACATACGTGCGTACATACATGCATACCTTTCAATCACGACTAACAAGCACCGCACCTGAGTCATGTGCTGTGATGGGAACTATAAACCACATTAAGAACGACGTCAGGGCCCTCGAACGATGTACATACATATGTGCATGCATCATCGCACGAAGCAGAAACCTTCGTGTATAATGTATCTCTGTGTATTTACAATCTTTCAGTTACCAAATAGTGTGTACATGGTGAGAAAAATGTTATGGCAGTATTATTTAATTTGCAGTATACTCTCAAAACATGGGCTCCATTCAGTACTCATTTTCGAGTACCCTACAATTTCAAAATAATGCTTTTGTTGGATCTACAGATGTGACAAGTCGCAAGTGTTCCCATATCTGCGGCACTATCCTTTCCCCTAAAGAATCGACCAAAAAAACTTCTACGTATCACAGCATTGGCAATAAACATCCCTTCGATCAAGGTATCGGCTATCAAGATCTCGCTGTGAAGAGCGGGCCAAATCTCTTCACTCACTCACTCGACCAAGGTAATCCGAATTCATAGCGGGCAATATACAGTTAATTCGCAAACCACGAAATCTGCGGCACTGACATTACTTTCTGTTATAATCAGGTTTACGAATAACGTTAAATGTTTTTTAGATCAATCACAGCGGAACGAATAGGAAATGATTCTCGGAAATTATATTATATCTCCTATACTAAAAATACCGTCCACTTAACTACTGTCTGCGCCAAACGTGGTGGCACTTGTTAGAACAGGCAAGAACGGATTTGCCGGACCGAGGGGAAACAATGGCGTGCTCGCCCCGGCTGTGCTAGTATCCGACTGAACGTTACCATCACACGCAGTTCAGCTACAGGTCGCTAACGAAGATACCGGTGAAGGCTCAGGAGGACGTCAGTGTTATGATAGAAGTAAAACGTGCGTGCGACTGAATGTTGTGACCGCGAGGCACATACAGACCGGCGAATCAACTGAAAGAGAGTCAACTATGCTGACATCAGCCGGAGATCTGTCTTAAGGGCGGGGGAAGGGTGCCCAAACGAACAACAAACTTCTCCTGAGGGGAAGGGGATGAGAGGCATACAAAATATAGTGCTAATAATAACATACGTAAAATATTTTCATTTTTAAAGTACATAGTAGATGTTATGACTACGTTACGTCTACTAGACATAACACAATCTGGAAGCCAGGATCTAGAAGCGCGGAAGTGATACGTGCGACTCAGATAAAATACTAATCATGTTTTATACATTATTATATGAGCATCACTCGTATCATTTCGTCTATGTGCAAGACACTTAACTGCCATGCAATGTTTCCGTCGGCACTTGCCTCTACGAATTTCACCACTGAATGCATCGTTTTATGATGTAATAATAGTTGGTAATGTGTGCTGCACGTACCTAACTACTTCATACATACTGTACAGCAGATTTCTTACCTTGAAATGACTGTAAATACGTCCATTTTAGCAGTTTTTTATTATTCAAAATGAAAACATTATAAAAATGAATAGCATAAGGAAACTTGTTTCCTAACGTGGAATGTTTCTTAAATGCCGTTCGTAAGCACAAAGACAGTAGTTAGAAATAGTATGTTAACCGATGCTTAAAATCGCCAGAATTTCCCTCAAAACCAGCAAAATTTCCCGCAAAAAATGTGTTTTGCACAAGCAGCTGGCACTTGCACAATGCGGCGGGAACCGACGGAAACGAGGAAATCATTTACAAGCACTTCACACACTGTCATTCCATGCCAGCACCCGCCACCTTGTCTGAAAAATCATTTTAGAGTTCATTACCCCGTCATGAAACTTCCTGCAATACCTTGTTACAAGCATAATATTCTACGACTTGTCAAGTACAGCAATACAAATCACGCACACATATATGCTAATTTTATATATACTAATCGCATTTATGCTAATCACGCACATGTCAATCACACCACCATCTTGCCTTCGCCTCCGCCATCTTTGATTCACGCCCACACCTGCTCTATCCCTTGATTTTCTTATATTCCTTCTAGCCTCCTTTTTTCTCCCTTGCGTTCTATCATTCCTTCTTGTCTCCCGCCCCTATCCTCTCTATCTTTTTCTCTCTTGCCTTTCATGAACTCTATCTTAGATTCCCGCATCTGTCACCAGTCGTCTGCTGTAGGCGGCCATTTTTAGTTCTCGCACCTTCCGCCAGTGTGTGCTAAGTTATACCGTTCGAATCTAGGGGTGCTGGTATCATCAATGCGCCCATTTTATGTGTTGGAATCACGTTGCTGCAGGGACGCGCTGGCATAGGGGAGTTTAGTTCTATCAATGGTCGCTAGGTGGACTGAAATTGTTTTTAGTTGGTTGTTACGGAACTCAAAAAATGTCAGAGGCATGCGGAATTCCTGGCACCTCTTAGGTTGGCTGTCGAGCGTCTCGATCACAATATTATGGCTACATCTAGGAAAGGAGGATGTTTAATGTCGAATACAAAAAGAAAAAACTGCAGGCACCGCACCGACACACACAGGTGTATATGTGTAAAAGTTATACATATAAAAATTAATAGCACATGCACTATGCCTATTCTGGTTTGCATGAGCACAGTAAACTAATTTAAAAAAACTATATTCGCATATAACATGCAGCTATACATACATACACAACTGCTCTGCGATGCACATAGGGGGCGATCACACACGCGTACTTCTGTATCTCCAACTTGTCCGCACGGCACGGAGCGAAGCTGGCCCACGCATGCAAGTCTAGTCACAACGCGTGTGCGTCAAGTACACCTAAGGCCCACTTGTAAACATAGTTCGCTGTAATTTCCAAACTGTAAAAGATGCAACCACCAAATTCATTACATAGGCATCACCCCCCGACGACGAAAAGGATCGAAGGGTCAAGAATACCCTAAACACACTTATAAGCATAGTTGGCTACCATTTCCCACCCATTAAAGCTATAGCCACCAAATTCATATCATAGGTATAATCTCGGATGGCAAACAGGGTGGAAGGATCAAGTATACTTTAAGCCCTCTTATAAGCATACTTGCCCTAAATTCCCCACCCACTGAAGCTATGGCAACAAATTCATATCACAGGCATTGCTCCTGACATCAAACAGTACAGCGAGGTCAATTATACCTTAAGCATTCCTATAACCATGTAGGTCTGCCAATTCCTATCTGCTAAAGCAACAGTTGTCACATTCATATCGCAGGCATCACTTCAGACTACAATAAATGACATAAGGACAAGCAGGCCTTAAGCCCTGTTATAAGCATCGTTGGGCAGCATTTCTGAACCTTTCAAGTTCGGGAACATATAACAACCATAAACACATTTAAAGAAAATAAAGGTATACATAAAAGTGCGTCGCAAAGTTATAGATTCATGTAGGAGTGTTGGGTCTGAAATAGCACACATATAAGCATTGGTCTGCATGCACTCGACAATCGCACATCACCACCCTTGCAATTTGCTGCCGCAGGCTTCTACCAACTCGGAGCATATAAGTGACAAGCTAGCCTTCCTTCGCCCACCGATATTCAGGTTGTATATATAAGTGCGAAAATATATACATGAATAAACGTTAACACGGGTAACATACAAAAAAAAAACACTATTTTCAAAAAAAAAAAAAAATCAAAGTATATACAAATGTGCAGCGAGCATGATGTACCTAGTCGTGAATAACAGTAATATACATACATGTTAATACAAACAAACACCGTCAGTACAACACAAGAACTGGCAACCCGAGTCATCATTAGCATTGGTAGCCTTAGAGACCATTCTCTACAGACTGTAATGGTGATATTAACGGTACCAATGCACCAAGAACTTTGGTAAAATACTGGAATGCACGAGGACATGAAAAGAGCATATGTTCACAAGAACGAACCTCAAAAAAATCAACAATGTGCAAAGTGCGATACACATTACACGACTTGTAAAGATGATGTTCCTTTGATTGCTACAAAAGAACATACAAATAAACCGTCAGTCGTAAAAGAGAGACGATCCTGCCTTATACTGATACAAATAGTTATAAAAAAAAAAAAAAGCATTTACCAAACCAATGAATAGTGCTCGAGCATCGAGGACTGTCGTTATATTAGGCGAAACAATTTCCATTGTGAAATGCAGAAGAAAGGAAACACTGTATTCTGTTTGTCCCGGTTGAGATTTGTAATAAAGTAAAAGTTTTGGCGTTAGTGGATACTGAGGCTTCATGCTTAAGTCAAGACTTTTGTAATACGTTAATGAAAACTTTAAATATTGGTAATGCGATGACATCTTCAGTGTGATAAATAATTTGTGTAGGTCCTACTATATTATTACTAGCATATGTGTATGCAAACGAAAGTAAAATACATATTATGTACTTTACTAACTGCTTAATGCACAGTATGAAATCATATACTTTATTTTGGTAATTTAAGCGTTTTTATTTTGGTTAGACGCATCCAAATGCTTTCTTTATAAGCCTTCTCGACTTTACGTCAAACAAGTATTCGCCTAGGCAACAATGCCGCTGAGTAAAGAGATGTGGGCGGTTATTAAGGTGGCCGCCTGGTTGAATGAATTTTGCACGTCTGAGGCCTAAAAGTGTGGGAGCGCTAGGGACGACGAGACATGCGCATCAACTCTTCCATCGCCTCTACACGCAAGGCACTGGACTGGCGCGCAGTCTTGCCGTCGATACCGCTCCTCTACGAGACTTTCAGAGAGACCCTACCATTTTATGATGTAACAATAAAAATAAACGTTTTTGATGCATATAGCTATTCCTTTTTTAATGTTTTGTCCGGAATTTTTATTCCTAAAAAAGACAGTGAAACCCCCATTTAAACCATTTCCACTATAAAAAAAAACATGCTTTAAAGAGAAACCGAGGAACTGAAAAACGTATACAGACGTGTAATGTTTCTTAAATACCATTCGTAAGCATACCTCGCTCAGACATGTTAGACAATTTTTTAATAAAACATTTTCTGCTGGACCTCTGCACAATGTTCGGCGGTCTACCCAGGCGGCCACCTTGGCACGTCTTCAGAGCCAATGAGGGTGAAGCGAGGCGAGTATGGAGCAGCACCCGAATGCGAGGATGGGGCAAATGGAGGATCCATCAGTAGACACAGCATGCACGTTCTAATTTACTTAGTGAATGAGGTGTGGATGGAGCGATCTAATTTGCATAATTGCCTAATTCGCATATTGATCTGCAAATTAGATTAAATAATTGTTTAATTAGCATACTGATTAATCGATTGATTAATTAATCAAATTAATTAGTGTAATTGTTTAGTCGAATGTTTTGATGATTTTTTTAATTAATTGATTTTTTTTAATGGTGTTGAAAGTGTAAAGGTTGATATTGGCGGAGCAGCATCGATGTGTCCTCTGTGACATCCTGGAGCCGACTGAACACACAGGTGGGTTGTAATTGCTTATATAGGTGTTGATGGTGGAAGAGTGGTATAAGGGACTTTTTTTTGTTTGTGAGTGAAATGCATGCACGTGTGTACGTTCTAATTTACTAGGCGAGTGAAGTGTGAATGGAGCGAGAGCACGCATGTCACTTCTGGCTCACTACGATTTACGTTCAAATAGCTTACCATACGAATTATTAAAAAAATTATTTTAATCACTAACCCGATTGACCTAAGAATTTTAATCTTTAATCATGGGATTACCGAATGAAACTATTTCCCTATCAAAGTAACTGAACCCCACTTTAATCATGTGTTTACTACACGTAACATTAAACCGACAAAACCAAACACGTATTCATGTGATTAAAGAATTTATATTAATATTGTATGCACAAAACTCTTTCAAATGTAACAAATGCTAACTGAAGTCATTAAACAAAGTTAATTAATCAAACACATACACAAACAAACCAATAACGACAAGCCCAAGAACCAAGCTGTCATAAAAACAACAAAACGACTTAAAATTACAACTCACCAAAACTCCAAGTGTCATAAACCCCCTCCCCACCCACACACATACACGAATATAAATACGTACTTTACTCCATCCCACATCGGCTCTCAAGACCAATATTTAAACGCACAAACAAGTATACACAACGATTATTGATTACACTAAGATATTAATCTAACTTACCCCAAGCGTGAGGTGCTACATGAGGTGTTGATTGCGGAGCTAATTGCGATGCTAAGTATGGAGCATGTGGAGCAAGGTGTGGAGCAGTCTCAGGATGTGATGCTATATGGTGCTAGTGTGGTATTATGTGTGGTGTTAAGTTAAGTCTTACATGAGGAGCGATCGAGGAGCAGTGAGGAGCGATTGAGGAGGAGGAGGAGCAAATATAAACTTAGTCTTGCAAGTTGTACAATGTCTCCTTTTTTTATATATATATATAAAAAGTAGGCACATAATAGAAGAATATTATCTCTTCACAGCAGACATCGTGTTGATTCACAGCCGTAATAGTTTTTCGTATGTTAAAAGTTTTTAAAGTGGTACTCTAAAATTTTGTAGTGATTTATAAAACTTGTTATAACCTGTTGAAATTAATAGGTTGGTTTGTTATAAGACAAAGTCGATGCCAGCTAGAGATGTGAAGCGAAGCTCGCCCCCCCTAAACATTACTTAGCCTCGCTCTGCGGGTAAGAGTCTGTTTACCTGGAGTTCTCCCACACCACTTTCCCCTTCCGACAACCTTGCCCTGTTTCACCAGTGTGTGTTTCAAGTTCAGCTATGCTTTCTCGAGAGTATACCTCATTCCTTAGCCTTCAGAGTTAATTCATTTCTCGACCACTTCCATTTTCATACTTGATGGTGTTCAAATCGTGTAAATAAATATTACATCTCAAGTAACCCACATATACTCAAACTTCAAATATTAAATAAAACTGAGGCAAAAGATATTCAAACTATTAAATAACAACTCATGTAATTTCCTTCACCATTGATTTAATTTTTTCAAAGCATCCTTAAAAATATATTTACAAATTCACAAATCTTACTGACTTTTTACACATGTTAAAATAAACAAACGTTCTTACACATAAAATCACTTACAAAAACAAAAGACTTTATACAACATAATTAAAACAACTTCATATCTTACAAAAACACCTACATTATAACATTAGTTCATTGAAGTTTTCACATTTATAGACTAAAACACAGTTTAACACAATTTCTTATAACTATATTGTACAACATTTCATATTTTACCAAAACAATCTTCATACAATCTATTCTTAAAAACAAACACTTCATTCAACAACATTCCAAGATTTAAATTAAATATATACACTGGCGCACAACGGGAGTCTATGATTTAAAGTGTGTGTGTGTATATATATGTGTGTGTGATGATTTAAATTATATATATATATATAATGGCGCACAATGGGAGCCCATGATTTAAATTAAATATATACATATACATAATGGCGCACAATGGGAGCCCATGATTTAAATTAAATATATACACTGGCGCATAATGGGAGTCTGTGATCTAAATTAAATATATACACTGGTGCACAATGGGTGTCCTTGTATTCCAGTCACATCAGGGTAAATTCTTGTAAATTCTGTTAAACTTGGTAAGCAACCACAAACCAACACCTAGAATAACTTCACACATACACACACGTAGCTTCAAGATACTTTGTAGATTCGTAGACTTAAAAATTCGTATACGACATGATGTGATCCCATGCTGTGTAGAATAATGCCTGCATGGCATAAAGGAACACAGGGATATTAAGTGATGTTATAGAATAACAGTGTATTTTCTGAAGAGTTACTTGGGATAAAAAGTAGGTTTGAAGACAGCTGTGGTGTAGCTTGCGGTCAGGAGAAAGGGTGTGGTGGTGGCAATGGTGGTTGTGATGTAAGTAGCAGACCTGTATTTAATGTGATGCTGAAACTAAAGTAATGGCGAGAAAAAAAATTTACTTTGGAATCTTATAGTGCCCCCAGGGTAAAGTCGGTACTCCATCCGGCTCAATGAAGCACTTATTGTCTAAACCTGAAAACACAACTTTGGTCATGCATTTGGTGTAGACCTCGTGACCATGTTAATAGAACTGGTATTGGATCCCCAGAACCCTGGTGCAATTATCGAGGCAAACTCGATAATCTTCGCATCGGAGGGATTGCAACACGTTAGGTTTTACACTCTTCGCCTTACGTACACACTGCTTATTCGAAACAATGTATGTGTAAAACTTAGGAGGTAAACCTACAAAGTGTGTGATGATGCAGCCGGCACATTAATCCTTCATCTCTCTGGTATGGCCTTTGTTCTCATGTGATAATCTTTGCGGGTTATCAAGCACATAGTTAGTAGTATCAAACAGTGTCTTTAAATCTAGGGTAATTACTCTGTAAACATCTCTACAGGCAATTTCATAGATCAGGCTATCGATATCACAGTATAAAAGGTGCAAGGCTGGCAGAGGAAATTTCTGCCGCATGTACTAATAATGAAATTCGTATAAGATCAATTTGGAAATATCTAGAATATCAGTGTACAAAGGCTTGTTAAACATAACAGAGCTATTTGATATATCGATAAGGACAATATTATCATCAATGATCTGTCGTGCCTGGAATGTAGGATGCCCTATCAGTTCTACAGCCCCATATATCGTGTCATACTTGGAAACGACTCATATCCTTTTCCCAGCAGACATTCTATAAAGTTTTTTCATACACTGCATTATTCATTAGTTTAAAAAATGATTTCTCAAAGTCGTTCGCAGGCTGGGCACATTTCTCAATGTTAAACTAGATATATGGAGCCATCTAAGCCTTCAGCTCAAAGCACAAACTGCGATGGACAGAGTTAAGTGTGGCCCCATACATCAAGTGCTGCCCCAGTGTTCCCCTGTGAATAACATAATTCTTCCATGGCGCGAGACTCACAAGAAGTTTTTCATGCGTCCGTTCAAAGGTATGCCATTTACTGGAGTGTCAAGACCATAAGAGTCAAACATAAGGTCTGGAAATTTTCAAAAACGTCTGCCAGCAAATAAGTGTCCACACATAAATACTGAATGGCGTACTGCAGCAGGTTTATGCAGTGGAACGCAGCCCATACAGCTTGGGCATGAACATAATCCTCATCGCTAACACCTTCGCTTTTCATGACGACATGAAAGGCATCCTTTGGTCAGAATGATGTACACATCAGACTGTCTTCAGACTAAGAAAGTCATAAGGAAACACTCCCTTCCTTTTTGCCAGTTAAACTTGGGTGTTGTCTGGAAACATCGAGCAGGTGATACTCAATTGGGCAGGTTTCAAATTACCTGCCAAATTTTCCAGTGAGGGGCTCATGAACTGAAAAGAATCAATGAAATGTAACTTGAAATGATGCACATTTCCTTTTGAGTCAATCCTATTGGGATTACTTCTGGTAATGGACTTGTACTTTTCAAGAGTAACTCCAATCACCTCGATTCTACCCTCGTTTTCAATTACCACAGTTCTGTCGGGTTTTGTTGCGTGATGTTCAGCCAATGGCTTTATCAGAAAGTGAGCATCATAGTTTTGCAGGTTATGAAATACAGCGACAAGTTGTTTCTTGGGCAGTCTGAAATTCAAATTGCATTTATTATATCCATGGCCTCTGATTTCTATGGTCAGATGGTCATGGTCGGCCACAGTATCTATACCGAGTTCTTTCTTACAAATATGACAACTTTTTTGAGCCGCCAACCTAGCTTCATCAGCTGGGGTTTTTGGTCTCATTGGAACAGTCACTCTGTATATTCCTGCAACCCACTTTGTCAATTCAACCAATTTATCTACTAACTGGTTCATACAATCATCAGCCCCAAACTAATAATGCTGGATTGTACGAACCAACAAAATGCTACTAGCATATGGAACATTTTGGTTGATGCTATTCGTATTACTAATGTTATCCTCAAGGAGGCAAGTGGACAAAGGTTTCAAATTTGTCTCTATGTCGCAATAGGTGGCGAAACCCAATATTTGCTGTTTGCTGTAACCCTGAAATTCAAAGTACTTGTCCCCAGTATGGAAAGTACTGCAAACAGCCTTATGTTGCTGACAGAGAACATTATGGTCTGCGATTTTCTCCTCACTACTAAAGTATTGGAGACAAGGATCGCAGAGAAAATTTTTTCTATGGTTCTTAGTCAACTGACTGTGAAACAGCCTTGACAAATCCTTAATGGAAACAAAATGCAAATGTGCATAATTAACATAAGCCCGAATGGCCAATACATTTACATGACGAAATAATGCCATTTAGGTGAAATGACAACGTCCTGACAGCTTGCACTAGACATTATTTTTGTTTGTGACAGATTCTGAATCGTTAACGAAAATATCATCCAACAAACTAGCAGAACTTTGACGTTTTCCCTCACTAGTTGTGACAAAACAGAATTTTTGGTTTCCCGATACAATAATTTTAGCACCACAAAAAAATTAAGTGCTGCACACGGTCTTCGCACTCCATAACAAGCAAGCTGTGTTTACAACACATTTAATACTATTACCCTTGTATTGACTTTACAAAACTTATTTTATTTTGACTAGCAAAAATGATTTGTTTAAGACAAAACTTTTTAATATTAATTTTAAAAATAATGTGAAATATTCGACACTGTGAAAAAATATAAGTATACGGCACTGTTAAAGGTATTTGAGACTGTAAAAACTTTTTTTATAAAATTTAATAACAATTATCCTCTAAAAAGTTTTAGCGAGTGGAATTAATCTGTTACACTTTAGAACTAAACATTTAAAAAAATTTGCTTAAATTTAAATTTAAAATTCATACTTATTATACTTTTACAACTAAATAACATACTTAAAACTTCCCACCCAACCAATTTTCAATCATTCCACAATTTTTAGAAATACTTGGATCAATTTATTCTTCATAGTCATCATTCACAAAACAACTCATTCCGAATATAAGACATGGGCATGGCTGTGCGCCCTCCAAATACGCTGTGCAAAGTTTGGAATAGTTATAAAATATTTTTCTATGTTCCATAATTCACACCCAAGACCACAACAACCCATACTGTCTTAAAATTATGCAAAACTAACTAAATTTTAAATATTACAACTACTTTCTCTACACTCATACTCGCAGTCATACACCTACTCAACAAATTTTCCTCAGAGTACTCTGTATTATATTTTAGATGGTTTTAACATGTTTTTGTGAGTATTTAACAGTGTAAAAAGAGCCTCAGTTTGTGATATTGTCATGTCTTCTGCCCATTATAAAAATAATAGCAGTCACTGAGTATCTCTCTATCTACTCCATTAAAAACTCTCAAATATACATCAAGAACCAACCTAGAATTACTTACACCTTTCCCCTCACTCATATACCTCAAACACACAACAACCCACCCTTAAAAAATCTTAAAACTACTGAAATAAAATTATACTCCCAAACCACCCTGTCACATACACATCAAAACATTTCATTCTTAGATGTACTCAAGGTCCATTCATCCATCAAATCAAACATTCTTCACCAAACAACTCATTCAGAAAATAGACATGGGCAGGGCTGTGCACACTCCAAACACACTGTGCATAGTTTGGTATAGTTCCAAAAAATCTTTTTCTAAGTTCCATAATTCATACCTCAAACACACAATAACCCACCCTAGAACATCTTAAAAATACGTACAAATACTTAAAAATATGTAATGCTACTTAAATAAATGTCAAACTAACCAAATTATAAATATTTTAACAGACCCGAAGAAAAGTTGAACAATTTGCAAAGAAATCCTAAAAGTTGATCGATTTAAATCAAAATCTAAAAATTTTGAGCAAATTCAAAAAAATTACACAACTCGCGAAGAAATTTTAAAAGATTCACGAAAAACCTGGTAAAATTCTAAATATTTTAACGAACCCAAAGAAAAAATAAGCAGTTCGCGAAGAAATTCCAAAAATTGTACGATTTTACGAAAAACCAGGTAAAAATTCTTAAGTTATAACACATTCCGAAAAAGAATTTAAATGTCTGCAGCAAATATTATTTAAAATACTCGTGGTAAAAACTCTCAACAACCGTACAATTTCTTTTTTAATATTTATGCGAAGATTAAGTATAATTCGTTAAACAAGTATAAAAGTTATTAAAATATTAACACAATATCAAACAATATTAAAAACCCTACATGTTAACTCTATTTACTTACATAAACTCTGATACCAAAGGTGGTAGGCGAGGCCAGAACTACATTCAGGCAGGTGGGAGTCCGGGCGCCGGCCGCTGAGGATTCGAGCGGGACCAGGCGCTCGACGCGGATGGCTGCCCACTGCTCTGCTGACCCAGTCCCGGCTAACCCCGACAGGTCATCATGGCTTCCAGCAGGTGGTGGGGGTGAGAAGTCGGTCGGGCGGCGAGCAGCAGAGACGGCCCCCCATGGCAGTTGGATGAACAATGACGAGCGCACTCCTGCACGTGTGTATATATAAGCAGACACTCTCCTCCCCACCCTCCCCGGGGAACCTATACAAACATGGCAAATAGCCGGATTTGATAATAAAACGTAATTTTACTAAAGTAAATATTATTTCCTTATGGAATTAAATGATTTTAATGCAAAATTATGAAATTAAAACCCTTCTATCTTTGCAAGTTAAAATGTGCTTAAGGACTAAACTTTATTTCTGCTAATTTTATTGCTCTGTGTACGTAGCACTTTGAAGAAACACACCCAGTACATAATAAGTAACCAAACTCTTCGTTACTGTGTACAAACTTTATGAATATCACTGTCATATTCTTCAAAATATTGAAATGGCAAAACATAATCTGTTGCACAGACCATGTGTTTCAAATTCTGTTCTTCCTGGCAAACTGACGTTACACTACACTCGCCCTTAGTTTTAAAGTTAGTTTTTCTCTCTAGCCTGCAGATTCTGCACTGATTTACAAGACAATTCACACTGTTACAGTTAGTCGAATTGGAATCAAAACTACATGGTTTATTACATGATCATGATGTCAAAGATAAAGGCCAATATGAACATTTGAAGTGAATATCTGACTCTCACATTTCCTTAATGACAACATGTGAATATGCTATGCTATAAGTCACAGAATACATACCATTTTGAATAAAAGCATATTTATAAATAGGAGAGAACATTATTCTCAATTTGCCATTTCACAAGCTTACATATTACATATTGATGGAAACTCCATCACACGTTTCCTTCCAATGGACTGTGGTTCCCTGATGAGGTCTGGTGAGTTGATAGGCGGCTACCACATTGCTGCGCTCTTCTTCCAACTCGTCGGTAAGGCTAACTAACATTAGGTCTTCAAATGTAGATGGCAGTTCACTGTAGGGTGGAGATACCTCACAGCACAATTGTTGCATGCTAAGCCTTCACCAAAGCAGATGCCGAGACTGGAATCGAAAGTGTAGCACCAATGTTCAATATCATTACACACTTGAACTTGTAAAATACCATGATAAGGCTTAAAGGTTACTCTTCAGTAACCTATTTGCAGGACTTCGTATACGACTGTAGGCTCGAAGATAATAATTGTACCTGACAATTTATTATTAAGGGGGCGGTAGACTGCACAACAGAAAACCTAGTGCATTTTATTGGCGATAAAGCATGTGTTTTATAAGTTGAAAGGTTTTTGTCTGCTACAGCCTAAAGAAGAAGACTTTTACTTAATTTCTGTGGCTAAATAATACAACACACTCCTTCAAATAATTATTAACAAATATTTAAATATGCTTTACAAAACCTGCAAACACACTTTGTTAAATGCCTCTGCCGTGAGATTATTGCCAATTTTTTTTTTGCTTTGTGAGTTATAATAACACCCGATAGTTATACTTTCGAATGGTACAATGGAAGTAAAGTTTCCACCGACAAGAACATTTTTTATGACTTATGCTCTAACTAGTTACAAAGTACACTTTAAAATACACTCTTTCTAGTATGTGGGACATTTAAATCTCAATAATTTTTCATAGGCTTATTATGGCAGGTTTACTCTTCAATACTATGCTTAGATAATTAGCGTTTCTGCAGTAGTTTCAAAGCAACCTAACAAATACTCAGGATATGTATGGATGCGGTGTGAGTCTAGTTTAGAAATGCACCATCAGAGTGCATGCGATGCTCCGTAGAGGCAAGGCGGCCCAGCACGGAGCCCGCTCACCCTCAGCACTGCCAAGTGTTCGTAGCAGGTGTTATTGGAGCAGGTGTAACCAGCAGTAAAGATTCACGGCCTCACCGGCGTGCTTGAGGGAAATGACATTCCAAGTGCACGAAAACCCTCTAAACTAATCATGCCGTTTCTCCCAAACCGTTTATCCAAATCATTTGATATTGTAGAAGTTGATGCACAGTTTCTTCCTCGCCATCACAGACTGGCTATTTTTAAATAATAACCTAAAAAATTGTTACTAAACGTTTGTGCACAATTCCTGAAAAGTTGCTACATAAAAAGTAGGAAGTATAAAGGGTTATTTTATATTGAGGTAAATAGGGGATGAAATCATTTGAAATGTAGAGAAAGTGAGATTATCATTCATGTATAATGCACACACATTTTGTCTAGTTATTGTACACATCCTGTATGAAGGGGAAAAAAATTCAAAATAAGGATCACTTATTTATACACTACAGAGCACAATGATTGGGAGCGACACAGGTGCACTTGTGACAAGTGTCATCGACCATGTGAGCAGGCTAAGCACGCGGCTGAACAGGGTGCTGCATGGCTGGACATGACGCTCTGCTCTCTCTTTTGTGTGAGATGACAATTCTTTTCTTAATTTTTATTTCTCTTCTGTTACTGATTATTTACAATGCCGTGGACATATCTGGATTTATAATAAGTCAGTTATATTTGTGTCCGTTTGAGTATCGGCGTGATCATAAGTGTGCACATACATCAGAGATAATGAGGTATTCCAATTACTGCTTTGGACTGCACTCGGTACGCACTGGCCGAGTTCCGCGTGTTTCAATTACCGGAACTCGCTCTGAGAGCAATCTGATCTTCGTATTCCAATTGCGAGTTGCACTGAAGGAGTGCGCACTGAGAGTAATTTTTTCCGCACCGAGTCTGGAGTCCGTTCTGCTTTTCAGAGCAATATGATGGTGACCTGTGATTATGAAAACAAAATGAAAATTATTGCAATGTTGGGAATTCTCCAACATCTACCACTATGGCAGCTGAATAATATGTAATAGTTAATATGGAACAAATATGCTCTTGGTATATTCACAATATCGTTTGTAGTGACATCGGCTATGATGATAATTTTGCCCAGTAACTCGTGCATACATTTGCCGTCGAGTTAAAAAAGTGAAACTGGAAAAAATTATCTACGGAATTTCATAAATTTAAATCTAAATCATTTTATCAACATCGTATTTCAAGCATTTTCTCCAAAAGATTATACGTTGTCGCCAATGTTTTGCGCTGTTTTCGTGGCTTGTTCCAGTTGTCAGTGGATAAATAATATACACTCATTTCTGGCAATCTCATGACACATGCACTTTTTCAATTTCAGAGAGCACCAAGTGCGCACTCAGAGTAGTCAATTGGAATATGTCATAAATCAGAGATAAGTGAAGATGTAAACAATACATTTTTGGCCATAAATGTATAAATAACTGTACTCATCTTCACCCACAAGTAACAAACAGACAGAAAATTATGACAATGGTTTGCAGAAGGCGAGAATACTGCAAGAAAAATAATTCCTAAGCTTCAGTTTAGCAAAGTAGTATAGTAAAGCAATTTATATGGAAAACTGAAGCGTAAAGATTGACTAGTATAGTGACCCAAAACTACACGTAGTATTTTGTGCATTAAAACCTGACTTAATTTCATTGTAACAGCAATGCAAAATAATCTATATCGTACTGAAAATTAAATACTGAAAGAAACATTTTCTTTATATTTAATTTTTCTAACTTATGCAGCACCCATTCACTGTTTCTGCAAATAGTGAGCACAATTTGTTTGTCTTGTTTGCATGTTACCTAAATTTATGTAAATGTAATGAACAGTCATTTGTATACAATTGAAGGGTTAGTCTGGATGAGGGCATATAACAAAAAAAAAAAAAAAAAAAAAACTTCCGCCCCAGTCGCAAATAATATAATATTTTTAATTAAAAGTGCCATTATTTCGAAAATGTTAGTCATCATCAGAAAAAGGTATATAATAAAAAAAAATAACATCGATAGTCGTAATATGTACCGAATAATTCGAGAAATTGGAAATGCATTACAGTGAACAGCTTGTGACAGTTCGCTACCTGTTTGACTATTGACTATTTGGCCATCGTAAACTGTAACTATCTGTTTCATGTGTACTGTGTGAACACTGTGTGTTTATGCACATTTATTGTGGTTGTAGCACCTGGTTGTGAGGTACATTAATTGTGCTACAATGCCACGCACATTTTCCACAGAATACACAGATACTGTGTTTGATGCTCAATGGTAACAATCATATGATAATAATAATACTTTTAACTCCTGAAATGGGTATTAGTTATTTCTTCACCTTTCACAGTTTTATAATTACTCTATAAATATTGAGAATAGGACCACCATTTCTATGGCTTATGTCTTTGTGAGTATGTGTGTTACTTCACTATGTTTTATGCGAGCCATTTCAATACATCAAAAGTTTAATTTTCATTACGTAGGCTCACGTATCTGGTAAAACTGAAAAAAAAATGAAATCTTGAAAACACTTCCTAAAATTAAATGAATTCTGACTAAAAATTCAAATTTACAACAACAAATCCGTAAGTGTATGCTGTGTTTGTGAGTGTGTTTTTTTCAAGATTTCATTTTTTTTTTTCAGTTTTACCAAATATGTGGGCCTACTTAACGAAAATAAAACTTTTGATGTATTGAAATGGCTTGCATAAAACATAGTGAAGTAACTTGTTAACGATGGTAAAAAGTTGTCTAGTGTTTCAGTGTCTTCGGGATAAAATATGTTTCTGGTGAATATTTCTTGCTGTCTATCTGATTTTATTAGTATGTATAGTTACCTAAAAAATGCTTACACACACTGCATTTGTGTGCTGTTATGGAAATGTATAAATGTTTTAAAAAGAATGCTTTAGGCACTGTATAAACTTTTTCAAGATAAAAGTTTCGCAGTATAGCATAGGCTTTGTTTTCGCACGAAGTTTTTACAAAAGCATGACAGTACTTTATACTAATGCTGAAGTATATTAATTTTATTATACTTGTCAGTCCGGAGTTAAACTTTTTCACGAATGTATGTTGTTAAATGCATGCTTACTTTGCGCATATTGTGGCCGCAATCTGTTACTGATGATGAACACTGAGATCACTGATGGTTTATTAGTGTTCGTCAGTAATAAGAGCGCAGCCTGCAGTAAACTGTAAATATTTTGTATGTCTTCGGTACGCAGGACACTGGTACTCATTAAAATTAGAGAAAACTGGTTAAGTTATCAATATAACTATCTATCTAATCTTGTTTCTCTCTTAATTTAAGAGAGTACTTACACATAACAAACATAGTGATATTTGTTTTTCTGAAGAAAATATATTTTTAATGATAAAAATTCTGCTTTGAATTAAATTGTGTACTGTTCTGTGCAGAACTTCAGTCTAGGCTATTTTGTATTCAAATTATGCTACCGTGCACACTTATATAAATTACTCTGAGAACCAACAAAAAATTTAATCACTCTCCGATATCTTGTTTCACTGTCATGTACAACCACTGTAGCTCAAGTAAAATCAGTCTTCAGTAGAAATGTATTTAACGTTGTGCGGAGCACCACACAGCGGCTTGTAGAAACAAGAGTCAGTAATCATCTGCGAGTACCGAATCGTAATCTGTGAAGTTACCACTGTTCAGCAACAAATTAAAGATAATGAAACATATTTTTCAGTTCATTCCATCACCAGAATATTAGTCCTAACTAAAGCCAATTCACTGTTACTTCCAACTTTTTGTAAAGCGCTCTAAAGTTTTACTTCCCATATATTCTTCTGCCCCATGCAAATAAAGCTTAATTGGATCTAGAAAATTAAACTAAAGGGACAAACGCAACACATTCATGTGCACTCAGTGTAATAATATTTTGTATGAGAACTATTTTTACTTGGCAATGCCAACACACCTACTTTCTGCCTGTTTATTCATATTAATTATAAATTTAATATTATATTGTATTGATAAAATATAATTATAAATTCAATTTTAATAATAAAAAGGGCATTTTTATGTTAATCCGAGTATAAAACACTTGTGATAAATTATATTTAGGTAACAACTAAGCACGTCATACATGGGGTGATTTTTTAAAAGATTCATCGAAAAGCGTGAAGAAACCACGAATAAACTAGAATCAGAATTTCAAATACAGAAATGTTAGTATTTTGTTTAAAATAAGTTTGTGTGTGTGCGTACATAAAACCTGACATTTGTTTGCGTTCATGCATACATAAAACTTGACATTTAACATTGTATAACGAGGTTATTTCACGTAAAATGCAAATTCATTGTAATTTTGTATGAGCAAAGTACTTATTGCTATATATTATAGTATTTGTAAATAAATTGGATTTTCCACTTCTCTCATTCGATTTTCAGTTGTATAATAAATTTTCTCTAAATAGTATTCATTGGTAATCTACATTATGTTTTCAGTGTAAACAAATTTTAGTTCATGAATTATTAACAGTTAACCATTTTAATTTTTATGGTATAAATTAATTTCTAAGTGAGAAGAGAAATTAATTTAAATCAGCATTTACAAGACACCGAAGTTTCTCATAAACTTTCGCCAACATACTATAAAATTTCTGCAAAATGCATTAGTTACATAATATGAGAAACCCGCATTAATACACTAGATAACGAAGCAACTCTACTCTGTGTGTGCGCGGCCCATGAGAACAGGTGATCGGATGCACAAAGCCAGCCTGCTCGCTGCCTGCCTGGGCTGTGCTGGGAAGTAACTGAGTGAGCGGACAGCACAAGGGTCACAGGCAAGGCCAGGGCGCTCTGACAACATTCCTGCAGCAAGCTGTCTGACCCTAGATGCAGGGGTTGGGAGGAAGCTCTGACACTCGTGCGACTGCCGACGACCCTTCACCGTGCAAAGTGACGCACCCACCCCGTCCCACAGCTCTCTCTCGACTGAAAAGTTCCTGGAAGTAGCCTGGTTTATATACAGGCCTGTGGAGTGGTGGGGGGCATCATTTAGAAACCTTCTACAATTTTGTATCTACAGAGTAATAATTTGTAAGAATGACTATTTTCATGGTGTGAACCATCCCCTTAAATGGTCTCCTTTATATAATCTGGCAGATTAGATGTTCTTGATTTGAAAAACATTGCATTGCCACATACCACAGGGAGACTTGAATTCCTGGTTACTATATGCATAACATGTTCCTTGTTGTCACATTGTTCTCTCCACACTGTAGGAATAGAACAGCAACATTTCTTCTGCATAATGTATTCAATTTTCTTACATGATGTGCATTTCGTTGTGAATTTAGATAAAGCTTTAAGTACTAGTTGACTCTCACTGCAAGGTAGACTACTGCCAGGCCACATATTATACAAAGGACAAATCTTCATCCAAAACAGACATCAAAAACTTTTTAAGTACTTGTCAGGCTAAGTATCGAGAAACACCAATGTTCTTCTTCATTACACATTTGAATTTGTAGTGGTCCCTCTTCTTCAAGTCGAAACCCATATAGTCTGGAGTAACACTAGAGTATTGAAGTGTTGAGTAGAGCATCTTCATCATAACCGACGTGCTGTTGTATGTTTGTTCCTTTATATATTTTTTTTTTCAAAGAAAATGTTTACACATTTTGTTGGGAGTGTACCACCGAGTAGGTTTAAACACCATTTTAAAATTTTTTTAAATATTTTCCTAATGTCATCTTAGTTAAATCGAATTTACAGACACAGACATTGCTCTGCCAAACCTCACAATCCCACATACCAATAGGCGACATTTTAAAGCTGCTACTTCCTTGCAGTTGCGTGGGTGGTGTGTTGCTTGTTATTACATCTTTCAGTCCACAAGGTGGGAGTGTCGTCGAACTCTCTACTTAATTTATATTTAAATTGTCTAAATCCTGGTTCCTTGATTATTTCTTCACTTCAGTTTTTGAAACACAGATCCCAAGACGAACAGGGCAGTTCGCTATCGAGTGGCATGTTAAAAACCAAGCAGTCATCTTGTTCATAACACAATACTCGCTCTGTATATTTATTTCCTGCGAAACTTGATGCAAAGTTCCAATGTTCATCTCCGTTACACATCTGGAATTGGGAGTATAATGTTCTTTAGAGATTTGAATCATACTCTCTTGTAATCTGGAGTAATACTCTCCTAATCTGCTCTGGATTGAGTGTCTCCATTTCAAAGTTTTTACACAGGTAACAAACCTGTAACAAACCAATTTTAAATTATTATTTTTACACATACATAAGATGTTAAAGTTTCGCTTTTGCATTGCGAACAAAACATTTTTTATCACAATGATTAGTGTTATAGCATTTTACTAACGAATTAATGCGTGAATAGTCATGATGTCTTCTGCTATTTACAATTTCTGCATTAGTCAGACTTTTAAAAATTTCCTTCTGCATTTTTCCAAGTATGTATACAAGATAGTCTTCGAGAAGCACATTGTTCACGAATTGGAAATAGTTTTCATAAGCTATAACACCAGAGTCCCATTTCAAACCATGTACTTCGCAAGTTTGATGCCCAAAAATTATTTTCAATTTTGGATTGAAAACAAAACAAGGTTTAGGAACTTTGAAACTTAATACTCTTGTGTCATTATCATCAGTCGCATATGAAATGGCAAGTTCTTTCATAATAAAAGACTTGTATTGTTTTCCAAATCCTTCGGCATAGCACATCATGATTAGACTGTTTCAATCACATTTACATCACAGTTTAACAAGTCTAATTTTACAAAAGTTTAGTTGTGGCTTCCGAATCAACTTCATCAACACCGGAATCAACAAAGTTCGTTACGTTTTGCCATCTTCGCATTACACAATCTCTTCTCAGATGGATTGTTTGGTTGATTGAAAAAAGCCTGTGTACCATACGAGCAATCTTCGTCACAAGGCAAATATGAGACTATATCCTCATTGCCTC
Organism: Dryococelus australis; assembly: GCA_029891345.1. Classification (NCBI taxonomy): domain Eukaryota; kingdom Metazoa; phylum Arthropoda; class Insecta; order Phasmatodea; family Phasmatidae; genus Dryococelus; species Dryococelus australis. The sequence goes on from CM056997.1 coordinate 83,237,164, forward strand.
TTAATTCCTGTGAGAGGAATTAATACACGAGTTGAATTTCGTGTCCCGCAAAAGTCAATATAAAGGCTTTGGGTAGCAGCGAGAGGTTCTCAATATCTGAACTTACAAGCATTTTGCTATGTCCATACGCTAAAATGGCATTAAATACTCACACATTCTTCGTCACAGTTATCGCAGCAGTGTCCATCGTGCATATTACCTGTTGTTGAAGTTGTAGACTGAGGAACCTCTCGGAGAAAGCTGTAGTAGTATGCCTCGGAGAAGTGTGTTGATTGATGTAAATCTCCCGGTGAAACACTCCCGACACAATCTGACTTCGACAACTGCTGGCTTAAGACTGAAAGAAAAATTAATTTAATCCTTCTTATATAGTATACAGAATCGGAATGACTGTCATTTTACTTGAATTTTGCTTAAAATAGGGTATTTTAAAGGTTTTTTTGAAATATAGTTGATTTTGGTATTTTACAACTCATTTCAGGCTGAAATCGTGGTATTTTTTCAAAACGTATTTTCTAGGGAAATCTGTTTTTAAATAAATATATGTATGTTTGTCCAATTATATGCCTTTCTGATATATTTGGGTGGCAGTAATTGTAAAATAGATTTATTAGAGACAGAATTTGTATTTCGTTGACATAGAAACGTATTTTAGAAAAATATATACGTTCGTTAGCTCCCAAAATCCTACTGGGGTTCGAAATGTTTAAAATATCGTCTTTTGTAGAAAATTACAACTATGGTACGAATTCCAATTGTTTTAATTTCCGATGGAAACATGATATTTACATATATTGGTTCAAATATAAACATTTCTGCTGATATTGGATGGGCACATTTGTAAAATCATATTTAATTTTCGCATATACGAATATTGGTTTAAAACTTAAAAATTTGAAGCTCATTATACACGCAAATATGTTTTTTAGAAAATACATGCACATTTAAAATGCGAATTGTGGCAGGCATCAACAAAAAATTTGGATAAGAACTTGTTGATAACAGAAAATGTTAGCTAGCAAAATTTTTAAAGAATGGAAAACTGATTTTAAAATATTTAGTTTTGAGTCTTGTGAGGCGATGAGTGTGATCATTGAACGTAATATTTTTCTTTTAAATTTGGGTAAGAGTTTTAGTTTTTCTGGACTTAAAATATTTTTTTTGCAATAAACTGAGTTTGCTGTATGCATAATGGGATTACTTTTTTAATTCAGTTACTGGTAATTGAAATTTTGTCGGCGAGCTAGGCTTGTCCGGCAGGTGACTTTGCTTCCCCGACAGACCGGCGTCACACCTGACACGATGGCGTGAGAAATTGCGCTAGACTCTTTGTCCCTAGCGGTAGCATGTCGGAGGAGAGAGAGAGAGAGAGAGAGAGAGAGAGAGAGAGAGAGAGAGAGAGAGAGAGAGAGAGAGAGAGAGAGAGAGAGAGAGAGAGAGAGAGAGAGAGAGGAGGAGCATGGCGACTTGGGCGCTCACCGCTGGGAGAAGTAGTCAGAACATTGGATGGTTTCTCAAGGCCGGATGTCTGTGCCAACCCTCATGAACAATCTCTCCTCGGAGGGCTAGTCTTCATGAGTTCTCACAACTGGAGCACGGTCACAAACCCCTCGCGGTTGGTTCGGCACATGAACGGACAGAGCACGGCTTTCCCCGAACGAATGGGTACATCTCGCGGCTACACAGTAAAACACAGTTTAGGATATTTGATCGGCTTAAACTCTGGTTAATAACATAACTGAATACAACAGGGCTGGTTACACAATGATTGGGGAACATTACGCACAACTGTGCATCCTAAAATATATAGGGCTGTATATGATTAAGTTTATTTTCCTAAGTTTTATGTAAACGCATTATATAGTTTGTTTCAAATGTAAGTAGGTAGCACGACTGAATAAAAAAAATACATACGTTTATTTAAACTTGGTGCTGTTCATAACATAGCTCAGTGTAGGGGACTTGGCAAAATCTATGCCGCGAGAGCCAGTCCAGCATTCTCCTCGCGCGACATATCGACAGTATTTTTTTTTTTTTTAACTTTGGTATGCCATTATATTAATTTACAAACTTTTCTTGTGTGAGGGTTTTACTGAATATTTCACTACATATTTTTTGACATAGGTTATACAGAGCGGATAACTAAATCTTCCCCATCAATAAAAGACGTTTTTATAATATACACTGTACTTAAATTGAAATATATTTGTAAACAAAAGAAACATGTTTTACTGAAAAAAAAGTATAACTTTTTGCTGGAAGTTCATTTAATAAAATTATGTAATTTTAGGGTTTTTGTATTTGGGAACATATTAATATTTATACATGGTGTGTGCATTAAAGTTATGTGTATATTCCTACGACTAATTTTTATTTAGATTTCCTTCTTACTTTTGTATTGGGGAATGTAACATAATATTGGAGACGTAACATTTTTCCAAATATCTTTGTCGTTAGCGAGACACGGTTCACTTGGCTTGGTCGGCGTGAAAGCAGGAAGGGCGGGGAGAGGAGCGATTTGCGCACTTCTTACACCCTCTGGCGTAAAAACTCTGAACTACGCATTTATCCATGCTTGCTTGTGTGGAGAGGATCGGGACTCGAACAATGGTGTAGGCGTAGGTCTGTCCTGGTTTGGTGAGGAGGGGGAGACCAGATCTTCACTTGTTTCCACCGTGCCTGCGCAATACGTGTTTCGGGGTTGAAAGAGGGGGGGAGAAGGCTATCTCGCAGGATTCTGAGTGGTGGCTGCGGAGAGAGGGGGAAAATGTTGTTCACTTGTTTCACGGCGCTCTGTGTTCTGGGTAATATTTGGGACGGGGAGGGGATGTACGTCCACTCCTAAGGTTGTCTGGCAGAGAATGGAGTATGGCTCTGCAGATGACTTTGTTCGTTGTCTTCGAAGGCTAACCATCACTACATTATTTTAGGAAACATACTCGATTTACCTTTGTTTTACCACTTTCACGGAAATACAAGGGCGTGTTATGTGATTTGCGTGACTTATACAACCTACTTCACAATGAGGCATTGCTGCGTGCCGAGTTATAACACATTTGTAAGGGCAGCGGTACCGCATTAAGGTGTGGTGAGAGCGAAGCGATTTTATTAGATAGTTGCGTTAGGCTTAAACATAATTTGCGTGTGTGCGGTTTAATCAATTTCTTAGTGTAACCAATAATTTTTGTAAGGCATTAGGTGAAATGTGGATGATCGTTCGTCTGGTTTAATCTGTATTACGTTGTGTACTTGTTTGTGCGTTTAAAATATTGGTCTTGAGAGCCAATGTGGGGCAGAATTGAGTATGTATTTATATTCACGCGTGTGTGTGTCAGTGCGGGAGGGAGGGAGTTTATGACACCTGGAGTGCCGGTGAGTTGTAATTTTAAATCGTTTTATTGTTTTTATGACAGTTTGGTTTTTGGTCTTGTCATTAATGGTTCATTTGCATATGTACTTGATTAATTGACTTTGTTTGATGACTTCAGTTAGCATTTGTTACATTTGAAATAGTTTTGTGGATACAATATTAATATAAATTCCTTAATCACATGAATACGTATTTGGTTTTGTCGGTTTAATGTTACGTATAGTAAACGCATGATTAGAGATTAAAATTGATTGGTCAATCGGGTTAGTGATTGAAATAATTTTTTTTTTTTTTTATAATTCGTACGGTAGGCTATTTGAACGTAAATCGTAGTGAGCCAGAAGTGACATGTGTGCTCTCGCTCCATCCACACCTAACTCATGTAGTGAATTAGAACGTACACACGTGCTCTTGCTCCATCCACACCTCACATGCCTAGAGAATTAGAACGTATACACGTGCATGCGTTCCAGTCACAAACAAAAAATATATAAAATGTCCCTTGTACCACACTTCCACCAACATCAACACCTATATAAGCAATTACAACCCACCCCTCTGTTCAGTTACTCCACCGCCTTTCCCCTTATTTTTGTACGCAAAAATGAGGGGAAAAAAGATTGGGAACAACCGTGGCCCAGGGGCTATACTGGGTCACAAAACCACACTCCTGACATGCGAGCGCCGCGCGTGCCAGGTTAAAGTGCCTATATTATGGGGGATCAGGGCGGGGTGGGTTAGTTGCCCCTAACCCTGATCCATTCAAATGACTACCGCTTGGGAAGACAAGGGCCTCGGTCTGTACTTCCCCCGCGCTGAGAGGCTTAGCCTCAATGATGATAAATCGGCGGCCTCTGTTCAGTCGGCTCCAGGACGCCACAGAGTACACTTCAATGCTGCTCTGCCAATATCACCCTTAACCCTATCAATACAAATAAAATAAATAAAATATAAGAAATTTGAAATCAAACAAAAATCACCCAAACAAATTTGATTAAACAATTACTCTAATTAATTTGATCGATTGAGCGATATGCTAATTAACCTATTATTTAATCTGATTTGCATGTCAATATGTAAATTAGTCAGTTATGCAAATTAGGTCGCTCCATCCACACCTCACTCGTTAAGTGAATTAGAACGTACACGCTGTCTCTACTTCCATCCCCGAGAAAACTCGCCGATCTGCGGCATCGTCCGGCACGATTTCCACGTGCGAAAATCTAGGAGCGACACCACCGAGAATCGAACCCGGTTGGCCCAGGTAGGGGGTGAGTAGTCTAACCAATACACCCTTGTGGCACCACAGTGGCATGGCTCATTCGCAGTAGACTTTTCATATGTGCGAAGGAAGAAGGCAGCTTGTTTTCATCAGTGAAACATTTTGTGGCAGTCTTGATGTGGAATGGGACTAAAAGGTTGAGGATACAACTGAATAAGAAATGAGAATTGCAGTAGAGTTACCGAAAAATAAACCCTTTATGAATATAGCTAAAATAATAAATATACCCATTAATACAGTTAGGGCATAATCTACAAACTTCGTGAAATTAGAACGTATTACAGCAAAGCAAGAAGTGGTCTTCTGTTTAACCTAACGCAAAGAGAAAAACGTGGAATTCAGGAAAATTAAAGTACATCCCAAACTGGGTGTTGCAGAGATTACAGCTCACGTTTAATTTCACAGCACAAGCGATGCAAAATGTGCTACATGACGCTGGATAGCATATAATTGCCAAGCAGCCGAAAGGAAAACACATATCTACCAGACGAACAGACGTAAGCGACTTGCCTGTGTTAGCGAATATAAAAACGACAGCGGAGAGTACTGGAGGGCGGTCGTATTTACCGATGAAAGTAAATTCAACCTTTCCAAATCAGTTGGGCAGGTAATAGTTTTGCGGAAAACACACTGATAACTACACATAAACCTCACACCTACAACGTAACATGGTGTAGGTTCCCTATGTACAGTACTTATTTGGAGGTATATGAGGGCTAATTGTGTAGGCGAGTTGCATTCATCGATGGTACCATGGACCAGAAACTCTACAATAACATTCTAAGATCTCACCTTCCCAACAGTATCAATAATACGAGTCTTACTAGAGATGTCTTCAACCAGGATAACGATCCTAAACGTACAGCCCTAACACAAAAATGTGGTTGCTATCCAGGGCCCTATTCCACAAAACCACAAGCTTAATAATTTACTAGTTACAAGTACATATAAATATGGCATAATAATACAGTGGTCCACAAAGCAGGTAAGTGCACTTGAATATTTTGCTAAAAATTTACAAGTGAATTCAGCCGTTTTACTAGTGAGATGAGGTTAATCCGAGTTATCAGGAGAGGTGATATTGGAAAATGGTTTAGGGCTGACATAAAATTAAAATAAATTGAAATATTACCCAAACAGCGAAAACTGAAGGTGTGTTTTTATTTTAGAACCAGAAAACTTTGGCCTGTGACAAAAATTAAGAACCTGTAATATACTGTATAAAGAAATGGAAATTCGGAGTAACTGCTGGGAAACAAATTAATACAAATTTATACATTAATAAAATGTTATTTGTAGAAAATCAGGTGATACTCAAAGAATCGTAACATGAACTTTCGTCAGCTCTGCTCGGAATACGACTATGTCGTTGAAGAAAACAAAAACTATGAAGTTACCAGAAAATATGCCGTATGCAAATTGTTTTATGTGATGACAAACACAGAACAAGTTTCCCTTTCCAATAGCAATAGGAATAAGAATGAATATAATATTAACTCCGAAATTACAAAACATTTGTGGTATGTGATTGCAGAATTCTGCAACAGAACTCTCGTATGACAGAACAGCTTAAGTTTTCATAGTTTTGCAAAAACATGTTAAAATTCTCTAAGACAGAAGATATACCAAACTCAAAGGTGTGTAATCTTATTATTTACTGACAATGCAAGGGTACGGGAACAACCAAAAATGCTTGAGCACGTCCAGGGAATGAGTAAGGATAGGTTCCTGAAATGTATTTATTTCCCAAGAGGTTGAAGAGGTGCAGGATTTTAAAGACGTTATTTGTCAAGGTAGACGCTGTTCCGTACATTAAATATTTTAGCATACTGCTCCTGTCTGATTGATCCAAAAGTTCAGTGCTTATTGCTAAAGTTTCTAATTGTAATAATCGCTTTATTTTTTGCACATTTGACGAATGAAAGGGCAGTGGACAGGAAGAAAAAATAAAGCAGGACAAACAAAAAAATGAACCACTACCAGTAGTGTAGTAACTGTAGTTGGTTTACAGAAGTGCGAGGAGGAAGAGGCTGTCCTATTTATTGCAGAAAGTCGCTGCATCGACTGTTCATGGCGATCCGGATTCGATTCCTGGCGGGGTCGCGCACAGATTTTCGCATGTTAGAAACGCGGCGGATGTTCCCGCTGGCCGGCGAGTTTTCTCGAGGTCTTGTTGTTTTCCTTTCAAGGATAAAGGGCGTCTGCAGGTCCCATTTTAAATGCCCGTCACTAGGTGAGTATTATGGTAGACAGGGCTAAACATCTTGTAGACAGTGAGGTCATTTAGAGACGGGGCAAGTTGCCCAGACAAGCTGGAAGGAAGAAGTAATTGACCAAGGCTTGTCGCAAAGGAACAATCCCAGTATTCACTTCGAGAGACATCGAGAGACATCGAAAGACCATGGAAAACCGAAACCAGGATGGCCGGACCGGGAATCGAATCTGTGACCTACCGAATGCGACTCTCGTGGCTTACCATTGCGCCACCTCGCTCGGTCGGTGGTTGTTACATCCTTCCATACCACAAGTACTGTGAAGAGATTTGGGTGGCTCTTAACAGCGAGGTCTTGAGAGCCGATGCGAGTGATTGAAGTGAATATGGAGCGGCGCTGGAATGGAGGATCGGGGGAAACGGGAGATCCCCGAGAAAATCCGTCCGGCAAGATTCCCACTTGCGAAAATCCGGTAACCCGGCCGGGGATTGAACCCGGTTCGCCATGGTGGGAGGCGAGCGTGCTAACCGCTCAGCCACCGTGGCCCCACCGCTAGTACTGTTAGCGCCACAACCAATAGTGGGGACATTTACGGAGAGCGGGATGCGACCGGCGAGGAGATAGGTAACTGCGCGCAGAGCCTGATGCCAGGATTCACAAAAGTAATAACTATACTAAATGATGCACAAAATTTTGTTCACGTGGATGCTTATGAAAACACTATTAAAGTAATTTCTCTTAACCAAAATTAATTCATGCAAACTGTGCCACTATCATGTCGAATTGCAGGTTCTAACCTTTTTTAATACTCCGTGAAAATGTTAACATTTAAAAATGTGTTACGGGATAGTTTGTTAGCTGCATCACAATGCCGCATCTTTTGTCTTTATTTTTTACAAACGTGACAGTTTCATGTAAATGTTGTTTTATGTACGTTTCTGTTCGTAAAACTGTGCTACTTTAGTGTAATTTGTACACTTTATCTCAAGCTGTTGATGAGCACTGTAAAACTTTAACAAGATGGTAATAATTTTCCTTCCAAACAGGAACGAAAGAAGTGCAGAACAGAGGTGCGTTCATCTTCAGTGGAAAGAGATACATGTACACAGTACTGGTGATCGAATGGCTAGCAAACTATGAAATATTCTTCACATTACAAATATCGGCGTGACAAAATGAGATTTTGGCAAACGATTCACAGCAACATGCACGCTGAACGTAATCCAACAGAAACATGTCCACTCCGGTAATGTTCTGAGCATACTGATCTAAGACACCCAGAAATCAAACTACCCACGTGACGGCATGTCTACACGTGTGCCTCTATCAGCTCAGCCAACTTTCTATAGATCCAAAGAAACTAGAGAGGGGGGGAGGGAGGTGACGTTCGACCTTCCGACACCCGCGACTTTGGGACCACACGACGCTTACTCAAGGTCACGCGAGCATATGGCGTGACTCAGTTGTCCCTGTGTAGACCCGGTATTCATGAGAAGCACACGTGAGTAAAACAGCGACGCGCTGCGAGATAACTGACGAAGTATCATTGAACACACAAATTGTGCACGGGAGGTTACAAACGACGGGATGTTCCAAATTTGAGCCATACCAGAATTTTGGAGCTAATGTCCATTATATGAGCATGACGCATTGACGTACACGCCCACAGATGTCCAGACTGCTACAATTCTGACCCAAAAATCGTCTTTGAAAAATATTTCTATAAAAATTTTCAAGGAACGGTAAGTATTACTAAAAAAATTATTTTGCATTTTGAAGGCCATATTGCTCAGAACCTTAAAGAAGTTGATGGATATCTGCCGTTCTCTTAACCATGGCCACATCTGATGGGGCGGAAATCATTTAGTATATTATAGTTTGTAGTCTTTTCAACTACGTATATCTCCTGCGAGTCCAGAGTTAATGAAAGCAATAATGAGCATAAAATACGTTAATGTTTACAGCAGCTCCGCTGTATTTAATTGTCGAGAGAAATTGGCAATCTAATGACACAAAAAATGTGATATTTTCTTGAAGTGATGAACACAAACGACTAAAAAACCGTGGGGAAACTCATAGTGAAAACAATTTATAACAGAGAGAGAGAGAGAGAGAGAGAGAGAGAGAAGAGAAAGAGAAAGAGAAAGAGAGAGAAAGAGAGAGAGAGAGAGAGAGAGAGAGAGAGAGAGAGAGAGAGAGAGAGAGATGCTTCGGCGTTGCATCGCTGTATGGAACTGTCTAATCCCCAGTAAAATGTATTATATCTCAGTATCAAAGGGCTTGCGATTTAGTCAGTTAATACATTTTTTTTCACAGTCACATGCTTACTACACTGGCAAACTAGACATCTAAAATTAAATTACTACCGTGCAGTAATGCGTGGAATTCTACAGAAGCTAGTTTATGTCCATAGAAATAAAACATGAATAGAATTATGGCACCAGTTGAGATGATGTTACGTGTTACTACTTACTACAACTGAGAACTATCCATAAGATAAAAATGTCTTCAAACCAAACATTTAAAAAAACGTGTTTCCTTTTATTCTAGGCGCCAACGTATTCATCCTGTCAAAGGTATATCGTACCATCTTTCGAATTTTTTCAGACAAGACTCCTCCAAGAACATCCGTTAAGAACTTAGCTTCCCCTTACTCGCCGTTTCTTCCTTGCAGAAATTACGCTTTGCTGGGAATTAAAGAGCAATAAAGAAATGTGTATCACGAATTAAAGAGCAATAAAGAAACGTGATCACGAATTAAAGAGCAATAAAGAAACGTGTATCACGAATTAAAGAGCAATAAAGAAACGTGTATCACGAATTAAATAGCAATAAAGAAACGTGTATCACGAATTCTTGATGTTTAGCTGGAGGGCTATATAATACAACGGCTGGTTCTTAGCTCGGGAGAAAGCAGCCCGTCTAATCTGACCGATGTGACATCACCTTGGTACAGTTCACCGTGAAAATAAAACGTACAATGGACACAAAAATAAATTTAAGAGTTTGATAAACTTTTGATCAAATCAGTTGCTCGCATAGAAGGGCATTGTACTAAAACACGTCGGTGCCGGGCTGATGGTTACTTGATGACAGCGTACTGGAGTTTACATACACTTGCTCCAAAAAGTATTGGCACATCCATTAACATAAAATTTTGTACAAAGGAAGCGAGAAAGAAAATAATACGCATTTTTCCTTAATATAATGTACAAAAAATATATTTCACTGAAATAACAGCAACAACACAAAATAAGTAGTTACACAAAACAATCCATTTTCTCACTGCAAAAGAAGTATTGGCACAGTATACCACTACACGCTGTAGGTCTCTGTGCTTCTATTTCCGTATCAAGTATGCGAGCCATTAAAACGTGAGACAACTTCCAGAGGTTTCGGCATTGAATGAACCAACTTTTTCATCGTTTAAGGGGCAATTTAATTTCCGACCATCCATCCTCGAGAACCCTAAGCTCTTATTTGGCAGACGGGCGGCGCTTGGCCTTTTCCCTTCCAAAATTATCCCACAAATGTACAAAAGGATTCAAATCCGGGCTCTGTGGCAAAGTAACAAGTCGTATGGGGGCATTATATAGTAGCCACTCACACGAGTTTTTAAAGCAGTGTGTTTGAGGTCGTTATCCTGTTGGAAACAGAAGACACCGTCCAGGCTGAGCTTGTGTACACCGTTGGACACATTATCCTGTAACACATCAATGTATTTGTACTGATCCATATTTATTTCAATAAAGGGCAGATTTCCAACTCCCGAGAATGCCATGCACCCTCAAACCATAAAATGTCCCCCAACATGCTTTACTGCTGGCAGTGTGTGTTGTTGGTATAATTCGGTATTCGGTTATAGCTAAACTTCCTTTCGTCAGTCAGAATTAAACACGTTGAACTTGGACTCGTCCAAGAATATGACAGAGTCTCAGTATTCCAAAGGTTTTCCACAACATTTCTTGGCAAACGCAAGGCGTTTCTTACTGCTCACCTACGTACCATATGGCTTCTTTCGAGGGGGATCTGCCATGAATATCGGCACTCTTCAAGACATTCCGTACTGCCTGTGCACTAAGTCTTGTTAGAAGTTGTTGCGACGTCCACAGCTAACGAGGCATCACTTCTTGTAGATTAATTTTGGACTGAACGTATGATACAGCATCTCTCTCAATGTGTGAGTATTCGTGGGCGCCCTGATCTGGGTTTGTTTCAAGTAGATCCTTGTTCCTTTTACTTGTGTATTATAGACCGTATGGTGAAGAAGCTGATAAATCTCTCTGTAACATCTGTCTTGTGAGCGTAGTAACACAACGTTATCTTAAGGGGGCGTATTAGATATGTGCCGATGTCTAGTTATGCGAATTTATGTTTATAATATTACAGGTAAGGTCAAAATATTTCATGCAAAAATAATTTAAAAAATTATAAACAATAACATTTTGGAATATTGAAGAAAATTTTATGTTTTTTAGTTTCTTTATAAAAGGCTATATAAACAACACCACTATTTATTGCTTGGGAAAAAAAAAGTCATAGGTTCATATGAGATATAAACTCTGCCAAGACATAAACGATTTACTTGTAGGAAGTTTAAGAGTCACATAAATAATTTTAATAGTCACTGTATGTGGCAGCTTTCCATTTGCCAAAGACTTCATTATTCAAATAAGTTTTTTCGTATGTTAACTTTTTTAAAGTTAGAAAGTGACCTCGTTGTGGCATTCTAACATGTTTCTAGAAAACATAACAGCTGACAAATTATTTATTTCTGTGACCGTTAACGAACACTAAGCTGTGCAATTAAACACTACACCATCAACGACATAGTCGTGGATTTCATATCGTTTGTCGCTAAAAGAGAGCTCTGTTTACTGCTGCGCTCTGCACGACACAACGGAACTACACGGTCTGTGCTCGTGATGTCTTCGAACAGCGTTGCCAGCTCTGGTTGCCAGCTCGCTTTCGACTGTCCACTGCCACGGAACTCGGGCCATAGAAAAGATAAAGTACTCGAACCAGCCTCGGGCCTCGGATGATATGTTTCTGGAATTAGCAGCTACATTTTAATTTTATTTCAATAAGATACGTGTTTGTTTTGTACTCCGCCAGTTATGCTGATGTATTCTGACAGGCTTCAAAATTAAATATTTAATTTTAATTTACAATATGCATCTCAGCCGACTCTCCTAACGTAATTTATGTATTCACATGTGGCTATGAAAATAAAAAAAACCGAGCAGCGCTCAGTCACTAGAAGCACAGCTCAAAACCTACTTAGTTGAAAAACTGTACGCTAATATTGGTTTCAGATTGCGTTTGTAAGCCTACTCTACAAAATGGCACCGTATATTATGGTTTCTGTAACTTGTTTACGAACGAAAATGAGTAGATATTGGCAAGAGCATACCGCATGTAACGTAACATTTTTCACTATTTGCACCTATTTGTCATAATTAAGGTTTGTTTCACACATTGAACACTGCCATGCACAATACTTGTTATTCACATATGCTTCACATGTTTTACTTTTCGTAATTTTTATTATTTTAATTTTTAATTTTTAATATGGTTAGGATATTAAAACCTATATGAACGAATGGCAATAATTCATGTTTAATTAAATAGATAGCTAGATTTTCTTTTGTTTATATTTTAATTAATGCCTAATATTTTGCATTTTTGTCTCACCTTCATTGTAAATGCTTCAGAGAATTTCTTTTGTATTTTTTTGATAAACTTCTAAGAGACCCGTAACTCTATACAACAGGGATTTAGGGCGTTTGGAGTGTGTCATTTCAGATCGTTAGTCAGGAAGCTTTGCGATTGGTCAACAGCTTCAAATCCTGTACTCCGATTGGCTGGAGAGCTCAGCATAGGGTTAGGCTGCGCGGGCCGTTTGAAAGTTCGCTCTCTCTACCACCAACCTTCACTGCGCTAGACGTAAGGCTAGGACGCTCGTCCTACAGTTAAACGTAGCGGAGGCATTGTGAACTAGCAATAATACAACTTCCAAGTGTCACAGGGCCTATACATAAATAAAGTATTTGCTCCTAATAGTTAGGGTGTTATAGCTCTAACAGCTTGCTACAGTTTTTATTTGTGTTCCTGCATCAAGTTAAGAGTAAGTACTCCGCATATTTTTATTTTCAGCAGCTGTTTAGGAGTTTAAGGTAGATAGGCAGACTTGTAACGTCAGTGAGCCGTGAGCCACGTAAAACAGTACCGCATCCAGATCTGCAATTCCTACCATGTTCCTTCTACAAGATACTACGTCCTCCCTTCGCCTACAACCTGGTATTTTACTACGAGAACTGTTTTTCATCAAGTTTTTAGATTCATTCCATCTTAGACTTTGCTACGTTACGCCGTTGGCGTAGAATATTCTACACGACGCCATGTTGGCTAGGCACCTATATTAGCTTCAGCAAATTTTAACCATGATTTTACCTGAGACAGAAGTCAGGTGTTTTACCTAAGTTGAGACAGTCAAGTAACATTTTTTTGAACTAAATTCAAGACATTTTACTTTAAGAGGTCTACGTTTATTTAAAGTGCTTAAGTCAGACTGTTAAATACGTGTCACGTAAAAGTATTTTTTAATGACCGTGACCACTTTCTAACGGCAGCTTAGTTGGAACACTATTATTTTTCTTTGCTTATTGCCATTCAGGGATATTTGATTATTTGAATTATTTTTCCAGCATAAAACAAACAGATATTTTGAATTTGAATATTTTTTAATACATAATTTTTAGCTGAATTTGACACGTCTGACACCTTTTCAGAGTATGCACTTTTTGTCCTATCCCTCATCTACCTATTTTCTGTTCAAAATGACTAAACAAGTGCCTCGATATGTGTAATTATGTACAATAAGTTTCACAGCTGTAGTGGTAAATAATTGGCTGCCTGCAAAGAGAGTGGGATTGTCGAAGGTGAGTTACTACGCATCTTACATACTGGGTCCTGAACTGAGTATAGCCGAGGAAACAAATTTCTTTGGAACAGTATTAATTAATTTTTACTCGCTAACTGAATCACAAATATTGCCAACACCATATACACTATTTAATGTTTTGTCATGTGGTGCATAACTTAAAATTCTTGATATCACAACGAGATGGCGTAGGTTATGTATTACATGTTACAAGCAGAAGCACGGATACGTAGAGCAAATAATTTTTATTTGCTACTTAAAATATTTGTATTTGTTACCTAGTATTAACATTCTCCATTATTTAAAAATAAACTAATACTGTGATCTCAGAAACATTATGCTGTATTGGGAAGCGATATTCCCGCTCTTTTGAAACAGTAAATCGGCTTTTCTAAATTTGAGATGAAGTGACAATGTTCTGGCAGAGTTTGCACACAGAATGCTTCCCTTTTATTTTTTATGTCTAATGGAATTCAGTATTTGTACTATACACCACAAATCCTGCAAATCAGAATTGCTTTCAAATTATGACAAACAGAAAATATACTATCATATATTTGACACTGCATGCACTGCATACACCAATACCAGCGACGTAGCCAGAGAGGGGGGGGGGGGGCTATGGAGGTTGTAACCTCCGCCCATCCTTTCTTTACCATACGGATATCAACTATTAGAATTAAAATTATTAATAAGCATTTCATTTCGATAAAATCGTAATTGCTGTTAACTATGATGTATGTTATTAGGCTATATTAAGTAACATTTGTTCTAATAATTCAAGGAAAACAGGGAAAAGTCAGGGAATTTCATACGACAGGGGAACGTCAGGGAGTTTCATATGACAGGGAATTTTCCTCTAGGTCAGGGAAAATGAAAATAACTGCTACTCTACAAAATTTGATGGTAGTGTGAATACAGGATGAGCATATACATTTCAAAATTTCCAATTTTAAGATTGTGAACTAGCAATAATACAACTTCCAAGTGTCACAGGGCCTATACATAAATAAAGTATTTGCGTGTTTGTAATGGGCACTCCAGTGAAGTCAATAGCGTGTATCGCGAGAAATGTTGATGAGCTGAATAAAATATTGGCAATACAGGATGGTCTGTTGCAGTATAATTCAATTCAACCTCACTAATAGCATTTTTTTTTCCTGTGTTACAAACATATGATATTTGAAGGTTTCTATTTTAAAAACAGGTCAGGGATACTAGCAAGATTCTGTCCGGAAAACAGGGGAAATTAGGGAATTCCACCAGTGGACACCCTGGTATTAACACATACGACAGCACCACTAATGCCAGTATAACGTCCCTCCCTTTCTTCAGTCAGTGTGACCTCACTCTTGAGAAATTTCTGGCTACGCCACTGAATCGATACTAGAAACTGCCTTCACACAGAATGAATTACGAAATGTATTTTAGGAATATTATAATTCAAGTACACATTAGTATTTTCATGACTACTTTAAAACCTGAAATAATATCCAAGTAGATTTTAAATCGCTAATGTGAGTCTTGGTCGGAACCTACTAGATATATACATGGTTGATAATCAGATTTGCAAATATCTCTTTGGATGGATCTATTATTTTTGTAATGTGGGGAAATATTATAAATTAAATATTTATAGACACCCAACTGTAACAAAGCGTGAAAGTAAAATTAACATCACGTATTTCATCGTATATATATATATATATATATATATATATATATATATATATATATATATATATATATATTGCTTCAGAAATGTTTAATCGGCCGAGTGTCTGTATTCCCTAATTAGCGAAGATGCCAACTTTTCGCAAAAAAAAATATCGTGATTTGTTGTATTTCTAAAATACGTCAACTCAGATTCTCTTTCATAACTGGACGATTTTAACTGGTGCTGGTTTTAAACTTCTGCGAGCGAATTATAGAAGTTTACTCCTAGATTATCCTAAATGTGGTTGCCTTCGTCTACTAACAAATGTTTTCCTATCAAGACATGTCTAATAAACAAAGTAGCGCTGAAGTAGCAGACATGTGATATTGAACTGTAGGTGGCTCGGAATACGTTTGACTATAATCAGGTGACCCTACTCATTAGACATTGAAAGCATGCGTAAGACGGCCTAAAATAGATTCGCGTTTTCAGAATATTTCTATATTGTTTAACACACGGCACATTTTGAGGCCAGATATTTTGACAAACTCTTGACATAATCAAGTAATCGTTAAGTATATTAATGTAAATATAGATGCCGTATTCGAACTAGACATCTCAAGTTGCTGTATCACTTTGCGAGAATCATTGAGAATCATCATATTACTTTGTTGTAGTTTAAGAAGTGCAAGTAAATTATCACTGGATTCATAGTCAACACAAATAAGAACTTTCTTATATAAATAATAAGTATACTTTCCTCAACATGGGTGCAATTAATTTTTTAATAATTTCTCAACAACTTTGATGGTAGGTTTCGACTAGTCGCCTCGTTGAAAGCAATATCATTAGAGGTGAAACCAGAAACGTATGCAACAGTAGTGAGACAATTACAAATACACACGTGCCTTACCAGGGACTCGAACACAGAAAACCTCGTATCATAAGTTAGTGTGCAATCAAACTGCATTACGAAGGTCGGATTCGAGCATCAACTTCGAATTTAATCAGTCTAATGATTCGAATGACAGAGTTCAGTTACCTAAAATATTTACAGGGCCATCATTTTGAAAATAAGTTACTGACCCACTTAAAACACTTAAGTTTACATGGCCTACCATTGCACTACTTATGTACAGAATTTGGTAAATGTCGTTGATTATTCCCTGAGATATGACATAAATCCGCCATGTATCATCTTCACAAATGGACAAAAATATTATGTATTAGCACATTCCATGATCGTATACTACCAGTATACAAAGTAATGCTAAAACCGATTGCATAAATTCTTAGATATAGCACACCAACCTAAAATGTATTTATAGCCACCATTCTGAACATGTATGTCACAATGAAAAATACTTATAGTTATATGTCCTACCACAATATCAGTTCTTCGCCAAATTTTGGTAGGAATGGGTTGATTGATTCCCAAGATAAAAAAAAAAGCTTAATTTTTATTTTGGGGCTAACATACAAAATGTCAGAAAAATGAAGCTCTGTATAGGCAAATTTGATGGTTGTAATTGATACTAAGTAAGGAGTTGCTTACAGTTGGTTCTCACTTATCATTTTGCTCAATATTCATTTTATCATTAAATAGTTCACATGTTCATTATATTTTGATCCCCTGCTTAAGTATCCAAATTTAATGTATTTTAAACTATTTCCATATAACAGTGTTCATAAGTTTTACAGTTAATTTATGCAATTTATATTACATGGAGAACAATATTTATTTTTGAAGAAGTGCAGATATGGTGAAGGTAGCCAGGCAGAGGTTTTTGTTTGCTTGGAATGTTTTTGGGAACAATTTTTGTAAAGTCACGAAATTGAGACTGTTCTTCTGTAATACGGCTTGAAGAAAAAGTTATGAAGTTTCTATTAATGCCATGCCAAGCCAAATAAATTGAGGATGAAGAGGATGCCCTACAGTCCTGGAGGGTATTGTCCACTTATGATGACGGCTACATCTACGATGGCGATTAGTTGGACCCATAACGCTGTCCAACTTCCATCAATGATGGTTTGGTGAGCCTTGGGCTTCGATGGCAACCATATCTTCATGACTGTGTCTACGTTATGTCAAGTAAGGTAGACTTGCGTTTCCAAACTTCTCCAGGCAGTGATTTATCAAAGTAGCTAAAGCTCAGAGGTCCTGATCATCATTTTGATGTTAAATTCAAAAACACAAGAATTTTATTGCGTTACAAGACTGTTACTAGCCGAAACCATATCAGAAATATTTACCTTCATGGAACATTTAATTGAGCTACATATTCATATACATATTTTCGTTGTTATATCATATGTTATTTAGGGAACATCCTTAATTCGTTTTCTAGAAGTCATCATATTCATATTATCTTTTCGTATGTTGACAACAGGCAGTATTTCGTTCTCCGTACCAAATAGAATAAACGATTGGTACTTAATTAATATATTGCACGTTCCACGTATGGTCGGCTCCAATTCTGTAGCCCCAAACTCGTCGCTTGTTAAATATATGTGCAGTCGCTAAGTTTTCGTTATTATACGCCTCACGCATAAGAGACAAGTCTGTACCAACCCAAGTAGGAGAATTATTGATACATACTAATATCCTGTTTAGTAACTCTGCAACACGAGTTGGTGCTACTTCTGTACTGAATATAAGAATTACAATGATTGGTAATTATGAATAAATAATAGTATTTAGCACTTTAAAAGTTTATTATTAAGGATAGTTATCCATATTTCACTTGCCTCGGCTATGAGAATCTTTAAGATGAAGAGCAAGAGTCAACATTATCTCAATTACTAAAACCAATTAAACTTGGTTACATTCAAAAGTAAAAAAAAAAAGTACTGAAATGAAATTTAATCTCAAACAACTCCTTGATGTGTTTATTAATGGAGAAAAAAGCAACAAATGAAGTTGCAACTAAAACAAAATGGATACTCCTTGTAATATTAGCTTTCTACCAAATCAATATAAATTTAATTATATATAATTAAATTTATATTGATTTGGTAGAAAGCTTATATATATATATATAGTCAGCACACAAGCTTAAAAGATAGCATCATTACATGAAAATGATAGATGAGTTTTTATAAGGAAGTTGTTTAACCTAATAAGCATTAGTAAGTAAGGTGGGACCCCGACATCTATTCCTATTAAAACATCATCTTGCAGCAAAATCAAGTAAATTAACTCATTAAAATATTTCTTCCCTTAAACACACGTCCATTCCGTGTGTGGTGATAAATGCTTCTAGAGAAAAATTTTGTTCGAATTCCTAACGGCCTTGCTTATATTGTTTTAAGTTCTCTGATTAGCTGTCGCCTGACCATGCCATATTTCTCAACCAATCAACAATGGCGAGACGAAAGACAACCAGGATAGTTTTATGTTTAGTCAATATTTAATTACTTTATATCCTCTAGGAAGAAATGAAAAATAACACACATTATACTAAATATTGTTTAAAAACAAATGAACCTGAATGCAAATCACTATTAAAATAAACCAAAGATAATATTGTTAACTCATATCATAAAGCGTAATTTGGAAATTATGTTAAAATAAAGTGACAACATGAGTAAGTACTCTTAAAATAGATGTATAATAAATTTAATAATAATATTTAAATGTAAATATACTCCAAACTCTGCAAAGTAACAACTTATATTTAATCTCCAGCTTTTGATATTTTACATTAATTAATAAAAATAAAAACAGGGGGAAAATAAGTGTGTTGTTAATACCTATTAATAAAAATGGTTCTTAAGCTAAATATATATTATTAGACCCAGTGCGCACGAATATGGCGCGCCGTCCCTTTGGTGTAATTTTCTAGACTCGGTAAAGCTTTGTTTGCATGAAGTGGAGGGATATACTGGAAGTATAACGTTAGCAGGGCTTCATATATGTTCGAAATAGATCTAACCATTATTTGACTGTATAGTTCGCCACATCAAACCTAGAGATCTGAGAAGGGGCAAAGGCAAATACTTGAGGCGGGCGCAGACCGCAGTCGGGCGAGCAGACGGGCGGGCGGATGCGTGTTTCGGGTGCATGCCGCAAGCCCGCCAGAGCGTGCTGCCTGCCGACCGGACATCACACGATATGCACCCCGAGCCACTTCCGCCCCGGGGCGACGCGACAGCCCACGAGGACCTCGCAACTCCGCCCGCAATCCCGATATCAACTCGAACACCATGCATGTACTAGACTTGCCTGTTCCTGGCAGGTCGCACGTTCTCGACGATGATCAGGTCGTAATGGTAGAAGTAAGGGATGACGCGACAGATGATTTTCGTCGTCTGCACATGTCTCCAACAATAACTCGCACGTTGTTGTCATATTTCAACACAGCGTGTTACATAGTGGTTTTTCGACAGACTCATGGTTAATACATGTATAAAGGCTGTTCACGATTAAGTGAGCACTTTTGAAATCAACCTTAGAAAAAAGTCACTGTGCCTACCTGCATATTTCAACAGGCGCACTGAGTGGCATACGCCGAGTAAAGTTGGTAACGATGGATGGAAAGTAGTTCCATATCTTAACGTCGAATAAAAAGTGTTAGGTCACCATTTGTGATAACCTAAATTATTTCTATCGCTTTCTGTTATTTTTTAATGCGTCGAAATGTAAAAATTAGCATATTTTTAAAATACTTACTTTTCTAATAATTTTACAGTTTCCTTGACCGACGCCTGAAGAAAGCGATAAGGCCCATGGCAATGCTAGTTTCACACAAGACGGAAAAATGCACATCGTGCATAGAACTAGATCTTAAGCAGAGCTTTCCAAAGTGCTAATTTTACCCTGAACAGCTTCTAGTAACATTCCCCCTCCGCCATGCTGTCATCCCTACATGTACCACGCGCCTCAGTGTCTTCCTGTCAATACGAGTGGCGTGGTGCTGTTTGTCTTTCAGTGTAGTGTGCAGTTTCCTTTCCAATTCAAATGGGAAATATGTTGAGAGACGTGGAATGGTCAAAGGAGGTGATTAACCTTGTAGTATATATATGTGACATATGCAAATTCTGCATGTATTTCCGTGTGTGATATTTGAATAAGAATGGCGTTTCGTACGAGATAGTGAGAGGTGAAGAGCATATGAGTTTACACCTTTATACCTTAATACCTCTTTTCTCTTATCCTTGCCATTTCGGTGACTAAGGAACTCTGTGAAGTTTGCATAAACTACACTCATGCACAAGACACTTGCAAACTACTGAAAGAAAAATGTAGGTAAAGTGAACATATTTTATTAATACCAAAAATTGAAAAATAGATATTTCGATAGATACTTGTAATGATGGTCTGCAAATAAAAATAATTAAACGTGTGGAAACAACTTAGAAATTGAAGTTAAGTTATGAGTGAAATGTATTAACTTCCCGGCAAGTATGGTAGCATGTGCCTAGAAAATACCACCATCCTCACTGTATGTAATATAAAAATAATTAAGAAACTAAATATAATTAAATTAATGCTGCTTTAAATCGAGACTGGGATAAAAGAAAAATGCAATATTTAAATCCATAAGTAGTTCTCTTCACGTGTCTTTAAATTGTGTAAAGTTAATCGAGCTCCATTCCAAGATAAATGCAAATATGTTCTCACTTCTCAACGATCAAATAAAAACTATAACTTCTTACTAAAATATCGTAGTACTTACCTGATAGAAATTAAAAGTATTTGAAATAAAATATCTCCGGTTCTTTAAATTATGATCCGGCGATTGACTCGGCGGTAAAACTGGACCACTGGTTTGTACCCTTATTAACATGTTTCTTTAAAACTTCCATAAAACATACTAGGCGCGTTGGTGTTTCCAAACATAACATCTTGATGTGCGCCTCAAACGATAGCGTCACCTGGGTGTAAGCCAATGTCCAAGCCTGCGACATGGCACCGGCGCTTCGCTGAACGGCGTCTCGTCGTCAACTGGAACCACTAAAAATACCTAACAAAAATCTGAGGCTTAACCCCATTCTTAAAAACGGCTAACTCAGAAACCTTAACTAGAACTTCTGGGATATAACTCTCATCCTAGCATTACGCTGGCGCTGGGCATTTTTACGGTGAAATTCCAGCGAAAATCTCGCCGATGATCCATTCTAAGGTCCCTCCCCAGAAGCATTGACTTCCGGCAACTATCTAGATAGCTAACCTAAAATTGGAGAGCTACTCCCAGTAGAAAAATTAACAACTAACTCAATAAAAATATTAAATACAATTAAAATAATAAAACAAAAGTAAGAATTACACCTTACAAATTAAAAAAAAAAAAAAAAAAAAAAAAAAAAAACTGAAAAATGAAACAAATATTTAAATTTTGAACTTGTATGTTAAAGTTATGGCACATATATCTTAGAACACTGCTGAAAACACCATATAAAAAATAAAAGAAAAATAGGTGTATGGTTTACAATAGTATTAATACGTGATTCTACTGTAACGTCAATAAATATACGAGGGGTTGAAGAATTAAAATTCATCAAAATATATGCAAAATAAACATATGTTAGTGTCCCAAAACATATATAACTGATTAGCATAGTAGTAGGAAATAGAGGAGTCTGGCACAAGAGTACCGGAGCCGCCCGGCCGCCATTACGTTACGTCACCCGACGGCCATTTTTTTTTCATTTTCTCCCTCAAAATATCTCTTTTTCCCTCAAAATCGACCAAAAGACTCTAAAAATTTCCCTTTTCCCTTTCATTTTTGTCCCTAAAAATTTCTCTTTTTTTAACTCAAAAATGTATGAAGCCCCTAAAAATGGTGAAAGCCCCCCCCCCCCCCCCAACCCAATCGTGCACAAAAAGCCCCTAAAATCTAATCTTAGCCGATTTAATCAATTTGAGGGGTTTCCTTAGGACCTACAGAGCAATGACGGCCATACTGGTTTTATAGGCATACCCTATGCCAGATCGAAACAAGGTATACAGGATAGGACTCAGACCTAAGACTCGGCAATCTTGCATCCATATTGTATGCAGATAACCTTTGACCGTGAACATGTAAAAATACAAAAACATTCAAAAAATTCCAAAAATCCCTAAATATTCCAAGAAATATATTATTAAAATTAAAACACTAAAAATTATAAAAAATATTTTTAAAAAACTTTAAAAACTTATACATTTTTTTAAACTTATATTTTCGAAGGTCCCCTAGTACCACGATTAGCCACATTTGATCAATCCCCAGTAGATGACTGACTCCCTTGCCTCCACTCCCCCACCCATACTCAGTCCGCCATCTTGATTTTTTGTTCGTCATTTGTTTGAATGCTACTGGAAACAGTCATCTTTGTTTATATATTACTGGAGGACGCCATATTTGATTTTCGTTCGTCATTTGTTTATACGTTACTGGAGGCCACCATTTTTGTGTATATGTTACTGGAGGTGGTCTATTTGTTCTTTCGTACATCATTTGTTTATTTATGTCACTGGAGACTACCATATACCTTTTTATTGTCATTTGTTTTATAGTTTGAATCTCACCTTCGTGAGACAACCATATTAGATTTGCATCACCTATATACCACCAGGTGGCAGTAATTTTTGTTTATGTTTTTTTTTAAGTATAGGTTGTGCTGTCGACACCCGCAAATGTTTTTATTAGCTAATTAGTCCCTTCATTCCATACTCTACAAAAAAAATCTACAATTTTGCAGCCCATAAAAAAATTCCAATCACTGGTATAGCTACATGCATGATGCATGAATTTGACTGCATGCCTTATATATTAAATATTTGTAATACACATTTTTGTTTTAAAAAACTTGAAGGCCAACAGGAGGATATGACACACAAAAATAAAGAAAAAACAAATTAGTTTATAACAATAATTTTTTATTATTTTGTAAATACATTAAGATAGTAGAAGTTCATCACATCATATTATATAACCCCAATCCTTAAGTGCTCTTATGATCGAAACCACCTCTTTAATGGTCGAGTAATCCCCAAGTTGTTGCTTATCGAGCAAATATTTAAGTCCGTCTAAATGTTTGTTGGGATCTTCGGTCAACACATCGCCAGTATACTCAGTGTCTCCTACCTCCTTCACATCATTTGTCGAAGGATACTCTTTGGGGAAATGTGTGGAACAGTCGGGGGAATAATCATAGTCTTCAACACTCTATCTGTCATCATAGTAATGATTTACTTTCTAGTTTACCACGGCATAAGTTAGACATCCGGCGCAAAGCACTTCTGGTTCAATTCCCGGGCAAGGCATCTACATTAATTTTTAAAAAATTTGAAATTTTAACCTCTGGTTTGAACCCCAGGTAAGGTATGTATGTTAATTTTGGAAAAATTTTGAATTTCGGCAATGCATCTATGATAGTTATGAAAATTTTTGAAATTTGAACCTCTGGTTCGAACCCCGGGCAATGCACATTTGTTAATTTTGGAAAAAAATTTAATGTCCGGTTCTATTCCCAGACGACTCACATAATATTTAATGTTAAACAAATGATGCAATCACGTGCAAGAGCAGCTCTCTGAATGATGTCTTACCATCACGATGTCCCACTCTCGACAGATGTAATGCCATCGCTGCTGTAAGCAATTAAAGGTCGAGAGGGGTGAGTGAAATTTATGATGTAATTGACTATTTGCATCACCGATGAGTGAAATTACTATTTGTACACTACCGACTTCAATTTTCGCACAAGTAATTTATTTATTTTACTTGTTTGCAGGTAAGACTAATTAAGACAGTGTAATTTTTGGTATATGCATGTTAGGTGTACTAGGGTTCGATTCCCGAATGGAGTATGTGTGAAATTACTGGTTAGGGGAGTGTGCAGGGAGCGACCAGAGCACATCTGTTCCGTTCGACAGCTGGCGCACTACTGAACTGTGTCGGGGAGAGACCACGTTTGACCATGAAACAACTCATTTCAGAAACATAATAATCCATTTCTTTATCAAATTAACAGACCTAATTTCAGGGAAAAAAACTGATATTACTTACAAAACGACTACAAACATATCGAATTAGCACCTGAATGCGAAACATGGTGCAATTACTAATAAAACAACATAAAAGCAAACTAATCAATCACAATTACTATTACAAACATGAGTAATTAATTACAGAAAAACTACTGCTAGGTTTATTAAAGAAAAACACATCAAATATGTTTCAATTGTATTTATTGATTATCATAATTTTTACAAACATTGTTTTACGATCTTTTAAGATCCTTATTCTTCAATCACGAAGTGTGTTTTTGAGAAACCTCTCCATCGAACCATAGACCTATTCTTTTTTCTCTTTAATGATTTTATCAACTAAATATACATTTGGAGAAGAAACTTTTTGCAATTTGGATTCATAAAAACCTTCTTTTATAGGTTCCCCATCATAGGTTTCGAGGTAATAAACTCTGGGAAATAACTGTCTAACTGAAATAATTATTTAATATTTCGTATGACCAATAGTAGTATATTTTTTTCTCAAAGACAGATTCCAGTTTAGACACCTGTATATACTGGCAAACTTTAAATTAATTTTTCTCTCGTCGAATACTTTAGGAATATTATACACAGTTTTCATCAATATACTGTCCATAACCTTTTCGGGAGCCATCTTCATAGTTCGATGATATCTCGAATAATGAAATTTAAGAATTTCATGCAATACATCCACCCAATTGCAAGTCCCCTTCGATGTGAAATACTTATATATTAGCTGTTTGATCATTTTTTTTAACTGTTCCACAACACTGGCTTTAAGGTCTGCATACATTATGTAATGATTAATCCCATATTCACCCATTAGTTTCTCAAATGGTCCAAAGTAGAATTCACCCCCTTTATCGGTTTGGAGCAAATTTGGCATTCTTTATTGTAAAACGGTCTTCACTACACAGCTAACCTGTATCCCAATCTTGTTTTTCACAAGTACAGCCCAACCATATTTTTAATAAACGTCTATTATGGTTAAAATATATTTTTATCCCTTTTCACACAAATCAGCTTGAAAAAATAATTTTAACCATTTGTAATAACACTACTTGTAGGAAATTTTATCCTTGCAGGGGTGTGGAGTTCTTGAGCAATCTTACTGAACTTCATTAGTAATATAACCGTCTCCAGTTACTTCTTCAATAATAGAAATAATTTTGTTTGTATGTGAATTATTCCCAGACTGTTTCGAAGCAATGAGAAGTTTTAATCTGTTCACCAATTCATTAGGATTGTTCTAATATACAGGAGAAAACAGATTGCCAACTTCATCTTTATATATTCCACTTCCAGCAATATTGTTTAATAAATATAATTTCGGATGGTCTGCATCACCGAAACGATTATTTGCATTCGTTCGACGAACAAGACCTTTATATTTCTCCAAATTGGTGTCGAAATATCCATTCGGAACATTTTTAAATAATTATTCAAACAATTCTTCACTGCCATCAGTTATGTAATCACCTACTTGAATTCAATTCTAAGGCAAGAACTTAATTACCGAATCTCCTAGAAACCATATATTTCCATGTCGATATACACCAAATACCATATCGCATATATGCAAAGATTCATTTATAGCTAAATAACTTTGTGTTAATTGAGACACATTTTGTTTTCTCTTCTTTATAGGTTCTTCTGATTTAATTTCCAATGGTGTTTCATTAGGTGTACGTAACATGGAATTTAATGTATCAATTCTCCTCATAAAAGGTTTAAACATTTCTTCTTTAAAGACATCCCATTCCATTTGTGCATTTTAGCCTGTAAATGTTTCTCCTTTACAGCAGATATGACTATGTAATTCCGAAACAGAGTCACACATGTTCTTTGTTTACAGTAATGTTCCCATATTTACATATAAATTAAGATGTTGGTTTTCTAGCTGGTGCATTAGGTCGACAAGTCTGCATTTTTCAATCTTATCGAATGTGCTCAAAAGTACATCTAATTTACTCACAGTTTCAACTCTCAAATCATTACTAAAATAGTTTATTCAAGATTTCAAATCATCAATTTGCTTTTTCAGATGTTTGCTTAGCCAACCCAGATATTTTATTAATCAATTCAACACATATATTTTGTCATCTCTTCCATTTGTGTTTCCAATTGTTTTGTAATTGTATCAGTTACCATTTCATTAATTACACTTCATAAACGTTCCAAATGTTAGTTTGCTGTAGTTTCTATATTCTGCAGTGTAATCACCACATTTGCTAATAATTGCGAAATGTAACTGATTTTCGTAGTTTTAGATAGTTTCAATTAGGTTTATTAATTTCTTTTGTATATCGATTGATTGTGATTTAAATACATTCAGTGTAATAGTGTTAAAGTCTCCCACGTAATGTTTATTTACCGCATCAGTATCTCACAGCCATACCCACATTATGTAATATACGTCCGTTCAAATCACAATTCCCATCGAGATCTCTCGTTAAACAGATATTTTAATGATTGTGTTTTATGCCGCTATGTCCGAATTTTGAAATACTCATTATTCATCATCAGGAAGTAAAAAACGATCAATTCCATACCTATATCGTCCTTCATATAGGGTAAGCGGTGGTATAATTACCATAAAACCGTACTTGTTTTTCTAACAGTGAAAACTTTAAACTTTGTGTCATATCGCCCAAAAAAATAATCGTAAATATGCTGTAGTTTCATATTATCTGTTTTAAACACAATTAACATATTTGCATTATCATGTAAATTATGTTATGGAATACTTGCATAACTTTGCAATGGATAAAAACAATCGACATTTGAATGTCTACAAAAACTGAAGTATTGCTGTATTTCACCATGTGGTTCGCACCAAACATCGTCAAAAATAAATATGGAATTGGGTAATGCTTCATTCGGAGGTACAATTTCTTCTTTATTTGTAAAAGGGAAGTAACACATTCCTTCAATTAAAGACGAAATGGTCGCTAATTGTTGATATTTCTCTTGTATTGTTTTAGAAAACACGTATTCAAATTTAAGTCGATTTGGATGTTCTAAAGTGACATTTACACAAGTTGTTCCACATGAAGGACCACTTATTATGCGATGTATATTTGGTAGTAAAAGAACACCATGTTTCTGTTCAATTATATTTTATTTCGTATTTACAATTATCAGAAGATGCACATTTTGTTTTATAGCCTTCATTTCTACACAATAGAGCGTACTAACATAAAAAATTATAAATGCAGGTCTATATATAGGTTCGCATTCAGTTGAAAACAATTGCTTGTACTGAACATACTATAAAAGGATGCTGTGTGTTGTATACATTGATTAATAAATTGCCATTTGATTTGCATTTACCGAAATACAATTATAGTGGACCCGGTACTAAACTCACAAAACACCTAGCTTAGAACAATCAAGGAAATAAACTATTTGGATGACGCTAGTAAAGAACATGGTGTAATTTATGATCGAACAAACAATTTAAAACAAAGACATATAGCAGATAAAATTCTAGACGATAAAGCAGCAAATATAAAGAACAATCCATCTACATCAACACATGAAAAGCTTGGCGCTTAGGTCGCTGACAGAGTTATGTGTGAAAAAGTTAAGAGGCATGGGCATAAAATGCAAGACAAAAAGAAAAACCAAGAAAGAATGGATAATCCCTTTCCTTCTTCCAGCATCAACAGCTCTTGGTTTGCTCCTTGGAGGCATTTCAGCAATTAGTAGAGCAGTTAAATCAAGTGGTAAAGGAATGTATTTGAAACCATACAAAGTCGGTCTTTGACGAGAAGACTCCACAAATGGAAAAGGCTGCAGAAAGTCCTAAATAGTCTTCCAAAAGTGCATTAACAAACAAATACATTAATGAAATGGTAAAGAAACTGGATATTCCCTATTTCCGAGGTGTGTATATGAGAGACAATTAACCAAAGAAACCAAATTGCAGTGAATGTATGATTGTTAATTTAGATTCGAAACAAAACCAAGGAACACATTGGTTTGCATTAATTAAAAATGTTAATCAATATTTGTATTACAATATTTTTGGCAATTTACATCCTCCAATTGAAATATGTAATCATTTTTAAAATGTGCAATTAAGATACAATTACAAAATGGAACAATTACCAAATACAACCAATTGTGGACATATATGTTTACATTTTTTATAATAAATAGGATATGTAAGTGCATTAGTAAAGTATATTAGTAATATGTCAATTACATTGATAGTAAGTGGTAATTTGTCACAATTGCATTCGGAGTACTTCCCACCTTTGGAGTTAGATGGACAGTGGCAAATATGTCTAACCAAATCCGTTACTTACAACAGCATACCAAACATTTATATACACAACCAACCATTTACGGTCAACATTGGTGAAAAAATGTATAAGATTGTGATACCAATAGGATCCTACGAGTTGGAGGATTTAGGAACGTTCATTGAAGCAGCATTACCTGAAAATGTACAATTCCTATTACGTGGAAATCCAAATATGTTAAATAGTGCGATGAATAATAATGTCGATCTCAATTTCACAGAAGACAATTCAATTGCAAATACATTAGGATACAAAAGGAGAGTGCATCCAGCTAATCAATTACACAAATTGTCAAAACAGGTTCATATATTGTTCATATATGTATGTCGTATAAATGTTAATATTGTAGGCGGATCATATTTGAATGGAAAACTGATAAATACAATACACAAATTCACATGTGCGGTGGCTCCAGGATACAAAATAATGGAAAAAACCAAATGCATTGATATATCTTCCAGTAATAGTTAATTGAGTAGATTAAATAGTTGTTACAACTGTCGATCAAGACAGTAAAATTAATAATTTTAGAAACCAAGAAATAACTGTTCGATTAAATTTAAAAAAAAAAAAGGGCTATATAAACATCACCATTCTGTGTATATTACAATGAAAATGGGTATTGTGTATAATAGTCAATAAGAATGTATTTCAAAGAAAGTAACTATAAAAAGACAAACAGAAGCATAAAACGCTCATTTCAAACAAGTTACCCATAAATTTAACACGAGGCACCAAATTGTTTTTAAAGGAATTAGGATATACAGTTAATAGAAATGGAAGACATACTTAATGTTAAAGAACCAATGATATTGAAATAGATAAAACATGAGATGTTGGAATTATTTCCATGATAAAGAACTATCTCTCGAAAACTGTAAACAATCTTTATACAGGGCTTATGGCTGGGTAGAGCAATGCTAAGAATTTTACACTACAAATACATCCAGGTGGAAAATACGAAGTTGTGATACCATTAAATATGATACTTGGGTTCGCTGAAGACTATACATATGCAATATTAAATGCTAAACAAGCAATAGCTAATAATGAGGAAGGTGTGACATTTGAATTAAACACAGTTGAATGGCTAATGCCACATGTTGAATTTAACACTCATGAACGTGCAAAATTTTTAAAATATATCGAAAAAGGACCTTGGAGTTTTTTTTCCATCCGTAGCGACATCACAAAAAGTGATATGGAATGTGAAATCAAGTTTTTTCATCCGAAAAGCCACAATTTGTTATTTGTTTTCAAGCAAATCGAAAAAACAATTTAGAAATCAGACAAATCCCTATTCGATAATTGCGATATGAATAATATTGAATGCATCGAAACAGTCAAGCCTATCCCTATACTGATTTAAACACAAACTTTGGAAATGGGGAATTCCATATTTGCTCAAAGTTCCAGGAAACATATTATAATAGAATCAGCTTACCGATCCTAGAACCCAAATCATCGGTATTTGTATTTGATGTAAGCAACTCTGATCAACAATATGCTGCTAATACTACAGGAGTTGTCACTACGTAAGTGAGGGAAGGTATAAATAAAGGAAGCGATTTTCAAGATTAAATAACTTGAGATGTAGTGATCACTTACCAACTCACCAGACCTCAAGGTGGAAACACTATTCATTAGAAATATTTAACATTCATAACTTTAATATTGAAGAGGGGAATGATTATATATATATATATATATATATATATATATATATATATATATATATATATATATATATACACACACTTTATGATTGGTATCTTAAAGTCAGCAGGACGTGTTTCATGTTTGTGAACTAGCAACTGCAATTTAGTATATAAGTACCTGTATTGTGCAAACGTACACAGTATAATAATGGTGGAAGAGAATGAGATTATTTGGTCATGCATACAGAAATTAAAATGTAAAAGCAATGTTAGCACGTTTTTCACATGTAAACTTATTAGAGCACGTTTGTCTTCTGGATGCTGTCAAACCTGTGATTGTACATCGATGACGTAAATGTTTACTGACTTTGCAATTGTCCTATTCAGTGTATGCCTTTGTATGTTTATTGTGTTATAAAAATAGCTGGGAAGTTACTTATGTGTTTTATTGTCTTGCAGTTAACCATCCCGCATTTATCAGTTAAAGACTGTTTTGTTACTTACATTTAAAACACACATAGCGAACAAATGTTTGCTGCTAGAGGTGTCTCACGCAGGCACCCATCAAACCAATTCCAATTGTGCAAGTAGGCCATTACTCGCCCTAAGGTGTTTTGACACTAGCGCACAAACAACTGTATCCTCTGTCCGCGTGCACGCTTGCACTGATAGTGAAAGTATTCGTTAGCCAAGCTTGTGAATAACTCTTCGCGCTAGCATACAAAAACTAAAATTGAAAAATGGCTTTTGAGAGCCAATGAAGGGAATGCCGGAATGAAGGACCGAGGGAAACTGGAGTTCCCAGAGAAAACTTGCTGACCAGAGACGACTCCCACTTGCGAAAATCCGACGACCTGGCACAGGATTGAATCCGGTATGGGAGGCGAGCAGGCTTACCGCTCAACCACTGTGGCACCCCTAACCACACGTAACTATGATGAATGTTAACAGGAGTATTTACTTTACTAAGGTTTTACATATCAGTTAACATTTTCGTACAGTAAAAGTTGAATCCCGGAAATATGCAAATCGTTTGTGTGACTAATGTAACAAAAAAAAATACTTATATGCCATTTTGCTCTATTAAATGTAATTTCTCCGCGAATGGGATGATATGTGTTACTAAATACATTTTTGTAACATGCAATGTACATTTGAGCGATTACCTATCCTATTTCGACATCTTGTTTCGTATGCAATTACCGTTTTTACATAACTCCATTTGTAACAAATACTATTCACTTTTATAAAACGTTGCAATTTGTAACATATTTACGTCTTTAAATATTTCCGCTCGTATATGGTTTCCATTTGTAGTAAATACTATTCACGTAATATATATATTTAAAACATTTCCATTTTTAAACTTTGTACCACATTTCCGTTCATATATGGTTCCCATTCGTAACAAATGCTATTCACGTAATATACATTTTTTTAAACATTTCCATTTGTAACATACATCTATACAAACAAATTAATTGTTGTATAGGCATGTAACAACTGGTTTTTCTTTGCTCTGATTTAAGGTATGATTTCATTTTAATATTTTCTTTCTTTTTGCACTATGTTAATTTATGATATTCAGATAAGTTTTAAAACTATTATAATATTCTTTGGAAATGATTTAACATTTTTTTAATGCATTTGTCTGACTGAGCCTACACCTTGCTCGCAGGATTAATAAACACTGGTTGATAGGGGCAAACAACGTGAGTGTTTACAAAATAAAGATTGTTTGGAATTAAATATGGAACAGGAGTAAAAAGTGTCGTAAAACGAAAGTTCTGCAAAGAATATTGAAGTGATGTTTCGTTGTATAAAAGGTAAATTATTTTGAAAAGGAAAATTATAGTTAATCACCGTCACGTATAAACAAACATTGTATTTACACAAGAAGTTGATTATAAATACGTGAAATTGGCAAGATGATTTAGCTTGCAGATATAATGGAAGAAGATGATGCATAATATCTAACGATATGCAAGATTGTAAAGAAGATATTCCTGACGGCGGGAGGTCCCGTCTCATCGAGGATTGCAGAGTCAACTGGTGAGCTGCTGTAAAACCGGGATCATTCTGCGGCGGATCGACGACGAAGCTCAAAGCCCGCACACCCGAGAGCAGCGACGACGTGCTTCGCGAGGTTCCATCGAGAGAGAGTGTGTGAGAGAGAGAGAGAGAGAGAGAGAGAGTGTGTGTGTGTGTGTGTGTGAGAGAGAGAGAGAGAGAGAGAGAGAGAGAGTGTGTGTGTGTGTGTGTGTGTCTGTCTGTCTCTGTCTCTCTCTACAAATCGTTTGCCATTCCTGAAGTTGCAGTGTCAGATAAGTCCTATGTGACTTTATTAACACTAAACTGGATCAGCGACGAAGTTGAGCTAATTTTATTGAATTAATCCTTATAATAATGTTGTTCGCTCCACTATTACTAATTTATGGATGAAAGCTAGAACTGGTTGATGCAGAATTTTTCATCATTAACATTGATACTGTATTTTGTTGTAATTTGAAATTTTGATTTTTTAAATATTCATCACAGCAGCAATGAATTTATAAACTGTTAATTTTTTTTTCAAAGTTAATAGCTTTATTAAAAGAAAAACAAATCTTATAACACTATTTAACATTAACTCTGTGACAGCTGATGGTATAAGTGAGAAGCTAGCTGGAGTAACTATTTAATTAGCATATTTGTTGAAGTGAACAGTTTTAAAGTTTACTTCTTTAATTTGAAACTAGCTGTTACATGCAATAAAATATATTGTTGAAACCAAATTACTTTGTTGTTCTTATTTAATTATATCAAACTAAGATTTGATTGGTGCAACTACAGATTTGTTTGGCGCCACATACATAAAACCGTTTCAATCAATATTTGTTTAAAACTATGAAATTTCATCTGAAGACATCAGGAGCCTAGTTTACCCACCAGTTCCAAAAAACCACCTTCAACAAAGTCTCAATTAGACAACATGCAAACAAATTTAAAGTGCATACAATACATATGCAGTGTGCAGAGAGGGAACAGCCAACAAAATATACGTTTGTAATGCGTTAAAAATATATTTAGTTGCCCCAACTAAACATTTTGTTGAGTAAACAAAACTTCAAAAGCATCAAGATTAATTTTGTACATCTAACAAAACCTCCGTGTTGGACCAAAATAAATTAGACTGTTAACAAAATATTTAGTTGAATCAATTGTAGGTATATAATTGTTTGGCCACTCGTTTGATCGCCTTCCTATTTTTTGTGACGGTTAGGATAGCGACAGTGATTGTTAGTTCAGTTATTGATGCTTAATAATGATATAAACATCATATTCAAGAATTTCAGCACGAAAACTAAAAAGAAAAGCTGTAAAACTTGAAATATTTATCCACGCACGTTGGTCAATATTTGAAATGTATGTATAAAAAAAATTCCAATTTCATAAGTAGTCACTTAAGCCGAGATTACCTAAGCATAGCGCTCGGATGCAGGTGATCTAGGTTCGAATATTTTTTAATATGATAGTATAAATATGTCCAGTGCTCGGATGCGTTGTTGGCAAGCTCATTATCCACTTGAAAAATATATAAACAGGTACACGTTTTAATCTGTAGAGTCGTAATAACGAACCCACACAACACGGTAGGATATGCTTTTTCCTATAATCGTAAATGAGTATTAACTGTTGCCTACGACCGCGGTCCGCGATAATCACGCGCATATCGGTGATATTCTCGCCACTGCTCACCATGTCGTCGTGAATACTATTCAATTGTCCTAGTTAACGCTTCACAATGGCCATGATTACATGACCTCTCACGGTCCTCGGGAAGGCCTGTACCACCGTATCCCAAATCTATCACGTAAGTGCCTCTATCCTGACTACCAAAACCTCTGACCCCCGCTTTGGAGCAGGAAAATCGCCTCTCCCTCGCCAGGGAGTGGCGATGCTCCCTTCTGTCTCACTTGTTCCATGCCCGGGAAAGTTGCGTAGGTTCGTTAACACTCAAACACGTATTTATTGCCTTCCAATTACATTTACAATAAAATTGTTCTTTACTACATTAAACCATACTGATCGTTTGCATCTGTATAGTAAATTTCCTGTTAATTATTCTGAGAATTAATTTAATAAGATCCTTCCCCAGCAGCACATGACCGGGAGCAAAAAGGGAAGAGGTGAAGCCACCCTGGCCGCCTGAACACCACCATGTGTCTGTCACAAGTGCCCAACCACTCCCTTCATGGTAGCAGCTGCTCGATACTTGCAAATTAAGTTGCCTGCCATATATTAAACATCTCCAAAATACTGTAGAGTCAATACAATATCTTGGACTGTGTTATGTCAGCAGTACGAACATTTTCGCCAACAGCTTTTTAAACGTCTTGCCCGAGACGTTTACAAGCTATTTTTCTTGCCGAAATTCGTTGTAAAGTAAAGATTTTCTGACCTATAAGATATTGAATATTATGTGAAAATACAGATTCAAGGTGTTTAGTACAATCTAACATAAATATGTGGTTGGCTCATATTCCACGTGGTAGGCTTAGTTTTGAACGAAAATTTATTAGGTCTAGTAGATACAGCTCATCTATACTAATATTATAAAGAGGTAATGAGTGTTTGTTTATTTATATGTAACGGCTAATCTCGGAAACTGCAGGGCCGATTCTTCATTCTTTCACTCTTAAGCAACATTCTTCCAGATGGATATAGGCTATGTTTAATTTTCTTTTAAATCCCTGAGAAATTTCAAAATTTATAAACCAAGTAGGTGAAAAATGAGCTACTTAGCTGCTTTCTAAGCATGCTCTACCAAAACCATTAAAAATATAATGAAACAATGTTAAATTAAAAGCCGCAAGTTGTCACAGATAGTCGCATGTAGTCACGGGTGGTCGCAAGTTGTCGCGGGTAGCCACGGGTAGTCGTAGGTAGTCACGGACAGCCACGGGTAGTCGAAGGTAGTTACATATATATGCATGTATTTCAATAACTCCATAAAACCTGAGCGAAGCGAAGACGGGCTGCTAGTCTGCTATAAAGCAAAATAAAATTTTGCAGAAATCAAGCAGATGCCTTATAAGATTACATATACAGAAAGTTGCAATACTGCATGTCAATACTTCGGCTCCTACCAAGGCGATCCGGGTTCAATCCCCAGCCGAGTCACTCCGGATTTTCGCATGTGGGAATCGTGTCGGACGATGCCATTGGTCGGCGGGTTTCCTCGGGGATCTCTCGTTTCCCCCGCCCTTCATTCCGGCGCTGTTCCACACACACCTCAATCACCCTCACCGACTCTGAAGACCTCGATGTTAAGAGCCGCCCAAATCTCTCCACCACTAAATTCTTCGGGGGAACATTCCTCACATCTGGAGGATGAAAGAATGTTCTATGAACATAGGTCTGCAAATGCTTTATTACCGTACTACATAACGTACAGTGTACGGCCCGCGGGCTGAGTCATGTTACTGTGGAATGCCATCACAGATGTAATTGGCAGCCCCATACCAGCCCCGAGGATCCCTGATTTCAATCCACTAGACACTTGTTGGTGGGGACATTTAGGCACTTGTGTATGCCACCCCAATGGACGATGTGGACACACTCCATAACCAAAACTGTAGTGGGTTGCGAAACAATAAGGAATTTTCAGGGATTCATCAATGCGTCCCGGTGTCCATGCAACAGCTGGTTTATGCATGTGTTCGTGCTGATGGAGGGCATTTTGAACATATTTTTTAGTGCCGACGATAGGCTCTCAAACATTTGTAACTGATTCCTGTGCAGTTCCTACTGTTCTAGGTGTAGGTCGTAGGTGAGGTGTCTTGTACCATGCAAACGAACGTTGAGATGGCATTCCACAGTAACATGATCCAGCCAGCAGGTCATACACTGTACGTATGTATTATGGGCTGTAGTACAGAAACGAAGCGTTTGCGGACCTATGCTCATATAACATTTTTTTCATCCTCCAGGCGTGAGCAATGTTCCCCCGAAGTATTGGCAAGCAATATTGCAACAGCCTGTATATGTATTGTTACAATTTCTCTCTCTAGAAATTAAGGGGGCTATACAAAGTTCGTTAAGAGGCGGAGGTCTTAGTCAAATAAAAGAATTAAGTATCATTTCCTTACTTTATTTACAATAAGTAGAGAAAAATTCTCTGAACTCAAAATCTCACAACAAATTGATACCACTTACTGTTCACAACTAATTACTCCAATTTCATACAATTTATAATTATCACAAAGAAATCAATTAGATTAAATAATTAAAGATCAGTCCCAATAGACAGTGTATCAACCTATTCAAATATTCTATAAAATATGTGTCCAAATTGACAGTTCGAATATTTACAATAAAATCAGTATTACTCTTCCATTCAGTCCCACCTCATTTCAGTCCATGTCCGCCAGTCGCAATGTTCTAGAGTCCTCCAAGCGCCCTCACGAACAGTAGGCTTCACTCGTCGCTTTCACACTCTCTCGTCCATTTACGCCACGAACACCTTGCCCGCCGTCGTCCCACAATCTCCTGTCATCGTCCACAACTCACTTTGCTCGCGTACACTCGGCCTCCTTCAAAGACTGCCGACCGCTGGGTTTCGGCAGTATATATAGTGTCTTAGACTGCCACCTAGAATCTTCCCCAACACCGGTGATGCGTGTGGAGGGCCGAGGCGCCAGCCAGACTCACCAGAACATTCTTACGTCGTCGCCAGACCCGTCGAAACCTCCCGCAGGGGAGAGGGGCCGTGACGCACGCAAGGCGCCGAGCAACGGGACAGCCCGCTGTCGATTATTCACCGGTTTCCCAGAAAGGGGGGTCAGGATGCAACCACGGGGGAGTGGAGGGTGAGGTGGGTCCACCGCCACAGTGCCGGGCAGCAACGCGTAACAGTATCTATATGCAATGTACGGTACCATACATACAGAATACACAATCCCGAATATACCACGTACGAGAGCAACCGGGTTGTTTAATGACCACTGCCATAATTTGTTGGATAAAAAACGATACTGACAGTTATACAGGTAAACATGGCAGTGAATGAGCGATTAAACGTAAACTGGACCTAACTTTTTATACGATGGAAATGCCACTATTTATAATTTCCACAGGTTGAAGAACGATTAGTAGTACAAATACAAAACGAAGTTTTTGTTGACCAGCAGCATTCTTAATCATGCACCCAGTAATTTCCGTCAAGGCGGCGGGGTTTGAATGTGAAGGTTGCCTTACAATATTAAGTCAAGTATGCGTACTTGCCAAGTGAACGGCCTCCTCCGTCGACAAGGCGTGTACTGAGGTCGGCCTCCTTAGAGCGCGCACCGCTAGTCTGCAACTCTCTCCTGGAGCGTGTTGCCACGATGCGCTCGGCCGGGACACAGTAAGAACTGCAGTGGTCCCTTTCACCACGCTGCACCCAGCTCCGATAAACAGTGGAGCACCACTGTACGCAACTGTCAGGGTCAGTTGCACCAACATTACATACGCCTTAAATCACATTCCAAAGTGTCTCAGGAGCTCGTTAAGAGGACGTTACTGTATTTGGCCCCCACATCAAATAAACACATTTGCAAAAGACAAAACAAAGGAAGCTTAAAAATAATCGCCACAAAAAAAAAGGAATGCGGGTTACCACGAAAAAAATTTATAGTCTTAAACACTGAATAAAACAATATGCCAAAATTAATAATATTTGATAAGGTTTAATTAAAATTAAACTTGCAGAACTCATTGTTTATAGAAAATATGCAATACAACGAATACGAGTCTTTCGTTCCGTAACTATCTCTCCATTTTTTTAGCACCTATGAGTAAATTGTGTTACACTTATACTAAAAATATTAAATTGTACAAAATATCTCTTGAGTATTTTTTGGAAGGAAGGGGAGGGGATTTCATAATCAGTCAATTTCTATTACTTCAGATTTTTCCCGACATTACGTTCGAAATTTTTTTTCTGAATTCCTCTTTGAAATACTATTAAAATTACACTACATAATTATTATGTAAAACAGTCTTATTGCAACACAGTGAATTCATTATTAAGGTCAAACTTTTATTCTTTTATGCAAAGTTTAATATTTCTACTAAAATTAATAATGCGCCGCAATTTAAAGAAGCGGGCGGGTTTAACGTGCACACTTCCAAACCAATCAATTTACCTTCAATGCACACAATTGCGCAAACCTTACTGATCCAATGATAATAGCCAAGTGAAGGATACTATCCAATTGTATCGCCGTGACGCTACAAATTAATGATATATTTCAATGAATACTGTGATAGGGGTAATTATGTAATTGAACTAACTACTATTTGCCGCACACGGCAATGCAGAGATTGCGGTGTATATCGGGGATAAAAAGATCAGGGACCGGGGGGGGGGATATTTTACACACCACAAAAGTAGTTGTCGATAAGGGGTCATTTACGTGTGTAAAATGTTCGGGGTGCAGATTAATTCTAAGCTTAAACCTGCTGCCGCTAACAGAGTCAAAGCACACTGTTTACAGGTCCTGGTAAGTAAGAGAGGGTTATGCTGATCCAATTCACACATTAAAAAATTTAGTTTCAGGGCCCAAAACTATATATTCAACCGTCAACGAAAATGCTAATTTCAACCTGACGAGTTATATATGACATGAAAAAGAAAAACATTTATTCACGAATCGTAAACTTGTAAAATCTCGGTTTATGTCAACTCGTGGCTGGTTTTCGTGTCTCATCGAAATGGCCGCGATAAAGGAAGGATAGTTAGAAGATGCGTTCAGAGGCAACACCCCTGTGCCACGTCCAAGGTCGCAGTCACCTTACACGGCGTCGTGACGCTGTCTTCTTGCACACAGGTGTGTGTGGTCGCCGACATCGCCTTCACCGGCTTGTGGGGCCGCGGTTGGCTCAGCGGCTAGAGCGGTCGCCCCCACCAAGGCGAATCGTGTACGATTCCCGGCCGGGGGGAGGGGGGCTCCCAGATTTTCGCATGTGGGAATCGTGCCGGATATGCCGCTAGTCGGCAGGTTTTCTCGGGGATCTCCCGTTTCACCCGCCCTTGCATTCCGGAGCTGTTCCATACCCACATCGCTTCACCCTTATCGGCTCTCGAGACGTTGTTAAGGGCCGCACAGACATCTTCACTTTTCCATTCTCCCGGCTAGTAACAACTCTCGTTTACACGTGGCGCCATCGTGCAGCGAGCTGAGTAACTTGACCACGTGTTCGCTCCTCCTCTCATCCCCTCGACACACCATAATTGTATAAGGCCATTCACTGTAAAGTGAGCACTTTTTGAAGCTGCTCCATTAAACATAATACCCAATAAATACATTTCATTGTGGCCTCGGACGTTTGGTTGTCGGTATGATGAATGTTATACACTGGGATTATTATTGATGTAAGTATATAAATTGGTCGAAAGAAAAAAGTAACTAGGGCTTCAAAAGTGCGCACTTTACCGTGAACGGCCTACACATTGTGTAACTCTCCTTGAAACAGAAAGAGCGGTGGCTCTCAAATTACTTTGCTCGCCGCACGATAGCTCCACGGGTAAACGAAAACAATCGCAGAGCCCCCTTGTGTCGGACCAGGAAACTAGCTCCAAAAAACGGAAAAACTCTTGAATGCGTGCATCCCTTTAAGGTATTAATTATTTTCAATGATGCCAATTAAAAACCAAAACGCATTCTTCACTGGTGATTGATGACATCCGCCACTTAACAGGCAAAAACAGCTTCCATGCTAAGATCGTCCTGGGTTAGATCGATTGTGTTAGCCCATATTTTAGGCCCATTTGGTCCGGAGGTTATCTTCAACCTACCTCGCAGCATCTATAAGGTCGACACAATAGCCCCAATGATGGCAAGTTGAGTTTTTGTCGGCGCTTAACAATGAGGTCTTGTGCGCCGATAAGGGTGAAATGAGTTGAAGATAACGCAAGGGTAAGGGAAACGGGAGTGCCCCAAAAAACCGTCTACCAACGGCAAAGTCTGACAAGTTTCCATATAGGCCTACGAAATTCCGTGACCCTGTCGGGAATCGAGACCGATTCGCCTTGGTCGGAGACAAGAAATCTAACCGTCCAGCCACCACGGCCTCGATATCGCCAGATTCTTAGGCACGTGCTTAGTTCCAGAATCATTATTTACAGCCATGGGTATGTAATTACGAGCATGTACTACCTCATCCGCATAAATGGTCTATACTGTGTAATTCAACACTAAAAACGGAAACAAATCAGCGAGTCATGACCAAAACGGTAGAGGGTATCGCCGCCAGGATGTATCTTACTTGTCTAACACTGGAAGAACGTTAAGGGCGACCCAGAACGCGCGTCACCTGCCTCGACAGCCTCTACGCGCAAGGCACTAAACTGACGCGGAGTGTTTTTTTTTCTACAACTGGCACTTGTGAGACTTTCAGTGAGGGCCCTATAATGTTATGTATTGTCTACATGTACAGTAACTCTGCACTGTGCTACTTTGAATATACTACGCAAAAGTTTTCGTGCCTAAAAATCGTTGTGAAAAATAAATATTATTTAAACACTTTTCACTTTCAGAACACTTTAGAAACAGAAATAAAGCGCATAGTCTTCGGACGTGTAATGTTTTATAATATTATTCGTAATCAGGCGTTATTCAGATACGTTGAATAATTCTTAAAATCTTTACATCTCATGCCGAGTAGAGACCATAACCCGCTCAATGTCGGGATCGTGGCTTCTTTACTTCAGTCCGCTCACGAAATCAAAAATTAAGAGGGATTCGTTTCGGATAGCAATATATTTAAAATCGCCGCAAAAATAAAGAAATGTCGCCGTCTGTAGAGCTGTGTACCAGAGCTACAACTGCAGGCAAGCCGTCAAGAGTTGAAACTCGCGGAGTGAAGCGAGTGGGGTCAACTTTTACGTCACAGACGCTCGCCGGCGGAATTACTTAAGATTAAGAGTGGCCGAGATCAAGTTACTCTGCCCTTTTAAATACCTCGACAAAAAAAAAGACGATCTAGAAGTTAAAACTGCGAGATATATACTTCCCAAATTGTATAAAATTCCTGTGGGCTGGCCAGCTAAATTCCTAACAAATTATCACATGCTTTATCAAAAATTCAACTCCCTCCTGCATCTGCCCAGCTATCGCCGTTTTCATAATTACTGGAGTGTCAATTTTTCTCAACATTTCCTTCTGGACCCAGGTCTGGAATTTTATACGGTCTCTGATGGCGTAACCTAAACCCGGACCAAAGCGAGCACCTCACTTGATAGCCTAAAAGTTGAAGCGCAAGTTATGTAACCACAGAAAACTTGAAGGAGGCAGGTACCGCTTGGCTTAACAATGCTTGAATCAAGATAAATGAAATGGGCATCAATTACCTACTGTAATCATCTACGTGAATCAAGTGCCTTGAGAATAATGATGGATGTTTTCACGGTGATACGTTCGACCTTGCCATTAAGCATTAATGAAATTTTTTGGTGCGCCCAAGCTTGAATTCTTGAATTCCACGAAATCTCCCCCCTTTCCTCGCTTACCGAAATTCAAAATGCAATTGCGGCAAAGTCAGTCGTAGATAATTGAAAGCAAATTTAAGTCACGAATAACAACTACGGAAATGAGAAGTAAAATTCCAACATGCACAGGTAACTGAATGTAAATTTCCGCAATTGCAACAACAACTTTTTGGCGAGTCCCACTTTGCTATTCAAGTTCCTCTGAGCACTCACTGTCGAGTTCAAGAAAAAAACTTGTTTGTACACGAATGGTAAAACCAATAATGAAATATCTACCAGGTACTCTGCGAACAATTTTCAACAATTGCTTAGTCATTCAGACTATTCAGTTCTTGATGACAGATTGGTTATATTAACGAGTATAGTCGTTATGACTGTTAATTCGTAAGGATGACAGCCCTGCGCTTCGAATCTAAGCGCAAAGCAATTAACTGACTGACACGCTTGCCAGCCTTATGTGAAACTCTGGCCAACATCCATAATTATTTGTATGAAGTGAAACCAAACTTTAATAGAAGCTATTGTAAACTTTCAGCGGCCTGTACAATGCTGCACAAAAAGTTAGTATTTTAATGGGAAGTGTTCACTTAAGCATTAACACAAATCAGCTATGCATATGCAACCATGACCTTTTAATTTTACTGCATTATGTCTTCAGCTAAGATCTGTTTTGTCACCTATACATAAGATTCAAAATTCCTACACAGGATAATCCATTCTGTGTCTATTTTCCAAAAACCTTATAGTGTCCATGTCGAACTTTGAACATAATAATTTTGTGGTCGGTATCAAAATCAAACTTTTCGAAACCACAACTTACTGGTAAACACTAATATTTGCAGGCTGACCGTCACTTTTCCGATGTTCTTGCCAAGCAGTGAGGACTCTCAGTAATTTCTGTTGATCAGCACCAGCACAGTGACCACAAAATCAATAACAGTGTTTGGAATAAACATAACAAGCGACCTGGCAATACTTAAAAAGAGGCAAATGGCAGGGAAAATATTAGTTTATAAAAGATAAACACATATTACCTCTGCACGAAAATTTATGCAATTCGCCTTACCCTGACACCATCCGCGTATACATTTCGAGCTCTGTTAAAATGTAAATTCGGTGTTTATACAATCATTTATTAAGTTCGAGTACTGCTATATGAATTTATTGTAATATTCCCTCTAACACAAAGTACCACTCGCCGAGTACCCAGGGGTTCTTTGATAATCGTCCACTTTGAAGCACTGAGCCACCGAATTCACTGCGGGTTTGGAAATTCTCGCACTCGTGTTCTTGATGGTATTACTGGTTAGTGCAATAAATAAGAAACAATAACAACGTACATGTTCGCCACATTTCCACACAAAAAAAAAAGGGTCGAATCACCGCCACAAAAATTTGCGCAATCTGTAAAAATAATTCGATAACAATGAAAGTTAAATAGGTACATCAATGAATGATGCATACGCGAATATACTGTATATATAATCATCAATTACTTCACTAAGTGCCTGAAATATTAATCAATATTCATTCGTACACTACTTAGTAATAAGTTATTCTTACTTATGTTATTCTGCCGACGCTATACGGAAACGGCTGTAAACTAAATATAATTCCACGCGTAGCTCCAGTCTACTAAGTTATAATGTAGACCCCTAATGCGGATATCTTTGCTGAACAGCTGACAGTCGCAGGGTTCCAACTAGACCCTCACCAATA
Source organism: Dryococelus australis (assembly GCA_029891345.1). Taxonomy (NCBI): domain Eukaryota; kingdom Metazoa; phylum Arthropoda; class Insecta; order Phasmatodea; family Phasmatidae; genus Dryococelus; species Dryococelus australis. The sequence goes on from CM056997.1 coordinate 83,280,808, forward strand.
ATAATAATAATAAAAAAAAAAAAAAAAAAAGCGCACTGGAAGTAAGAAATCCGAACAAATTCAAAAACTGCCCAGGCAAACACTAGAAACAAAATATAGAACGGTTGTCGAGGCCGGAACTGTCAACCGCAACAACAGCTGCTGAACTGCACGACTAACTCCCTTGCGACATCCAACCGCCAAAGATTGCGTACCGGGTATTTCGCAGCACATCCATGAACCGTTAGCTACGCCGGTTTCCACATCACATCAGGTAGAAAAGCACTAACCAACTTTGCGCAGTCTTCGTAGTTTGGCCAACGTTTGTGTCTCGTTATACAGGAGGCATTGGAACACTATTGTCACTCGAAGGCGTGCTTCGTCACTTTCACTTCGCTCTATCTAACTGATATTTTATTACTTCATTTCTGGTATGAAAAATAAATAATAAAAATACTGGTAAAATGTTCTACAAAAAAAATTCTGCTACTTAATGTTACAACCCAGTGTTTGTTCCGCGGACCACTAGTTCGTGGTTATGCCATAGGTGCACCGCAAAACTTTCCTAACGTGCCATCGATCATCAATGATTTGAGATGCCCAGTTATAAATACTGACAACATGGTTTGTTATTTTCTGCTTAATGCTCTGTTCCATGATTCACCCTCTTCTTTTCAGTTTAAATATATAATATAATACAGTTTTTATTTATTAATTTCGTTTAGACTTCTTTAATAAGTTGTTAAATCATTATTTGTATATTTTGGTACGTAAGTGGAATAAGTGGCGATGTCGATAAGTCGTGTTAGATTGACCGTTTGCACCTAGTGAGCGGCCCGTAGTAAAATTTTAGAACCACTAATATAATCATAAGTGAATCTGAATTTTAAATTGGCTAAACCACAAAGTTAGGACGCTTCGTATGTCGTAATGAGTGTTCGTTACGGTGCAGTCTTTATATTTCAGGTTCTCGATATTAGGAACAAGCTGTGTCAGCTCTGAAACCACCAAAGATATTAGAAAAGTTATAAATACAATTACAAAAACTTTACTTTATCACACGTGGAGTGTTTGATAACTCAATATAAAGATATATAAAATAAAAACTGCACCTGCTATAGGGGCCGACACAAATGTTACAGAATTTTCTGTGGCTTACTTTTCACACTCACTACTAAAGTGAAAGTACTTCCAATACACTGTATAACTACAGTAACGTAAGAGATTTACTATTGGGCGGATTAATATGACATTTAAATACAAATTACATGTTACTGATAATAATAGATAGCTGAATCATATCATGCTCCTTATACTTCCTGGCAAGTAGTGTATTTCTAGTAAAGAATTTTTATTGCCTACATAATCGAAAACGTGCATAGAAAACTCCCCACTGAAATTCACGTTACCAAAGAATACATTTTGTATGCTCCAGGAACAAACAAATATAATAATTGCACCTCACAGATATAAAAGTAATAAATTATATGAACATGTAAATATATTACTACCGTAAGTGTTAACGTTCTTTATTAAATAAAGAAATTGTTTTCCTCGCTGAAGTCATTTTAAGCAGGGCACAAGTATTCATACAATTGGTTGTGAATACAAAAACAACGGGCAGAAATAGTCCCTGCCACATTCCGTTTACCGCTGCATTTCGCACTTCAAACGAGATGTATGGTGCGACTAGTTAGCAAGAGAACGCTGAAACGTGTCGCACGGTACACATACTATCTTGGAATCGAATGGGATTAATATTTCAATATTGTAATAGCCAACGCGTTGGGGCAGCCTTTTTTTTTTTGTAATGGTTATCGTTATGCGCCACTCTGAAACAGTGTCTGTAATAGTGTGGGTGTAAATCTATTTGGTGAGAGTTGGGAGAATGAGTAATTATAATGATTTAATAGATGCTTGGGCGCCTTATTATTCGTGATGTGACCTTGGTCTTACCACACTGGAATCAGAAGCTCTCCGACGATGCTGTAAACCTCATGCAATAGAAAACACATCCACAGTAATTCATTTAAATCAAACATGTGTAACCTTGATAATTAATTAATTAATAAAAAAAAGGATATAAATAAACTCAAACCCATACATGTGAATAATTCAACAAGATGTAAAACTAAATGTGTCTGTGTGCGACAGAAATCTCTTTACTCAAAAATGAAATTATACTGTATGATAATTAACATGAATGGCATACCACCATCCAAGTAGGAATAGGGATAAATCAGAATTAAAAATAAAATAAAAGATTGAAACATGCTGTAAAACTTTAATAAATCTTTTACTCGAAATTTCAGTTCAAAATATTAATCATGTTATAACCGAAAGTAGCCTCCTCTGTATTTAAATTCCCAGAAAGTGTGGTAAGCTCTTACTTAAATTCTTAAATTTCTTGGATCACATTCACTGATAATTCATTAAATGTTGTCAGTTGATCACTTAATTATCTAAACTCTGATGCTTCACCACATAAAATTACTCTGGATTTATATTGAAAGTTCAAAATAAGTATTTAACTCAACATTCCATATTGTTCCGGCTATATTATCTCATATGCGAAAGTTCGGGACTACTGGTTTAACATACTCATGGAACTCTCAGTAAAATCATTGAAAAATAAAAATAGTAACTTTAGTAAAATAAGTTCAGGTTCCTTAAAGTTCAATACTTGAAAAACAGTTCATGTACTTAAGCTTTCCATGCGTTAAATTGCCTTGGCGTCACCTGAGGTCCTCTGGCGCTATCTCGTTGCATGGCGCCGACGTCGTAGTCTCGGCGTCCTTTTCGCCTCGTCAATTTAACACTCAAAATAATTATCTACGACTTAGCTACAGCCTCTTCTTAAATATTACTGCGGCGACTACCAAAAACTTAACTTCTGGAAACATAATTTCTAAAATAAATTTATGATGGCGTTGGAATTTCAAAAGTAAAATTCCAACGAAAATTTAGACGCCTTACATGTTCAATGTCTTTCCCAGAAGCCCTTCTTCCGGCTTCCGACCTACCAACATCCAATCACGGTTCGCTTCAGGCTTTACCTTCACTAAATAAAATTAAGGCCTAAAATATTATGTCTTTAAATCACAACATATAAATAATTTAGCTTTAAAAATTATGAAACAATTACTGAAATAAAATCAAACATATTAATACAATAATAAAAATAGTGACATAACCATATGTAGAACTCAGAACGTGTGAGAATTATCATAGAGTAGTGGACTGGTAGTTCACATATATCGAAAAATTAAGGAAATGAAATGTTAACATAATATATAATAAACATGTGAGAAGAATTATATCAACATTCAAGTAATATGTGAAATCAATTAAATATTACTGTCCTAAACATGTGGGTAGCTCAAATGCATAATAAATATAACCTTATGGTTCCGTGTCCAGTCGATCTGCGACATTATGTCATAAAAAGTAATATTCTGAAATTGTAAACATTGTTCGACTGAGCAAAGTGAAATCTAGCGCTACAAAGAATCAAAAATGACCCAATCGGGGCAATTGTGACAATCTAAAAATGGGACTGTGATACAGCCAAAAAAAATCACACAAGTTTATTAAGAAAAATTACAAAAAAAAAATACGTTTGCTAAGAAATATAATCAAACGAATTGTTAGCCATAATGAAATAACTAAAATAAAATTGAATTAAAAATTTAAAAAAATCAAAGTTAAAGTTACCTTTTTTTAACCGAAAAAAACTTTTCCGCACTGACAGAGAACATTTGTTATAAAAATGTTTTTATTGAAAAACCCACTCTTTGTAAACTAATCCTTGTTAACGAATAAAGTTGCAATATTTTTGTGTTTGAGACATTGAAAACACTTAGTGTACTACAATATATAAGCCCTCAAACTTGAGGGTTTTGGGGCGGGGGGCTAATATTCTATAACCAAATAACTAATACAATCGCAGGGGCTATTCAGATACATTTTAAAAAAAACTAAAAAAAAAAAAAACAGCGGGGAAACTAAAATTTATGTGAACGTATTATTTTTCTTTACTTATTGTGTTTTTTCTGTTTGAATAGCCCACGTAACCTAAAGTATAATTAACTATCTTCTTGTATTTTTTTTGCCAGGACAATATAATTAGCTGTTAGACTGTGATATGCCAGAGGTGTAGCGCCGGAAGATGGGACGGTAAGCACACTCCGTGCACATGCAAATAGACTCTAGGAGGTGTAATGAACATAGCACATGCCGTTCTGCCGCTAATACCAATAGAGAATACCACAACGATAATAAGTACAAAAAGGACAGGCATATCTTTGAGTATAGTCCATTCATGGTTTCTTCGGCCTTTTTGAATCAAACCTTTGAAAAATCTCCCCAAGTACGACGTGTTTAGTTATTTCCTAAATACGCCCTCTATCACAAGCGTTTTATACTTGTGTTCATAAAAGTTACTCTTTTTCCTGTTAAATTGAAATGTTATTAATAGCTTATCTATAAATTATAATGCTTCATTGATAAATAATTAGAATAAAAAACAGGGAGAAAATAGGTATGTTGGTAACGTCCAGTGAGAAACAGTTCTTATACAAAATACAACTGAGTGCGCACGAATGTGGTGCGTTTACCCTCAGGTGTAATTCTCCAGACTTGTTAAGCTTAACTTGACGGAGGCGGAGAAATATCCTGGAAGCAGAACACTAGCAGGGCTTCATAAAAGGCTGAAGTAACCGTGAATGGACTATAATATGTATCTAGTGGACATTCATCAGCCGTATCGGTAGACTCGTCTGCGGTGTCTATCGTTCTGAAGCGGCGGCCGCGTGGGTCTCCTCGTCACTGTCTTCATCACTGCTTTCCAGCCCAACGTTTATAACGATTCTTTCTATCTTCTGCTGCATTAGTGCGTCACGCCGCCAGTATTCTTGCTCAATGTTTCTTACACGCTGACTTCTTCCGGTCACTTGAAGTCACTTCACTTAAACAGCAGTGTGTCAGTTGGTAACCGTACAACAGAAAAGCCTCTGTTAACATTCCATACACGGTGTACACAGGCTGCGGCTAATGTCTTTTCACGACCTCTAGTAACTCTCTCTTGGTCAGATCTTCTGTCACTGCAATGTTATTCCGACCTAACCGAGCCAGTATATCCACTTTCCGGGAAGCTCTGGTGGAAGCTTTGTTGTCTTGCACGGTGTGATATGGTGCATTATCAATTACTACAATGCAGCCAAGTGGAAGATTAGGAATCAGTTCCGCTGTAACCATTTATTGAAGTTTTCGCTGTTTATTTCATCGTGGTAACCCGCCGAGACGGACCTAAAATCAATAATTAATTCTGCCCCTTCAACGAAATCCATTTCACCACCAGCATGCACTACCAATAACCCTTTGCCCGGCACTTTGGTTCACCAAAACTCCTGGAACATAGTCGTGTTGCCAGAATTTCTTTACCATGTATTGTGTATGAACCCATGTTCCGTCCGTATACAGTACAGGTTCATTAGGTCCATTTTAATTTTGCCGCATTGCACGTAAATAGGCTGCACGTCGTGCGACAGTATCACTTCGCTCTGTTAACATGTGTGTAAAATTTTTTCATTTTTAAAATTCAACTCCCATGGATTTAATTATTCTCCAAAATCTATCTTTCTGCCCAGAAAAGGTATATTTTCCTTCACATGATTACTGAGTTTACGCAGAGTGGGAATTTCTTTGTGCACTTCATAGTATTCCAAGAAGGTTCGGCGCACTACACTTTTATCTGATTCGTTAAGTTCAGTCTTCTTTTGCAATGGACGTTTAGCTGGGGTGGAAATTGCGGTCCCGTCATTTTCAGCTTTCTCACACTGTCTGGCAATGTTACGACCTGTCTTTTCACTTTCAACTACTGCTTTGGCCGCCCTTTCTACTGCTTTTCTAACGGGATAATTAGACTTCTTTTCTTCTTTACTATTGTAAAATATTACATATAATCTTTCTACTTTGTGACCGATTCACTTCCTATGATTTCTTTCGAGGAGTCTCCATTCTGTATGTAGGCCCCGATTAATTGTCAACTTACATTGAATTCCGGTACGTAACGATAACTCATAAAAACACTTTCACTTTACAAATGAAATAACAACAGCGATCAATGCTCACGGCGATATCTTCTTAGACGTACAGAACACTCCGGTACAACGAGCGTTGCTCACAGGTGCCCGTGCGTAGTGGCGCAGACTGTACACTGCTATCTGCAGGATGCGATTGCGTTATACCAACACTATAGACCCCCCCCCCCCCTAGCTCCACCCATATTTACTTATCAGACAGGTAGTACACAGATACCTTAAACAGACTGATTTGGAGGCTATACCTTCTGTAAACAAACATACCAATCCACAAGGACAGAAGCTTGCATTGGTTGAAGAGAATGAGAAAATCCTATCTGAACTTTTCCAAACTAAGAATGGTTTTGCACCAGGTAAAGACGAGGAATTGGAAGTAGTACAACTCTATGTGGAGCAGAATTCATTGCAAGTTCCATTCAAAAACAACCGGCCTGGATACTACCGGCATAAATAATTTTGTGAAAGACAAAAATTAAGTTCGGGGGGGGGGGGGGGAAAGGAGTCTTTAGAAAAGAAACGGAAACTAAATATTAGTGACGCTTTTATTATTTATGATTTTTATGATTTATTCGAGGAAAAACTTAAGGAATTTGGGATTGAAGATAATCCAAGCCGCATGACATCTTTTTGTGCCAATACTTCATGGATTAGATTAGTATCAGGAGGAAAAGCTCATAGATTGCAAGGAGTAGGCAGGGAAAACACCACAGTTCTGGCATGTTGTAATGCAGCCGGCAAAGTCTTACCTCCATTAAAAGTGTTTCAAGGCGCCAACTTGTGATCAATGTGAAAGGTGCGAATAACATGCCTGGCACATTCCACACTTGTAGTGAAAGGGGTTGGTTGACCACCTGCTGGGTTTCACCAGTATTTTCTGAAGTTTTGTCAAGAGGTGAAGGAACGACCACTCGTCCTAATTTTCGATGGTCATTTGACTCATCTGGATGTTGAAACAGCTTTCTATGCCAAAAATAACCAAGTTGAAATACTCACGTTACCAGCTCATACGACAGATATGTTGGAGCCTTTAGATACTGCATGTTTCAAAACTCTTTAAATACACTTGGGATCTAAAAATCCTTTAGTGGTAGCCTACCGAAGTAACCAAAGGAAGTTGCTAAGAGAGAATACGTTAATATACTTTGTAGCATATGGTCTGAGGGTATAACTTATGTTCCGAAAATGTCAAATCAGGATTCAGAGAAGTTGGGCTGTATCCCTTTGATCAAAACAAGTATCTAGTCTCCCGCCTGAGTCCTGAAAAGTTTTCAAAATATAAAGCTGAGAAGCAGAATCTACTAGACAAATCAGGAAGTAGTTCCCCTGCACATGGACAACAAATAGGCCTATCTGTTTTAAATAATGCTTTTGGACCTTCAACTTCCAAACAGCCACAACCAGACTCATCTAATGCATCTTAATTGGCAGTTCCATCTACTTCAGCCACATGAAGACCTCTTCAAGACTTATACATTCCCATAGGCTCACAAGCTTGAACTTCAGTGATGAACCGTAGGGCAAGTTCACTATCGCCTTAACTCATGTGAGATATTACTATTACAAAAAAATTAAAAAAAAAAAAACAGCAGCTCCGACAAAAACTAGGAAACGATTGAACGGAAAGGCAGCAGTAATAACTAGCGAAGAATGGATAGAAGCTGCAAAGAAAAATATAGAACAGGAAGAAGAAACAAGAACACAAAAAGAAAAGAGAAAGCGACTTAAAAATACCGTAAGAGGGCTCAAGGAAGAAAACAAGGAACATGGTGAAGGTACCAAAAAAATTGTGGGCTGAAAATTATAATGAAACTATTAATGAAAACTGGGCAGAAATAGAAGAGAATATGCCTACGAAAACACAAATAAAGAAACAGAAGAAGTCTATAAAAATAAATTCTTGGCCCGATACAATTACAGACATTTTAAGCGATATCGAATTTCCTGATGACGACAGTGATAAGTTTGAACTTAATTGTGACAGAGATGAGCTATTAACAGAAATTGAGTCCCAGCCAGAAGTGTACACACCCAAGATCAATGATTGGGTCGTAGTTAGATTTCAATCAAGGAAGAAGAAATTCAATTTTGTGGGACAAGTTACTGAGGTCATAGATGGTGAGTCACAAGTAGAATTTACTAGAATTAAAGAAAAATGTGGAGACCTACGATATTTTACTGGAAGGAGTCAGAGGACATTTCACTTATTGATAGAGATTATGTGTGCGAACAAATGGCAGAATCAGACCCTGGACAGAGAGGAGGGCTGACTTTTCACTCTTTGTTCAGTATCTAAAATATAGGTACAATAAACATACGCTTCTAATAGGCACTAAATAGTTGTAAATATAAATTAATAACTTCAAGTTTTTTTTAATTATGACTCATTCAAATATCTGTGTAATATTGAGAAGATTAATGATTTAAGTGGCAGTTCAAGAGTTTATTTTTCATACTGTGTGGTAAAGAGCTCTTCCAAGAAAATTTTTGTTTTCATCTCGGGTATGTTCAAAGAAAATTTTTCTGTTGATTTTAAGAACACATGTTTAAACGTACTTCCAAATTGTTTGAGCAAAAAATAAATAAAAACTGGTGATACACTGCACGCTGGGCTTTATCACCATAGTCCTTTCATACTTTATTGTTAATAGCTTCTGAGATATATGGCTTTGTCACTTTAGCCACCTTTGCATATCATACTAACCCCATTTGGCAGGACTAATGAAACACAGTTTTTATTTTATTTCTTACTTAAGCTAAGTCACACTTATCTTACAACTGCCATAAATTGATCTGTATATTTCAGTATATTTTATATTCGTATCCCTTAAATGGTTTTGGTGTTATTATTTAAAGTTTGGATTTTTGTATTACAATAGGCCACAGATCAAGATAGGGTCGTCCACAGAAACTGGTCGTAGAAAAACTAAAATTGGTGATAAATGGTAAAGAAAAATGCAAAAGTTTTGTATTCTGCAATATTTACATGTGTGTAAGAAGAATTTTAAAACAAGTAAAGTCAAGAACAATAATACGAATTCCCAAAAGTGTCAAATACAGAGCCAAGGTACCAATAATGAAGCCATCATAAGCAAAACAAATCAAAAAAAGTTAGCATTCTGTTGCGAGTATAGTGATCAGACCTTAGCTGAGCAGCCTGCCTCATCACACCTTCACTTATTTGTCTAGGACACCAGTCGTTATTGTTGAAATTAGTTCTGAAATCACACACCACAGAAACCCCCTCCACCGGCCAGTAAAAGGAAACAATGCAGCCGATATAGGGCAGTGACTTTTTTCGTTGGGTCATTGGAAAGAAGACCACTGAAGATGGATATGTCTGGGCATCGACTTCCCCCATCTTTATCAGCCTCCGGAATCATAAAAAAGATAGGGACTCTTCAATTCGACTTTACACAGAATGTGGCTGGTTAAATCTTTATAATCTATACTAATATTATAAAGAGGTAGTGTTTGTAACTTTGTGTGTTTGGATGTAGGAGGTAAACTTCGAAACTACCCATCCTATTTTAAAAATTCTTTCGCCAGTAGAATGCTACGTTATCACTGAGTGTCATAGGCTATATTTTATTTTAAAAATCAATAGGGTTCCCTACTAAAACTCCAATAATGTAACGCAAAGTGTAAATAAATGACCTATAAAATTCCTTACATTGCGTGCGCTGCGAAAACTATTGATGATAGAACAAAATAATGTACTGCGGCTTTGCAGGACGGACAGATTCGGAAAATAAAACGTGCTGTGTGCTGCATACGGCGTCAACCTTAGAAGCTCTACTGCTATTAGGGGGGGAGTTACTTTTGTGTTTGCTGGGGATTTTCGGCAGACACTCCCTGTAGTTACAAAAGGGATGCGTGCAGATATCACCAAAGCATGTCTTAAATCATCTCCCTTATGGAGTTCTATTCAACACCTAAATTTGCGAACGAATATGAGAGCCTATCTTAGCGGAGACACGCATAAAGATTTCCCACAACAATTGCTCAGACTTGGAGAAGGAGTTTTTCGTTCTCTAAATTTGGGCACTAATTCTGCTGAAATCATTTTAAATGAGACATTAGGTCAGATAGTCCACAGTCTGCAGCATCTTATAGAAGCAGTATATCCGGGCCTCGAAAATTTACTAGAAAGAGACTTTCACTGGTTGTGTTCCAGGGCAATAGTATCGCCTAGGAACGACACTGTCAATGAAATCAACAATCTCATTATACAAAGAGTTCCCATCCAAGTCAAAACCTATAAGTCGATTGACACAGTCACCAATGTTGACGATGTCGTCCACTTTCCTCAATATTTTCTAAATTCGCTTAATCCTTCTGGCTTGCCACCTCACGAACTATCATTAAAAGTCAGTACTCCTATCATGCTTTTAAGGAATATAAGCCCTCCTAACATGTGTAATGGCACAAGATTGCTCATTAAAGACTTGAAAGAAAATTTGATTGTCGCGACCATCCTCACCGGTCCAGCAGCCGGCCAGCTGGCAAACATCCCGAGGATTCCCATGATTCCCACGGATTTGCCAATATCTTTCAAACTGTTGCAATTTCCCGTAAAAACATCGTTCGCGATTACTATTAATAAGTCCCAGGGTCAAACTTTCTCTTTGGTTGGAATCGACCTACGAAAAGAGTTTTTTTCCCATGGCCAACTATATGTTGGTTTATCACGAGTTGGAAGTCCCGAGAAACAATACATTTTGCTACCAAACAGTAACAGGACGTCAAACATTGTCTACAGAGAATGTCTTAGCCAATAACATATTAAATACTTCTATCTCAGATAAATTGCATTGAAATATAATGTATACTAATATGAAAAATTATAAAAAAAAAAAAAAATCAAATAAAAATAGCAAAAAAACTTTAAATTATAAATTATTTAATTAATTATTAAATTATAATGTGCTTTTTTTAATGCTTTAGGAGAGTTTACCCAACCTAATTAACGCCGCGTTAAGCAGTTATTTTTATCTTAATTGCACCCGTGCGAAGCCGGAGCGGGTCGCTAGTTTAATATAAATTAATACTTCAGTATATTTGTATAGCTCCCCCCACACATACTTCATAATGTTTATATCGAAAAAATATTTTACAACCTTAACGTTAAATAAACCCCTTTTATATAGTGTTCATTTTATCAATAAATTGCATTGCCCCTATAGCGATGTTAAGGTATGTGGTTCGAATATGTCTCTGACATCTAATTTAGAATAGAAAATACACACACTCATTCTCAGTGTAGCATATACTGTGATAGGGAATTTTCTTTACTTCAAAAATTTAGAAGTCAATAAAAAAAATTAACTGTTTGGGAAAAACTGGTAGAAATAAATATGCTTGCAAAAGAAGTGATTACAACCCAATTGCATCCTTAAAAAATATTTCTTGACTTGTGAAGAAGGTGAATGCTTCAGTGTGTGTTTATTTTAACAAGTTATGTAGATATATTTGTGGGTAATATGTATCCTTACATATAATGTTTTAAGGATGCAATAAATATGATTCGGGAGCTGGTTCTATTCTTTATGTAAAGGTTTCACAAATTGCCTATACACTTTGTATGTTTTTCAACTAAAAGTTCTTGTGAGGGAATAATGTTTAGAGAATGAGATGGAGGCGAGTTCTGCTGAATTTTTTGGGCATAGAAACCATTTTAAACAAAGATGGATCAATAGAGTATGTCTAGGTATATGTTCACGACTTGTGGATCGTCGCAATGCAAAATGATTAGAGTTAAGAAAGCTTAACGAAAATTGGTTGTTCATGGAAATTTTGTATATGTAGGAAAATTTATGGTAAACTGATATTTACTTTTACCCTAGAACAATAACGGCAAAAGGTTTTACACAATTCAAGCATAATGGGAATAGTGGTGCAATGGGTTTTAGTTTTATTTTAAATGTTAGTATATAACAAGATAGACAGAAAAGATTTCAAATGAATATTTTTACTTATTTTATAGCTCAATTAAATACGTGTAAGGAAATTTGATTGTAACATTGTGATAATATTTATGTAAGTATATGCGAGGAGAGTGGTAATGAAGACTGCTATATCCCTATGTTCGCACAAATTGTTGACAAAAGAGCAATGCCAACCATTCGCCTGCTGAGATGCTTGCACGAGGCAGTGTGTCTTGAACGAGTGGTGAAAGAGGAATAATAATCCCAGTGGGTTGCTAATGCTTTGTTTGCGCATGCGGAATCGGAATGAGGAACGTTGAGTGTTTCAAAAATCTTTCTAATTATAAGGTAGCGCTGTGGATTGTTGTTTGCTGCAGGCGGGTTCCTAATGCTCTCCTTTGCTGATTGGTTGGTCGTCCTCACATCTACCATTCGAGAGATTGTCTCTACAGTGCGACATAAATGCTATCCTTTTTGGAAGAATGCTAGATATGTGCGAAGTCTCTCTATCTTTTTTTTTTTTTTTTTTAACTATCCTATATGTTGGTCTGAATGTTATTTACACAATATTAAATTAAAATTGACGTGCATGGTATATGCATATTCACTCTTGCCGGGATTTTAAGCCGAGAATGTGATACTATAAATGTAAATACCATCATTATGGTTGAAGTATAAATATTTCAGTGAATATCTTAACTTTGTTGGGGTTCGAAGCAATAACTCATTCATTACAAAACCTTAGTGTCGATGGGAGATGAAGCAAGGTTTTAAATCGTAGTTACTTTCAATGAACATTTCTTAAATTCTTGTCTAATTGGTATATGTTGAAAGATTAGAGTAACAGCTAAATATTTTACTTTTTACATAGGAATCTTGCATTTTGATTTTCGCAGCATACTGGGGGGGGGGGAGATGTGTTTTTAGTACATGTATGGGTTTTAATTATTTTTTAAATGTTATTATGTAAGAGGTTAAAAAATTAATTTTCGAAAAAGATTTTTATAATTTTTGTAATACATATATATAATTTATATATTTTTATAATATATTTTAATTATGGCAGTATTAAGTGTTATAATTATTTTTTAATATCATTATATAACAAGTTAAAAAAATAATTTTTGAAAAAGATTTTTCTTATGATATGATGTATTATAATTAAATATATGTACAAGGCAGTTTATGATGCCGTAAATGCGAAGACAAGTGGGTGTGTTTGTCTTCCCCATTCAAAGCACTCATCTGTGTTTTTTCGGGCTTCGCAGAGAGCATTCTTCTCACGTCGAGAGATGAATTCAGATTGACGAAGGAAGGGTGGGTTGGGTTAAGTAGTCCTTAGTCGCCCGACGACCTATGTTAAGATGTCAGAGGAGCGATGATCGCGCCACGAGTATAGTAGACATACTGAGTTAGGAAATGGAAAGACATGTTGTTTAACTGTCTTTTCTGTAGTGTGTTTGATAATTACAACATTACAGGCATATAGGTTAAATATGGTATCAAATATTGAGTCAGTTGGAAGTGAGAGGAGTGCTTCGGGTATGATGAGTACTTGGGGTGAAATCATTATCTGTGTTTGTTCGTTATGTAAATACTACTCATGCATATTTATTCATTATGTGAATAAGGTCTAGGTATCCTTGATGGGATACGAACCAAGAAGTATCTCCTCAATCCTACAGTTGCTTTCCAACCTCGTTCGTTGTGTTTCATAGGCCGATGGGTACTTAGTTTCAGCTCATTATGCAAATACTAGTTGTATGTGGATATTCATTACGCAAATATTCTCGATAGTTAACTTGTTACATGATTTAAAAAAGCTAAATACCCAGTATTGTTCTCGAATTCATTATGTGTAAATACTCCCACTAGATATTCATTACTTTAAATGCAAATACATATATTTACTCTTGATGGGTGATGAAGTGCTTCCTCAACTCTCCCAATGCAAGGCTATACTGCATCCCCAGAATGTCCTCCTGGACTAAAATGTTTGAAGTGTCTCAAAATATTGTTGTTTAGATGATTTATCCATCAAAATGTTAGCCTATGCAAATAACAATTAATCACGACATTCTTCGGAAGTATGCAAGAACTTATCAACGATTCAAACACACCATCCCTAGAATAAATATAAAAATGGCCTTGCATGCATTCGGACTTGTTACGACCTGCAACGACTTGTTAGGTGTGTTGGTGGTTGGAGCTTGACAGGATTCCATTATATCAGGTCAGGGTATAATCTAAGGATATATGCAACACAGGTCATTCTAAAGTGGGTGGTCCTAGCTAGAGGAAGTGTAATTAAGGTTTGTACATAGTAAATGTTCATTGTGCAAGTACATATGTGGACTCTCAGGACATTTTTCATTGCATGGTTAAATAATCTAATTATCCATTATTTATTACATGTATTTACCTCAGATGGTTGTCGAACCCTCACCCTCATTCCAACATCATCAGTTTGTCAGTTGAATAACATCTCAGTCGCTCTCCAGTAGGTGAAGAGTCAACATGTATACTACTTAGTATGTAATTACATGTAATTACCCTCGACTGGGACACGAACCAGGGACTACATCCTCCCCTCACACGTTTCCCTTCCACTGTAGTCGTTATGTGATTTCAAACATTTTTTTTTACCTTGAGAGGTGGTGGGGGGGGGGGGGCGAAGCAAGGTCCGAAACCTTAAACCTATACCCCTTACCCATACTTAATCGTTACACGAATAAAAAACGATTTTTTGCCCTGAGGAGGATTCGAACCGAGGTCCGAAACCTTAACTCTCGACCCCCCTTACCCATACTTAGTCGTTAGACAAATAAAAACAAATTTTTTTAGCCCTTAGGGGGACTCAAACCAAGGTCCGAAAACTTAAATTTATACACCCTAGCACCTGTCTGCAATCCAATATGGCGGCGGAGTAAAAAGCTATGATAGTGGTGACTGGGATCAGTTGAGAGCTAGCACTACTAGCAAGAGGACAAGTACCTACGGAGTTAGTGATTTTTCCATGTGTAGATTAAATAATTGTTAATTACTTAAATATATTTATTGCGCTAGTGTGTATGCAGCCATTGTGCTATTATATAATGCATTACAAATATACATATATTATATCATTACATGTTAACACCTTAAACTGTTGTCGAACACTCACTCCCTCCCTTATGCAACTGCATTTACCCCTCCCAACATCTTCACTTGTGAACCAGCACCTGATGGACCAACACGTTAGTCTCTCTCCAGCTACGATGAGTGAGTCAAAACAGGTTATGTAATTGCACACCACCTCATGCTCTCTGCGACCCTGGAAGAGTCAACATGTTACACAATATACTTATATAATTTAATTACACGTAAACACCCTATCCCTATCCAACTGCATTTCCCCCTCCCAACTTCCTCAGTTGTGAACCAGCACCCGACTGGCCAACAAGTCATCTCCCTCCAGCTGCCGACGAGTTAACATGTGTTATGTAATTGAAGAACACCTCGCTCTTTCTCCGACCTCCAGTAAGTCAACATGTTACATGATATCTATACTTATATAATAAAGAGGTAATGTGAGTTTATTTGTCTGTGTCTAGAGTAATCTCTGAAACTACAATGCCGATTCTTATAATTCCTTCACTATTAGAAAGCTACATTCTTCCAGATGGTTATAGGCTACGTAAAATTGAAAAAGAGAAAATCCTTGATAAATTTCAAAATTTCTAAACCAAGTCGGAGAAAAATGAGATACATGACTGCTTTCTAAGCATGTGCTACCAAACTACAGGGCTGATTCTTATCATTATTTCACTGTTAGCAAGTTACATTATTCCAGATGAACATAAGCTACATTTAATTTTTTTTTTAATCCTTGAGAAATTTTAAAATTTGTAAACCAAGTCTAAGAAAAATGAGCTACTTGGCTGCTTTCTAAGCATGCTCTACTAAAACTACAGAGCCAATTCTGATAAGTCTTTCAATGTTAGAAAGCTAAATTATTCCAGATGGACATAGGTATACCTATATCAAGTGGGGTCACAGAGACCCAGTGGGAAGAGTGATGCCAAGTGGAGCAGCAGTGGCTAGAGCGATTTTAAGTGGGGCCGCAGTAGCTCAGTGGCTACATTTAGTCCAAGTGGCACCGCAGAGGTCCAGTGGCTAGATCACTCTCAAGTGGGGACGCAATAGCTCAGTGGCTAGAGCACTCTCAAGTGGGGACGCAATAGCTCAGTGGCTAGAGCAATCCCATATGGGGATGCAATAGCTCAGTGGCTAGAGCAATCTCATATGGGGATGCAATAGCTCAGTGACTAGAGCAATCTCATATGGGGCAGCAGTGGCTCAGTGGATCTTAATATTATAAATTCGCAAATAGTAGCAAGTTGTCGCAGGTAGTCACAGGTAGTCGCAAGTTGTCGCAGGTAGTCACAAGTAGTCATTGATAGTCACAAATAGTCATGGATAGTCACAAGTAGTCATGGCTAGTCGCAAGTATCCGAAGGTAGTCGCAAGTAATGACGGTTAGTCACAGGTAGTCGTCGCAAGTAGTGACGGGTAGTCGCAAGTAGTCACGGATAGTCGCAAGTAGTCAAGTAGTACAGGGGGAGAGGGCTAGTGCATTTGCAGAAGGTCAAAGATCAAATTGGTTCAGTTGTCTGTCGCTCCCACTATTTACACTAGTATACACCTGAATTCGGTCACTGCGTTTGGCAACAGGTTTCAGTAGATGTTTAAGCACCGATATTCTAATGTTTAGTAATACTTGCAGTGCATATGACCAAAAACACCCATTATATTAGCATATTTGTGTGTATTAGTTTTCGTTGACAACAACACACACCTGGTGTCTTGGTCTTGCTGCTCTGCCAAGCAACCAGTGTACAACAATATTTCGGTGCTGCCTTTCATTTCCCTCCTGTTAATTCCTCATACCCGGCTAAAGCCATGTTTCAGCGCTTAAACTCTTAAGATGTCAAGGTACAAAACCATGACACAAAAGTAAATAACAAATGTTTATGTGGTTGTGTGTGTCTTCTTAATGCATAACCATATAAGTTGTCGTAAAGTATACATAACACCATGCTCCGAATGTTTCTCTTGTCACATAGTTTCTGATATTTCCGCCAGAAAGAGCGACCAGTCTAACATGAAGAGGCGATGACATGTCCGAAAAGTTTCAACAAGTACACGACAAATACACATCACCGCTAGTACGCAAATGTCGGTACTTACATCTATACACTGACAATTCGGAAACAGCCAAGTGGGTGCTTACTTAAGTTTATACAATATGTGTGTGTGTGCGCGCGCAGAAATGTACACAGTGGTTAACTTCCAAATATTTATTTGAAATTCTAATATTTTACATTAAAAACCCAAAAACTACTGTGCAAAAAAAACGTACTATTTTCTCGGACGCTTAAGAACGGAGGGGGCATCACCTCCACCCCAAACTTAAACCCACCCTTGCTTCGTGATAAGTTTTTTTTTTTTTTTTTTTCAAGAATACTTTGGGAGATAAAGCGAGAAAGACTTTAATGAGTAAAAACTTGTTTAAAAAATTTCGAATATGGACGAAAGATTATTTACATAAAAATTAGAAGTGTGTCATATACAATAAATCGATGGAACGAGACGTTTGGCGCGTTGTCCAAAACCTTTACGCCCAAACGGTGTGGGGGTGGGAAACGGGCGAATCCCCCCATGTACGGGCTGAGGGGTTTTGTGCCAGGTTATTTCGTGTTTGTCATAAACGGTTGAGCCGTTTATGTACATAATCTATATGCTATTTTTTATCGTTGTATAATCGACCGTTCTCTTTTAACCTCTAAACCACCCCCCCCCCCTCAATGTGGTACACCAAAACCTACAGGGGGGAGGGGTTTTGGTGCACCACATTTTGGCCTGGAAGTGGAAGGCGCATTTTGCAACCGATTTTCGTGGGATTTGAGGGAGTGCTGGCTTTCTATACCCCACCCTCCCCCAGCGGGAAGTTAGGCCCATCCAACCTTCACACCCCCCTCAAATATTTCCTCCTCCCACACTTTTTCGCCTTCTGTAGGTGCTATTTGACGCATATATTATTCTATTTTGTTGAAATTTGGTATTTTCCTTTATTTTTAAGTCCTATATCCCCTTAAAACAGGTTAGGTCCTTTCCGTACCTTAAGTGGATACCATAATTCTGGTACAAAGTAACCCGGCCCATTTCCGTGTACCATAATTTCGATATTTCGTGCGATAATTTCTAAATTCGTAAGGTAATAGCTTATACCCCCCCCCCCCTTTTTTTCACAGTTTTCCAATACGCTATCGTATGTCCATGTTGGTCCAATATACCGCCCACAATTATTACATATACCATAATTTTAACATTATTCCCATTGCAACTGTAGGTCCGGATGTGCGAGCGAGCGCGTGTCGGAGTTCCCAGACAACACTGTACCATAAGTACTATTTCGTACAATTACCTGCTTCACCAATGGTGACTTAGCCCGTGGATTCCGCGGGCCCGTCCCCTGGTCTTTTCATTAGTCATCAACTGGGATACTTTCACTTGTAGGCCATTATTTATTGAGTTATAAACATTTTAACTCTAACTTCACTATTCATATACTCAATATTATGTTTTTTACTCCAAAATAAACATATCTTCGAGAAAATTGAAGTAATACACCACAACACACTATAACCAAAAATGATCTACACCAACCTCAAAATAATATGGCCATTTATGGTAAAGGTGATTATATATATATATATATATTCTCAAGTTAGTACATATAATCATTTGCCAATGGACCTAAAACAACTATTACGTGAAAGTGATTAGGTACTTTTCAATATAAAATCAAACCGTTTCTGCGCACACACACCCACACCTATGCATATTCCTTAGTAAATACTAATAAAAGTATAGACTCCAATAATTAAACATAATATCTATCTATACGCTAAAGTTGACTGAAGTTAAATTATTGTTTTGTGTGTTCTATGGGTACTATATTTTTGAATTATATTTCTGCAACTATAAATATAATGCATTGTATGTATACATATTATACTAGTTGATCCCGGTAAACGTTGTCCCGCCTCTTATTTTATTTATAATCCACGATGAATATGCATATAACGCCATCTGTTGTATTTAAATTGTAAATGCCAAATTAAAAACATGAGTAAATGTCATGTGCATTGTGTGTCATAGTAAATTAGGCGCAAATGTCATGTGTATTGTGTTTTGTAAAAATAATTGTTTTTACATATAAAAGTATTATATTTTACATGTAATAAATACATTGAATTGACATAATAAATCTGTAATTTAACATTTAACACCGCTTATTATATGATTTTTCATACTTTTTGTTGCACAATGACAAAACTCATGTGTAATTATTCTATAGGAATAGAAGTTCATAGCACTAACTTTTTTTTTCAGTTTCAGCACCTGTTGTTGGATTCCTTTGTTTATAATTTAAATTATATCCATTCCTCTCCTTCCCAGAATTTAAGTGTATATTGTAAATCGTCGTATGATCGATGTGTGTCTTGTATGGTTTGAACTGTGTTGTTTCTGCGCATAATCTTGTCTATTAGAATCTGTTTGACGTTCATGTGCTTCTCGATTTTGTGTTCGTGCCTCTTCAGTTTATGCAGCACGTGTTCACATTATATTTTGCCTTCTCAATGCGTCCTCTCTATTACGTCCGTTACGTCGACCGATGTTTGGCCGTGGTATTGCTGGCATTTTTCTCTTTTAGATCAACAAACATTTCCTGCAAGTATCAGCAAAATCGGCCGATAAACATAGAAGTTAGACTCCAGCGCCACCTATCGGAATGAAACATAACCTTACTGGCCAACTCAATAACATATGGTGTGAATATAGTCTCAATTGGTCCAGTCGTTTGTCAGTGATGATGCGGTTTAGTCACACACAATGGATTTTATATATAATTATATATTTTATATTAGGGCCTAACTAAGTAATTGTCATTTCTATGTTTAAATCATACCACAGAACCTATGAGTTTTATATCTTATGAGTGGATATACTGCTACTGGCGTATGTGTGTATTAACTCAGTGTCAGCTTAGCCCTTCTCCAATACTTTATAGTTTTGTTGAATGTATTCGCTTTTTAAATCATATAATTATTATATATACATATAGTACTGAAAGAAGGAAAAAAACATACATTTTATGTATATATTTTATGCATACTTGTATGATAATTTGCTTTTATCACAATACTGTGTGTGTTTTTGTACTATGTGTTTATACTGTTTAACAACTGACATATCCAATACAGTACTGCCTGTACAGTCAACTGTATCAAAATAAAAAAATAAAACAGATCCTGCAAAATATTTGTGCCTAAAGTGTGCGCGCCATTGAGGAAGTATGATAGGTCAGTAGAGCACAATTTCTATAATTATGATTAGTCCTCTAAAAATATGTTGCTAAGAAACCGCCCGTTAGTATTGCCTTCCACTAGACGACCGTGCCGAACCTCATGAACGTCCACGCTAGCTATGAGTTAGCTGAAAACGACATGCATACATCCACAGTTTGTCGGAAACTGGACACTGAGCCCGCGGTCAGAACGTCTTGCTTGACCTACACAAGTTAAAAATGGTATTGCACGGCTACACTGACCGTGGTTACACGAGTGCTGTTAAACACATTCAGCTAAATACATTCGGTAGCCATATCTGAACAAGTTTAAAAACCGAACCTGTTTTCGCGGTTACACACCCAAAGCAGGATGAATTCAATGGAAATTCTAAACTCAACAAACATGAAACTTGAAATGTAGGATATTTAATTATATCAGACTTTTTTAATAAGTTGAATGTTGAAACGAAACTTTTGGATATTAAAATTTTTAAAGCGAAAGCTTATAATTGGTTAAGTCTGAACCTGTCGCATAATTTAAATCAATACTTTGCTATGCACTCTGTTCAATTTTAATGCTGTGTCTATGTACTTTTTATCTACAAGGATAAGTGCAGAATTTGTGACGACGTCTATTGAACTCATTATGAATGCTGAAGGGCAATAAAGTATTCTTATTCATACGTCTGTATATTCCCAAGTCCAAGAATTCTTGCGACCATGGCGCTAAATGGACTGAACATAACAAAAAGCTACAGGCTGTTCAAGGTTAACTAAGCCCTTTTGAAACAAACTTTTGAAAAATTGCTACATGCTTGCTGCTTCGCATCCCGCGCGAGAGAGGAACTGAAGGACAGCAGTTATATGATAGCGGCGGTGACAAGTCAATGGAATGTTTTGAATGACAAGCGAGCGATAGGCCTACCAACGTTTTGAGTTACGAAGGCATTCTGCCGTGATAACCCTTTGGCGGATCGCCGCTCCTGACCTTCAGCGGATAGGATTTCTGCGTTTATTTGAAGAATGCTCCGGATTACTGAGCTCGTTCTCTCAGCGTGACTCTGACTGCGTTGAACCTTCCAGATGATCAGGGCGACTGATATAAAAAAGTGATAGGCCTTCGAGCCGGAATTGAACCAAATGAAGAATCCCAAATACAGCACCCTCTTTTTACTAGTCTTTCATCTACTAATGAAACACGAGTTCCAACCTGTCTCCCGTAGCACGTCTGTTTACTGCATGAATAGTTTTGAATTCTTTCCTGTCGACTGGGTTTTTAGGTTGTCTTTGACGGGTTTTCCCAGTCTCTTCTTAGTTATAGTCTTAACTATAGGTACACTCAGGGAGGTAGTCATGGCCCCAATCGCTGCCCAATCCCTTTCTGCCGCGATGCATGTCTTCTTGCACGATTTCCTTTCTTTGTAGACGTAAGGGGTTAGTCCTGAGACGCAATAAGATCCCGCCCTACTCACCGGGCTTCCACTTAACACTTAGTAATAGGGCAGTTAGAAAACAAATCGAGCCAGTAATGAGTGGCTGGGACACAGAGCGACAGACGTCTAGCGAGAAGAGAAGCATGCGGCGAGAAAAGTGATCAGCGGGAGAAAAATCGGCGACTGTGAACATCAGAGCAGCGACGAGTACGACTGCCGGCTGGACTATTGGATTGGATGAGTAAGTGAAAGGCATTACAAATGATGGCAACAGATAGACTGAACGCGTTGTTAATGATTATGAGTTAAGTGACAATAACATAAAATACCGAGCTCACTGCGAAATAGAGTGAAAGTGGAGATAGCCCAGTAAAGTTGGTTCAAATCCGGGGGGGGGGGGGGGTAGTTTAAGTGACAATAACATAAAATACCGAGCTCACTGCGAAATAGAGTGAAAGTGGAGATAGCCCAGTAAAGTTGGTTCAAATCCGGGGGGGGGGGGGGTAGTTTTACGACTAAACGTTAAATTATAAATGTTAGGTAGACATTTGTGAATATGAAAAGTGAGTTCTTCTGCCTTCTGTATTTTTTTAATGCATTTAAGTGTAAGAATTAGCACACTTCTAAAATATTAACTGTTCTATTAATTCCACAGTTTTTCACTTGGCCGACGCATGGTGAACAAGAACACAGAAATGTTGGCTATTCATGGTAAAGTGGGCACTTTTTTTGAAGATGTCTCATTTGGCATAATAAACAAATTTATTTAATTGCAGTCTTAGACGATAAATTTAACCTGGTGAAATAAACAAAAGGGTGTTTATTACTTATATGGCAATATTTATTTTTAACAGTAGTGGAAGGATATAAAATGACTGATACGAAAAAAGTAACTAGGGCCTCAAAAGTGAGCAGTCTATAATTTACATATGGTGGAAGAATTCAGAATGTGCATAAAAGTAAGTAGATCTTAAGCTGGGCTTTCAAAAGTGCTCAGTCCCTGGTTATGACCAATGTGAGCGACGTAGAGACAGAACAAAGTTGCATAAAATGTTTGTGCCGCCGTCCTCAGTAGCGCGTGACAATACCCGATGGCGCGATCCATAGTTCGCATAGTTGCCGCAGGTGCGTCACGCTTCTGTTTAGGGCTCTATAGTGCCTTCGTTCTAACAATGTAACAATAAGTGACACTTGTCACGAGAGGCTGGCACAACACTTTTCAAACAGCGTTAAGTCAGATTGGAAACGGTCATCCTATATAAACGAGTGTACTGTCACGTCTATCCGGCAATAAGACGAATACTGCATCATTCATTGTATGACTACTTCGAAACAAAAAAAAAACTCGGTAAGTACCTATTGCTGTTAAAAGACTGGCAGGCATTTGGATTTAAACTTGGTGAAAACACCAGGGTTCCAGATACACACTTGTTTATATCAAGAGGTATTATAACATGTTCACCATGAGTGTTACCAAACCTAGCATGCATAAGTAAATAATTGCCTTGCATCGTTTGGTAATAAATAGACTCTCGTTATATTTGTGCTCATTTCGTACTGTAAGTATTAATTTTATATTTACTATTTCAATTTAACACTAAAAAGTAATGCGAATAATATAAATAATACTATTTTTCACTGGAAATAAGCACCAGAAATTAATGCTTTCTGAACGAAACATACAACTGTTCGAAAAGAAACAATGTTGAAACACTTAATATTTGAGTTTGTTTTGGGCGTGTCCAAGATTATGGCATTTTCCCGATAATACACATAGCTTGCACGTGTTATTTAATAATAAATGAGGTACAAACAGGGTGGCCTTACCTGCCTTAACGAGGGGCGGCGGGCGTGGAGCTGCAAATCGCGCGCGAATGTTTCAGGGGCGTACAACGTCTAACCTCGACACACCACGCAGCTGGACGGCTGGAGCGGGACTGACCGACTGCCGCCGCCAAGCCACCGGCCGGCTGAGCCGAGCCGAGCGTCTCGTGGGACGAGATAATGGGCACACGCCCACAAACGCTCCGACACGAGGTCGATAATTCAGTCGCGTGACGGCACGGCTGTGCTAGCTCAATACAAGCTGTGTAACTGACGTTGAGATATCTTCCACGAATCAAATATTTTTCATCTGAGCCTGTATTTTTAACCTACATTTACGTAATTCAGCATCCATTTGTGTGTAGCGTCTACCGGGTGACGTCACAGACAAGCGCTGAACTCCGATGGGTTTAGCTAAAACAACAACCTTCCCCTAAATATTTACTATGGGTTTCTCCTTTTCAAACAAACACAGAATACGCATCACATAAACATTAATTCCACGTTAAAAAAAACCTTTTGCATTCACTATAACGTGTAATGCTTTTACGCCATATTCAAATTGGAAAGTCTCATACACAATAACACTAAATTGCACACTATACAATGTGTCATAATCGTAACTCTAACAAACCTTATAACCTCAACAGAAATCGTACTATTGTTTTACTGAATTTCGATTATAAATCACACGACTACTTTACCGGGGCAATTTCAAACAACACATTGCATACACTCGTATTCAAGTAGTGGCTACACTGATTAAACTTAGAGCCAACATTTGAAATCGATGTTTAAGGGAAAATTTCTTTAAAACTTGTTTACAAGTTTTCGAACCCACTTTACTTTCTCCAAAATACGTTATGGCTCTACGGATATGTAATTATGGCTATGCCGTAAGTCATTCTTTGTTCCACGTACTTTTGTCTCATATCACCTGCTCGTGTAGTCACATTTGTCGTCAATGTTGCCAGTATAGCGACTTTGTCCCTAGAAATAGCGATTTTTAAATATATTTCAGCGACATAATATTTTGACTCTTCTGTTAATGAAATAGGGAGTTAGCTACTTTTCGAGATGCCATTAGTGACAAAAACAAATGTTTCTCTATTGATTATATATATATATAGTGAATTTTGCAGTGTGCTTAGCGATTTTCAATAAATATGAGTTGGCAACACTGGTCGTTCATCTATATCAACGTGTTTTTGTGTTGCCGTCTTTGAACACGTTCGTGTTCGTTTATGGCTGAGAAGTAGAACGGCATAGATAAATAAGGTTTGTTTGTAATAATAATGCATACACTCGCAATTAGGCTGCTGCTTGGTGGCGAGCCCTCTCACCGCACCCTTACCCAACTAAACTTCTCTTCCACTCCCTGAACTTTCCAACCCCTCTCACAGATACAAATTCCTCCCGCAACACATTCCGCTCCCTCACAGACCTCACAAGCATGG